>CM051456.1:36335412-36409101 GCA_028274465.1 Plantago ovata | reverse complement strand
CCAGGTCTACTTGCTGTTAAATACAACAAGGAACCAATGAGCTTCCTATACTTGTGTTCTTCAACACTTTTGTCCTCTTTAGTATAGCCCAATTTGGTACCAACACTCATAGGGATCTTTTCAGGTTTTCATCCTCTTTGATCCTAAACTTTATGAGCATTTCTTTCGCATACTTTGCTTGATTTATGAATATTCCATCTTTGAGTTGCTTGACTTGCAATCCTAGGAAATAATTCAATTTTCCCATCATACTCATTTCAAACTTATTTGTCATGAGTTTGGCAAAATCATCACAAAGTTGCTTGTCCTTAGATCCAAAAATTATGTCATCCACATAAATTTGAACTAAGAGTAATTTACCATCATGGTTCATGGTAAAAAGGTTTGTCAACTTCACCTTTCTTGAACCATTTTCCAGCAAGAACTTAGCTAAGGTATCATACCATGCTCTTGGTGCTTGCTTTAGACCATATACAGCTTTCTGAAGCTTGTATACCATCTTGATTTCTGAGGGAAGTTCAAAGCCAGGGGGTTGTTCTAGGTAGACTTCTTCAGCAAGTTCACCATTTAAGAATGCACTTTTAACATCCATTTGGTAAACAATGAAGTCATTGTGAGCAGCAAAGGCCAAGAAAAGCCTAATTGCATCCAATCTTGCAACTGGAGCATAAGACTCATCATAGTCCAATCCTTCAGTCTGACAGTAACCTTGAGCAACTAACGTGCTTTATTTCTTGTTACTTCACCAGACTCACTCAGCTTGTTTCTGAACACCCACTTTGTACCAATAGCTTTCTTGTTTCAGCAAGTGGTACAAGTTTCCAGACTTTGTTTCTTTCAAATTGATCCAGTTCTTCTTGCATTGCCTTTATCCATTCAGAATGCTTAAAGCTTCTTCTATGGGTTTAGGTTCAATTTCTGAAACAAAGCAAGAGAACAATGATTCTACTTCTACGACAATTGCTTCTTCAGCAAGTCCATGAGTAGCTTTGGATCTAGTCACTTGGCGTTTATTAATATCGCCAATCATATCCGTAGAGGGATGATCTCTAATCCATTTATTAACAGGTTTTCTGCTTGTTGGATCAGGATATGTTTGCTCATCAGCATGTGACTCTTCAGTATGTACTTGTCCAGTACTACTGGGAATTTGTGTCTCTGCTGAGATGTGTTCATCAACAACTGCTTGTTCAGCATTGCTTGATTGAGGTAGTTCATCAGCAGGCACTGGAGATTGCGTAATTTCAGCAACTTCCGGAGCAACCGCGTCTTTTGCTGGAAATTCTTTGTCGTGAACTATATTTATCTTGTCATGACTAGGGGGAGGAGAGTCATTGTCAGAATCATCAATTAGTTCAATTGACTTGATTTGCCTAGCATTAGATTCAGTTCTTTGCTCATGTATGATTAACTTTTTCATACATTCTGATATTTTTTCTTCAGCAGGCACTCCTTGTGACTTTTCGTTGAATACAACATGCACTGATTCTTCAATCTTTTGTGCCTTTTTGTTGTAAACTCTATAAGCTTTACTATGCAAGGAGTAGCCGAGAAATATCACTTCGTCTACTTTTGGTTGAAATGTTCTTAGGTATTCTCTACCATTGTTAAGAACGAAACACTTGCAACCAAATACTCTTAGATGAGTGATGTTAGGAGGTCTTCCAACAAACAATTCATAAGGAGTTTTGTTGTATTCCTTAGTAATCAAACATCTGTTTTGAGTATAACAGGCGGTATTAATCGCTTCAACCCAATAAGCCTCACTTATTTGAGTGTCAGCAAGCATTGTTCTTGCGGCTTCTTTCAGGGTACGATTCTTCAGTTCAGCAACACCGTTTTGCTGTGGTGTTCTTACTGAGGATAACTGATGTTGAATACCTTTTGAGGTACAATATTCAGTTATGTACTGGTTTACAAACTCAGTACCATGGTCTGTCCTTATGACTTTACCTTGTCATTTTTCATGACTTCAAGCTTATTCAGCAAGTTAGGTATTTCAGTCTTAGTTTCAGATTTGTGCTTGATGAATACTACCCAAGTGAATCTTGAATAGTCATCTACCACGACTAGACCATACTTCTTACCAGCATAGCTTGTTGAAGAAGATTCAAACAAGTCCATGTGCAAGAGTTGTAAAGGTTTTGTAGTTGACGGTACTGCCTTGTTCTTGAAAGAAGATTTGGTTTGCTTTCCTTGCTGACATGCATTGCAAACACCATCCTTCTTAAAGTAACCCTAGGTAATCCAACTACAAGTGCCTTTTTAGACAGCTTATTCAGCGTCTTGAAGTTTAGATGACTTGTTCGTTTATGCCATAACCATGCTTTTTCAGCAAGGCAATCAAGATCTGAGACAAGGTATTTTTCAACAATTGCTGAAGACCAATCAACGGTGTACAAGCCTCCTGATCTTCTTGCAATCATTATTACCTTTTTAGTCTCCTTTTGATTTTACATTCATCACTTTTGATTTTGATGAAGTATCCTTTGTCAGCAAACTGACTCATGCTGAAAAGGTTAAACTTAAGATTTTTGACATAGAGAACTCCAGTAATGGTTATGCATCCTAACTTCACGTCACCATAGCCTTTTGTAGAATCGGAGCCTCCACCAGCAAACCTTATTGTTGGACCTTTAGACCACCGTCTATAGTTTATAAGGTTATTCTTGTTGCCCGTCATGTGCTTTCCACAACCACTATCAAAGTGCCAGATTGCATCGTTTGTCTCCCTGGCTGAAGTCTGCACAATCAAGAGCAAACAAGTTAATTATCCAATAATGGATGTCCATTAACATGTTCAAGAATGCGTCCAGTGGAAACCCAAGTCTTAAGTTTTTCAACTTTGACTTGTTTTCTACTTGCTGAGGAACTAGGAGGTTTTGCGCTGAAAGACTTTTGACTCGTGCTGGTCAAATCCACTTTCTGATGTGGTGTCTTGCTCGATTGACCTTTTTGCTTAACATACTTTTCAGTAAGTTCTTTTCTAGCAAGGTTCCTTCTAGCCCTGGCATTAAGAGTCTTTTCAGAACTCTTAGACTTGATTTTCTTCATCTCTTTGAAGTATCTTTGCTGACTTTGCTTATACTCATGAAAAATTGACTTTGCTTGGTTTTGAAACCGAGTCCACTTTTCGGAGAATGCTGAGCTTTTGTGTCAGCAACCTTACTTGATTCAGGTTTGTCAGCAAAGGTCTTCTGATTACTTTTAGCAATCTTGCCTTTAGACTTAACAACTTGCTTTTCAGCAACTTGTTTGGCGGGATGCTTCACAACATCCTTCTTCTTTCCAGTTTGCTTCTCAGCAACCTGTTTTCCTTTTAAAGTCTTGTTACTTTGAGTAGCAACAACGAGCTTTATGGTCATAGGTACTTTATTGCATGTTTCAGCAACCTTAGATTGACCAAACTGATAGAGTTCTTGTAGACCACTATCAGTAGCACGTACAAAGGAAATCGGTGATTTATCTTTACTCAAGATTTCTACGTCATCACCTTCATACGTTGCTCCTAAACCTTCTTTTGAGATGGATCTCTCAAATAATAGTTTAGTTCAGTCAGCGTATTACTTGCGTCAGCATAAGATTTGAAATTGATTTTCATCTTTTTCATCTCTTGGATTTCAGCAAATAACTTTAGAATTGAGGACTGATATTCTTCCAATTCTAATGCCATTTGAGAATTCTTCTCTGTAGCTTCAGCAATCAACTTCTTAAGACGCCTTATTTCAGCATCCTTCTCTTCTGTCTCTTCCTTCAGCAAGACGTACTTTTCAGTAGTCTGCTTGGTCAGAGTTTCAACAATTTGTAGTTTCTCTTGCTGTCTGCTCAGAGTTTTCTCAAATCTTTCGATTTCTCCTTGAATCTTGTCAAGGTCAATCTCGTCTTCACTTTCCATAGCTATTCCACAAACTTCTTTGCCAATCTCCACATCTAGAGTGGCTTCTTCATCGTCAGTGTCTGAACTTTCATCTTCACTGTCTTCGGAGCTAGTATCAATACACAATGCATCGATTTTTTCTTGAAGCTTCTTCTTTTCTTCAGCAATAAAAGCCCTTTTGAACTTCTTCTTCTTTTCAGCAGATTTGCCTTTCAGCAAAGGGCAATTAGCTTTGAAGTGTCCAGGCTTTTTGCAGTAAAAGCATAGATCATTTCCAACTGCAGGTTCTTCTGATGAGGTTTCTTGCTGAGCTTGCTTGTTCAGCGAGCCAGTCTCATTCTTGTACTTATGGTAATTGTTACCAAGATGCTTTTTCAGCTTCTCTTTTGCTTTTCGCCTTTCAAGTTCCTTACTGATGAATTTCTTCATGTTTTTAACAACCAAAGAGTTTTCATCAGTAGGCTCTTTTTCATTCTTCTTTTCAGAAGATGACGGCTTTGCAGCAAGAGCAATGTTTTGCGATTTTTCAGCAAATACATTTTCTCTTTGCTTTGTCTCATAGTTGACAGTAGCAAGATGAGAGAACAACTCCGTTGGTGTGATGTTTGGCATTCCTTGATTGTAATAGAAATTCTGAGTGTGGATCCATTCTTGATTCAGACTTCTGATGATAGTTTTCACTTTCTCAGAATCTGTGTAAAGGTTTCCAACACCCAAGGCTGCCATTTCACTAACAAGAGTTGTGAATCTGAAATCCAAGTCTTCCAGTGACTCGTTTGTACCTTGCTTAAAGTTTTGAAACTTTAATTTAAGTACTTCAAGTTTGTTTTCCTTGGTTTTGTCAGATCCAGCACAAAGATCTTGAACCATTTTCCAAGCTTCCTTTGCAGTCTTAGCACCCCATAGTTTGCACTGTATGGTATCCGGAGTTGATCGAATGATGATATTTCTTGCTTGGCCATCAAGACGGAATCTATTAGCTTCTTCAGAAGTCCATTCCTCTCTTGGTTTTGGCACAACCGTATCTGATGGTTCGCCTAAGATAGTTTCCTTTCCAGCTTCAGTGGTTTTGTGAGGGAAACTCCTTTCAACCTTAGTGATCTTGATAGGTCCATCATTAATGACGGTGACCATCTCATCACTAATAGCCTCAAGATGTAGCATCATGTTGTTTCGTCATTTTTCGTAATTTTCCAGCTTCAGCAAGGGAGCATCTCCTAAAGACATCCTGTCAGCAAAGCACTACCAAACTGATCAAGTGAGAGTGATTTACGGAAAGCACCTAAGGGGATCTAGGTTTAGTGCTGAAGGTTAAAGAACCTCCAGCTCTGATACCACTTGTTGGTCCCTTTAAACAACAAGAAAAGACTAGAGGGGGGGGGGGGGTTAATAGTCTTTTCAAACTTTTGTCGTTTTAAACTTTCTCAGCAAGAGCTTATTACTTTTCAGTAATGAGTTTGCTGATACTTAACTTTCTCAGCAAGCGTAAGTTACTTTTCAGTAGCTAGGTTTGCTGATACTTAAAATCAGAGAGCGGAAGTCTTTGATACAATAAGTGCTCTTTCAGTAAATAAAGGTTTCAGCAAGTGATGTGAGTGACTGTGTACAGACAGATATGATTTGCTGAAAACTAAATACAGTAAGTAAATCATACAAACACTTTTATAGTGGTATCTGAGAGTGGCCTAATCTCTCAACTAATCCACTTTGTCCTTTCTAGGACTGAATCCACTAAGATATGATTGAGGTTCCTTACAACTCCTATCAAGAGTGATTCAAACAGAAACCAAAGCACACTTTCTTCGTCTCCAACCTAATCTAGAGAACGCAACCTTGTTCTCCACCAAACTTGGTACTTTTAATCAGCAAAACTATGCTCGATTAAGTTCCCCCAGAATATCACGCCTGAAAGGGTGTATTTTCAGTTAGAGAGTTTTGGGGTGAGATAACTTAATTATAACTTATTCAGTTACAACAAGTAATCTAAGAAACACAACTTTGAATACTTTGCAGTAAACAAGTTTGATTGTTTCCGGTGTCAAGACTTGTTCTTGTTCGAAAGAAAGAAAGAACACTTAACTAATTTCTTAGTCCTGTAAATTCTACTTCTTCACAAGTAGCTTTCTCAAGCTTTAAGTCTTGGAACGGATCAGTGGCAGTATAGAGAGTTTGAAGGTATGTGAGTTTATGCACAAGTGAGAGTTTGATCACGTTATTGACACACTTCAACTCTTTGCCGGATGACCTCTATTTATAGTGAAAATAAGGAGCCGTCTGAATTTTAAATTCCAAGGCTTTTGATCCTTAAGATGTCACTATCTTGCTTTTGTACTTTCAGCAGCGTCCTTGTTTGTCTTCTAGTCTTCATGTCCTTCGCGTGCAAGCTTTGCATTTAATGCTTATTTGAATAAAATTCAAATAGTAACAATGGAGCGCAAATGTAAGTACTTTCAGCAAGAGGTCACATATGTTCCATCAGCAAGTGGTCAGTCTCAGTTTCAGCAAGCACAACCTACTCTGTCATTCAGATTTTCACTTATACAATGTTGTTGCTGAAGTTTCCACTTTCTGAGCAACATGTGCCTTTGTAGATATCAGTCTTCAGAAATCTTTTAGTCTTCAGATCTTCGAAATCTTCAAGTCTTCAAATCTTCAATAATCTTCAAGATTCTGAGCGGTTTCTAAATGATTCAATAGTTTGTTTGTAAAAACAAAGTACATCGTCAGCAAATGTTTCAATAGGTTATTTTCTTTTCAGAAAACAAGATACATCATAAGCGATAAAAACCAACCTATCTAGCACCTAATCTAAGTCTTCAGCAAACGTTCCTCTTTTCAAATGTGATGAATGTGTATTTCACACTTTCATTCGAGTCTTTTTCACCTATTTTAGCTATCCTCTATGTTAATTTAGCTATATTTAGTTTTTATTTTACAGGTTTTGGTTGAAAAACGAGGTTTTCCGGGCAATTATAATGAATTTGACAAGGAATTGGTGTTCCATAAGCCTAATTGGAGTATCTGAAGGTTTACGGATAGGATTTGAAGTCTAGGGGTCGAATCTGGAGGTTAGAAAGCCACTAGAAGTCAGAAACCGAGTCCGAAAAGGGGAAGAAATCAAAAAAACGCGTCGAAAACGCGCAAAATCCTGAAAATTACTCCCGGGCGAATCGCCCGGGATGTGGGGCGAATCGCCCCACACCAGGCGACTCGCCCGGTGTGTGGGGCCCTTCGCCCCACACTATTTCGAGGCCTATATTTAGTTGCTCAGTTTTTCTCCGAATTTCATACTTTTCCAAACCTATTCGCTCACCTTTCTCTGTAGTTTTAGGTAGGAACTTCCCAGAGCCTGTTCTGGGGGTTCGTAGCTTAGGAGATACTTTTTCATAGCAGTTTGGAGCTTGTAAGATCGCGATTCTTCGGAGACTGACAACCTTCGGTAACATTGTATCTTACGGTTTATTCTACTTATTTTTATATATCTTTCAACATGTTTTCTTCTATGATTTATGTTGATTGCATGACAACTATGAGTAGCTAAATTTCGTTGATCAGGCGCAACCTATATCTTCGTATGTTGATTAATTATTATGCACAATTGGACCCTAGTCGACCTATGCATATCTATATCTTCGTAGTATTGAATAATTACGGAACACAATTGGACAATAGTGTTTGACCTGTCAGTATCTATATCTTCGTAGTGTTTAATAATTACAACAGGACAATTGATTGATCAAAGATCTCCATGCAAAACCGAGGAATATATGCATGATTATTAACCCGTTATGCTTTGAAGGACCCTACTATCACCAATCTCCATTATCTGTTAGAAAAACCTTTGCTATTCCGTCTGCTGTTTTATATTCTAAATTAGATTTGATAAAGCTAGTTATAGTCCTTAGAGAACGACACTCGAGGTCATTCTACTGCTACACTACGGTTTTCTTTGTAGTCGTGAATTGCCTTTGGCTAAATAACAAATTTATTTGATTAATTGAGTCTGACGAACTCCGTTGCATCACAATGTCCTTAAAATTCTAAATTCCTATGGACCTTAAGAGTACTAGTTACTGGACTTTCCTTAATTTAGCATGATTAATTGCTCATCAAAATTACAAATTTCCTAACAGGAGGCTTGTACACCGTAGATTGGTCTTCAACAATTGTTGAAAAATGCCTTGTCTCAGATCACGATTGCCTTGCTGAAAAAGCATGGTTATGGCATGAACGAACAAGTCATCTAAACTTCAAGACATTGAATAAGCTGTCTAAAAAGGCACTTGTAGTTGGATTACCTAAGGTTACTTTTAAGAAGGATGGTGTTTGCAATGCATGTTAGCAAGGAAAGCAAATCAAATCTTCTTTCAAGAACAAGGCAGTACCGTCAACTACAAAACCTTTACAACTCTTGCACATGGACTTGTTTGAATCTTCTTGAACAAGCTATGCTGGTAAGAAGTATGGTCTGGTCGTGGTGGATGACTATTTAAGATTCACTTGGGTAGTATACATCAAGCACAAATCTGAAACTAGGACTAAAATACCTAACTTGCTGAATAAGCTTGAAGTCATGAAAAATGACAAGGTAAAAGTCATAAGGACAGACCATGGTACTGAGTTTGTAAACCAGTACATAACTGAGTATTGCACCTCAAAAGGCATACAACATCAGTTATCCTCAGTAAGGACACCACAGCAAAACGGTGTTGCTGAACGAAAGAATCGTACCTTGAAAGAAGCCGCAAGAACAATGCTTGCTGACACTGAAATAAGTGAGGCTTACTGGGTTGAAGCAATTAATACCGCCTGTTACACTCAAAACAGATGTTTGATTACTAAGGAATACAACAAAACTCCTTATGAATTGTTTGTTGGAAGACCTCCTAATATCACTCATCTAAGAGTATTTGGTTGCAAGTGTTTCGTTCTTAATAATGGTAGAGAATACCTAAGAACATATCAACCAAAGGCAGACGAAGCGATATTTCTTGGTTACTCCTTGCATAGTAAAGCTTATAGAGTTTACAACAAAAAGGCACAAAAAATTGAAGAATCAGTGCATGTTGTATTCTATGAAAAGACACAAGGAGTGCCTGCTGAAGAAGAAATATCAGAATGTATGAAAAAGTTAATCATACATGAGCAAAGAACTGAATCTAATGCTAGGAAAATCAAGTCAATCGAACAAAATGATGATTCTGACAATGACTCTCCTCCCCCAAGTCATGACAAGATAAATATAGTTCACGACAAAGAATTTCTAGCAAAAGACGCAGTTGCTCCGGAAGTTGCTGAAACTACGCAACCTCCAGTGCCCGCTGATGAACTACCACAATCAAGCAATGCTGAACAAGCAGTTGCTAATGAACCAATCTCAGCAGAGACACAAAATCCCAGTAGTGCTGAACAAGTACATACTGAAGAGTCACATGCTGATGAGCAAACATATCCTGATCCAACAAGCAGAAAACCTGTTAATAAATGGATTAGAGATCATCCCTCTACGGATATGATTGGCGATATTAATAAACGCCAAGTGACTAGATCCAAAGCATCTACTACTCATGGACTTGCTGAAGAAGCAACTGTCGTATAAGTAGAATCATTGTTCTCTTTCTTTGTTTCAGAAATTGAACCTAAAACCATAGAAGAAGCTTTAAAGCATTCTGAATGGATAAAGGCAATGCAAGAAGAATTGGATCAATTCGAAAGGAACAAAGTCTGGAAACTTGTACCACTTGTTGAAGGCAAGAAAGCTATTGGTACAAAGTGGGTGTTCAGAAACAAGCTGAGTGAGTCTGGTGAAGTAACAAGAAATAAAGCACGTTTAGTTGCTCAAGGTTACTGTCAGACTGAAGGATTGGACTATGATGAGTCTTATGCACCAGTTGCAAGATTGGATGCAATTAGGCTTTTCTTGGCCTTTCCTGCTCACAATGACGTCATTGTTTACCAAATGGATGTTAAAAGTGCATTCTTGAATGGTGAACTTGTTGAAGAAGTCTACTTAGCACATCCCCCTGGCTTTGAACTTCCCTCAGAAATCAGGATGGTATACAAGCTACAGAAAGTTGTATATGGTCTAAAGCGAGCACCAAGAGCATGGTATGATACCTTGGCTAAGTTCTTGCTGAAAAATGATTTCAAGAAAGGTGAAGTTGACAAAACCTTATTTACCATGAACCATGATGGTAAAATATTCTTAGTTCAAATTTATGTGGATGACATAATTTTTGGATCTAAGGAAAAGCAACTTTGTGATGATTTTGCCAAACTCACAAGTTAGAAATGAGTATGATGGGAAAATTGAATTATTTCCTAGGTTTGCAAGTCAAGCAACTCAAAGATGGAATATTCATAAATCAAGCAAAGTATGCGAAAGAAATTCTCATAAAGTTTTGGATCAAAGAAGAAGAGAAACCTGAAAAGATCCCTATGAGTGTTGCACAGCTCAAATCCTATGGATTCAGCAACAATTAAGAGATTATGGTATTTCTGCAAAGAAAACACCAATCTTTTGTGATAATACAAGTGCTATTGCTATCACGCAAAATCCTAAGTTTCACTCTAGGACTAAGCACATTGATATTAGACATCATTTCATTAGAGATCATGTGGAAAAAGGAGATATTGAGGTTGTGAAAGTAGGTACTGATGATCAACTTGCTGACATCTTTACCAAGCCCCTACCAGATAATAGGTTCGCAATGCTAAGGTACAACCTTGGATTGACTGAACTACCTCAATAAAGGATACATTTGGCAGAATGCTGAAACAGGTATTCAGCAAGCCAAAGTATTCTTACTTAAAACCTCCGTCCACTAATTTCTTCTAAGAAATGATAGGTCACTACATGATTGCTGAAACATGCATTCAACAAGTAATTTCTTCAAAACGGGTATTTGTTAGGAAACTTGATCACTTGTTGAGACAGGCACTCAGTAAGAGAAAAACCTTAAGGATTGCTGAAACAGGCATTCAGACAATCAAAGATACTGAAACAAGTATTCAAGTATCAAGAGAATATTCTGAGACGGGAACTCAGAAAAAGAGCAAAACTCAAATTCTCCGATTTTACCAAAGGATATCTCAAGTACAAAAGAATTTACTGATACGGGAACTCAGAAATATCTTTTAAACTTAAGAAAATATGAGATATCTAAGTAAGGGGGAACTTTCAGTAAGTATCTAGGCTATTTAATGCAAACTCGCTGAAAAGATTCTTGTCTATTTCAGCAAGCAATCTAATCCCATAAAACTCGGTAAAATCAATTTGTGACGTTAATCGGGCACAGATAAACTCGTAATAATCATGACATGAAATACAATCGTGGCCATTGATTAAAAGGGGTTATTGATCTAACGGTTAACAAAACAAAGAGAGAGAATGCTCTGACGGTTTTAGTTAGTGGGCCACTACGCATTCAATGCAAAGGCTCCACTAACGCCTTTGTTTCTCTGTTTTGTCCTTGCTGAGAACTCAAATCGATTGAGTTTCTAACACATCAGAGACACTATATAAAGAAGGAGTTAGAGAAATGACAAAATTCTTTAACTCACATTTCCTTTCTCTGCAAATTTTAGCCTGAATCTACTGTACCTCCGGTCAAAAAGCAAACTATCTTTTCGTACACATTTTCTTCTCTATAAAAGAAATGGCACCAAAGAGACAGTCATCTAAGTCCTCCAAGTCGTCTAAGGTTGACAGTGCTGAAAAACGCACTGCTCCGGTTTCAAACTCAACGAAAGTTGTGTTGAAAAACGATAGGATCTCAGAAAAACCTATGTCTCCTTCATATCTTGACACTGCAAAGTGTGAGATGATGATGCAATGGGGTGGATTTGCAAAGGAGAAGTACATTTGATACTTCTATGAACAAGAACTCGATGATGAAAATGAAAAGGCCCTTGAATTTATCAAACAGCAAGGCCTCATGAACTTTATATATGCTCGCACTAAGCAAGTGAGCATGCTGGACACTATGGAGTTCTACAATAATGCAGAAATCCAGTCTCTTACTGATAGTAAAGGAGTCACTGAAAAAGTGATATTTACTACAGTTCAGAACACGCAAATCGTCCTGAAATGGACTGATTTAGCAGAAATCTTTCAGATTCCAACCACTGGAACTGAAGATGACGTCACTGCCACTGACGAAGAAATTGAAGCTTTCTACAGTGACGTCAGAAATGAGAAAATGAAGAAAGGAGAGATTGCTCCCGTGACTTGGACAAAGCACGGTAAGAGGAAGCATCTCTGCCATTCACTTGGTCTAGTAGCTCTGCTACTGATAAAAGTTTTGGACTCCCAAGTCGGAGGAATAGACCAAGTAAGCCTGAGAAGGTGGCCGCTGCTTATGCATATCCATGAAAATAAAACGGAACTTAACTGGGCTAAGTACATTTTCAACAGGCTTGTTGATTGTGTCACTAAGTTCAAGGTTAAGGTGGAAGACAACAAGGTCTCACCTTCCTTTCCAGTTATGTATGGAATAAAGATATGCTATATCCTTGAACACTTCAGGATTTCCAGCTGAGAAACCCATTGCCAATCAAGAAATCTGTATGCAATGTGGGAAGATCCTTCTACAAGCAGAATGTACCTAAGATTGCTACTGAAGAAATCTAACAAGAAAAAGAGGAAAGCTGATGATGACACTCAGACTGCAGCGTCATCAGCAAACCCTGTACCAAAGAGGAAAAGGACAAATAACACAAGGAAGAAAACACTGGCTCGCAAGTCAGTCCCAATTGTCCATGACCTCTCAGACAATTCCCAAACAATTGCTGAAACGCAAGTTCCAGTAGATGTTGACAAGGTAGTTACTGAAGCCTATGTCAACAACATTGAAGTGTTTGCGGAAGCCTTCAATGATCGACTCAACGTTGATCCTTCTACTGAGAACAGACCACAAGGCAGTGGAAATGAAATTCCTGCCCAAGTCCCAGATATCTACATTGTAGATAATCTAGATGATCAAACTCTGGAACCAACAAGTGATATTGCTGTTGATCTGCAAACTGCGGCACTCGCTGATGCTGCTGAAAAGATGGTTGCTGAACAAGCAACTCATCATGTTGCTGAAACCCCGGTTGCTGAAGAAACACAAGAAGCACTATTCAACGACGCATGTCGTGATGCTGAGAATACTGGCCCAAGTTCACCAAAGACATCAATTGACAAAGTCCAGCTTGTACTGGAAGCTATAAGCCAACAAATGGAGTTGGAGATTGAAGAATCATCCAATAAATCCATTGATGTCTTCATGACAAGCACTGAGCTTAAAGGTCAAGATGCTTCTGCTCAACTTGTCATTTCAGAGACAAGGGGGATTGCTGAAACCGCGCAGCTTTCTGAAACAGAGCAAGCCAAGAAGTCTGTTGAAGAAACAGTCCTAGAAAATGAAGAAACTGTTAATGCTGAAAGGACTGAGCCACAACCTATCCTTCTTCAGCAGGTAGATAACTCAACCATCAGTAAAACTTCACTTTCTGAAACTTATTCTTTTGCTAATATTATGTTATCTCTACAGACTTCTCAAGATGCAAGTCAGATGGTTGTTGAAGCCTCTGCACCAGAATCAACACTCCCTGCTCAGCAGGTAGTTAATGTTTTTGGTAATAAAACTAAGTTTGACAGCTTAGTACTTGTATCTAACACAAATTTATTTCAGGATGAACAAATGGAGGATGCTACTCAAGCTCCTCAAGGAATGGAAATTGTACAACATGAGCTTGCTGAATCTCAACAGGTCATTCATGTTTCAGCTTTGAACTCTAAAGCAATTATCCAAACCTATCCTGATCTAAATATCGTTCTTTTTCAGGCTCAAAAGGAGACCACTGAAGTGGTGCACATCACTGAAGATCAACAAGTGAGTTCTGAGGAACTGTACTTGAACTTCAAAAGAACAACTTTGTCAAGAGTTGCTAAGTCCGTCAGCAACTGGCAAAGGTACAGACGAATGGATTTTTCAGATCTCCATCTTCATCTTTCAAACGAGAAAAAGAGATCTTCTCTGCTGAAGCTCGAGACATTCGTTCACTCCATACTTCCTGAAGATATGACATATTCTCAGCAAATGAGCTCAAATCTGATTGCTCAAATCAGAGAGAATATGAAGGAAAAATTCAAGAGTGCCTCTCCAGCTGAACAAGCTGTGATGCTCAAGGGTTTATTTGTACCCGTGGTGGCTGATCCCCACAAAATAAATGAGGAAGAGGAAGTAACGAGTGTTTCTTTATACAAGCATCTCGAGCTAGTAATTCTAACTGATGATGATGAAGAGGAAGAAGATGAAAACATTCCGACTGATCCCAGTGATGATGAAGGGAAAGATTCAAAGGACAAGAAAGACGATGATGATGACAATCAAGGTCCAAGTCCTGATGCTGGTGGTTTAAAAATGACAGTTGCTCAAACTGAACCACAAGACAATCAGCAAGCTGAACAACCACAATCTCAGCATGAATCTCAACCTGCTCCTGCTGATGCTGAAAATCAAGCACCTGTACAAGGTGTTGATACTGAAGAAGAATATGCCAGAAAGCGAGCTGCCTTGAAACATGGGAAAAGCCAACTTTCTGATGCCAAGGTCAGTGATGCAAACCTTGATGATGAAGATGAATTGGATGAAGATTACCAACGCGCTCTACAAAACAGTCTCTTGATCCATGCAAGGCATACGCAGGATCTAGAAATTGGTCAATCTTCAAGAGTAAGACCACAGGAAGTCCCCTCCCTTCCACTTACTACTGGCGAAACTCTAGTAATTGAGTCTCAAACGTTGCCCTCAGCAACTACTCAATTAAGACTAACTACTGGCGAAACTCCAGTAATTGAGTCTCAAACGTTGCCCTCAGCAACTACTCAATTAAGACTAACTACTGGTGAAACTCCAGTTGTTGAGTCTGAAGCGTTGCCATCAGCAACCACTCAACCAAAATGAAATGAAGCTACTGACTTAGGTTCCAAGGTTGCGGACCTTGATGAATCTGAGGATGACGATGATTTATCAGCAAATGAGGATGAACAATCCAAGAGAGATCCCAAAGTGGTTCAAATTCCTCCTCCTGACTACATAAATGATATAGATGATGATCTGAGAGGAGAATTGCTGAAGAAGGATGATCAGTTTGCTTCAGAACTAAAAGTTCATTCCTTGACCCCAAACCTAGTGCCGTTCCCACGAGTTGAGGAGTTTACTCCTAGAATTCTGGCACTGAAGAAAGTCCATGATGCCTGCAAGCAGAAGATGAGGCATTGCTTGCTGAGAGCCCGCTTGACATTGGGAAAATATTGGCTACAGTGCTGAGACGCACTACTACTCTTACAATAGCTCAGAAAGACATAAGTCTTTATCACAAGAGCTATGAAGAAGATGTAAGTCAAGCACTCAAGCTCGCAAAGACCGCTCTAGTAAAGGCTCAGACTTTGATGGATGATAAGGCCGCAACAGAGAAAAGACATGAAGAGAACATGGTGAGTATTCAAAAGGAGTTGTCAAAAATGACTTCTGATCAGCAACAAATCATCATGAAGTATAACAACTTAAGTACTCTTGTTGAAAACTGCAATGAGTTCTATTCTCTGCACATAACTCCGATGTTGCAATCCATGTCTAAGGGGGAAAAGAGAAATACAAAAAAAAGAACCCAAACCCCTCCTACTGTTGATGAGTCACTGCCCATAGAACCTCTTGCTGAAAGAGAGCAAAGTTCTAAAAGGCAAGCAGAATCTGAGTTAAATTCAGCAAGTCCCAAAAAGAGAAAAACTGTTGCTGAAACTCAAGGTTATTGCCATACTGAAAGTCATCAAGATCTGAATGAAGATGATGATGATGATGACAATCAGAAAATAGCTCAAGCCATAAGAGCTAGACCAATTACAGCCTTAACTCCGTCTGGCCAATCAAAGCATTTCTCTTCTGACTCAAGATCTTCATCAAGACAATGCTAAGTCAAGAAGAAGAAGGCAAAGACAGGAAGAAAAGAGGCTGGCCAGCATTTCTATTGACTCCAGCATCGAGTATACAAAGACCAGCAATGATGAAACCACTCAGAATGTGATCAGAAACATTCATGGTTGTTGGATCTCAAAGCTGGAACACTTGCTGGTGAATGAGTTCTTTCCTACAGCCATATTTAACCAAATGTTCACATGGATTGAACTCAAGGTAAAAAGGAAACAAAGGGAAGAGTCCCTTCCAAGAAATATTGTTGGGAGATGGTTGAATCTTGAGGTCTCAGTAAGAAGAACTGCAATTGGTAAGACTTATAGACAAGAACCTGATTTGATAAAACCAGTTGGCATTGCTTATTACTCTGACCCAGTAACCAAGAAAACAAAGAAGAGACTTGGACTGATTCCTTATGAGTATTTCTATCTCACTGCTAAGGATCAAGAAGAAGATCTTCCCTGGATGAGAAAGATTCATCCTAAAAGCATTTCAGATACACAGCTTCTTCATGCCAGCAATTGGGGCATGCATTTGTGGGTAACTCACTACATGGAAATGAATGCTGAAAAGCATCATCATACTGCCTGCAAAAATGCAAGAATTCTTCAACTACAAGTCCGTAGGCTTCTTGAGAACTACGAAAAGGACTATGTTGAATTTACTGCACTTGCTGAGAAGAGTGTAAGAGAGATTTTGAGAAAATCTTCTGGAAGAGCTTAACTCTCTGTAATAATTTTTGTTACAGTTTTTTTTTGCTGATTTTGTTTAGTTATCTCTGCTACTTCTTGTAAACTTCTGAAAGATAACTATCAGCAATGAAGCTTTTGACTCTTATTTGTTTTTGATTATGCAATTTATTTATGCTTACTGTTTAATTATTCAAGTATGCTTGCATTAATCAACTGATTTATTCAACACCAGAAACCTCTAAAAGGGTAACAATTAATTTAGTCATGGATTGCTAACATCAAAAAGGGGGAAATTTGGTAGGAAACTTGTAACTTTGATGAGCAATTAACCATGTTAAATTAATGAAAGTCCAGTAACTAGTACTCTTAAGGTCCATAGGAATTTAGAATTTTAAGGACATTGTAAAAGAGGAACGTTTGTTGAAGACTTAGAGTAGGTGCTAGATAGGTTGGTTTTAAAGCTTATGATGTATCTTGTTTTCTGAAAAGAAAATAACCTATTGAAGCATTTGCTGATGATGTACTTTGTTTTTACAAACAAACTATTGAAGCATTTAGAACCGCTCAGAATCTTGAAGATTTCGAAGACTGAAGACTAGAAGATTTCTGAAGACTGGTATCTACAAAGGCACATGTTGCTTAGAAAGTGGAAATTTCAGCAACAACTTGCATAAGTGAAAATCAGAATGACAGAGTAGGTTGTGCTTGCTGAAACTGAGACTGACCACTTGCTGATGGAACATATGTGACCTCTTGCTGAAATTACTTGTATTTGCGCTCCAATGTTACTGTTTGAATTCTATTCAAAAGAGCATTAAATGCAAAGCATGCACGCGAAGGACATGAAGACTAGAAGACAAACAAGGACGCTGCTGAAAGTACAAAAGCAAGATAGTGACATTTTAAGGAACAAAAGCCTTAGAATTTGAAATTCAAATGGCTCCTTATTTTCAATATAAATAGAGGTCATCCGGCAAAGAGTTGAAGTGTGTCAACAACATGATCAAACTCTCACTTGTGCTTAAACTCACACACCCTTCAATACTCTTACAGCCATTGATCCATTCCAAGACTTAAAGCTTGAAAAAGCTACTTGTGAAGAAGTAAAATTTACACGACTAAGAAATTAGTTAAGTGATCTTTCTTTCTTTCGAACAAGAACAAGTCTTGACACCAGAAACAATCAAACTTGTTTACTGCAAAGTATTCAAAGTTTTGTTTCTTAGATTACTTGTTGTAACTGAATAAGTTATAATTAAGTTATCTCATCCCAAACCTCTCTAACTGAAAATACACCCTTTCAGGCGTGATATTCAGGGGGAACTTAATCGAGCATAGTTTTGCTGATTAAAAGTACCAAGTTTGGTGGAGAACAAGGTTGCGTTCTCTAGATTAGGTTGGAGACGAAGCATGTGCGCTTTGGTTTCTGTTTGAATCGCTCTAGATAGGTGTTGTAAGGAACCTCAATCTTATCTTAGTGGATTCAGTCCTAGAAAGGACAAAGTGGATTATTTGAGAGATTACGCCACTCTCAGATACCACTATAAAAGTGTTTGTGTGATTTACTTACTGTACTTGGTTTTCAGCAAATCATATCTATCTGTACAGAGTCACTCACATCACTTGCTGAAACCTTCAGTTACTGAAAGAGCACTTATTGTATCAAAGACTTCCGCTCTCTGATTTTAAGTATCAGCAAACCTAGTTACTGTGAAGTAACTTGCGCTTGTTGAGAAAGTTAAGTATCAGCAAACTCATTACTGAAAAGTAATAAGCACTTGCTGAGAAAGTTTTAAACGACGAAAGTTTGAAAAGACTATTCACCCCCCCCCCCTCTAGTCTTTTCTTGTTGTTTAAAGGGACCAACAGTGTTGCTCTATACAAGCACCTTGAGCTAGTCATTCTGACTGATGATGATGACGAGGAAGAAGGTGAAAACATCCCTACTGATCCCAGTGATGATGAAGGGAAAGATTCAAAGGACAAAAAGGATGACGATGATGACAATCAAGGTCCAAGTCCCGATGCTAGTGGTTTAAAATTGACAGTTGCTGAAACTGAACAACAAGACAATCAGCAAGCTGAACAACCACAACCTCAGCATGAATCTCAACCTGCTCCTGCTGATACTGAAAATCAAGCACCTGTACAAAGTGCTGATACTGAAGAAGAATATGCCAGAAAACGGGCTGCCTTGAAACATGGCAAGAGACAACTTTCTGATGCCAAGGTCAATGATGCAAACCTTCATGGTGAAGATCAAATGGATGAAGATTACCAACGTTCTCTACAAAACAGTCTCCAGATCCATGCAAGGCCCCTCCCTTTCACTAACTACTGGCGAAACTCCAGTAATTGAGTCTCAAACGTTGCCCTCAGCAACTACTCAATTAAAACTAACTACTGGCAAAACTCCTGTAATTGAGTCTCAAACGTTGCCCTCAGCAACTACTCAATTAAAACTAACTACTGGTGAAACTCCAGTTGTTGAGTCCGAAGCGTTGCCATCAGCAACCACTCAACCAAAAGGAAATGAAGCTGCTGACTTAGGTTCCAAGGTTGCTGGCCTTGATGAATCTGAGGATGAAGATGATCTATTAGCAAACGAGGATGAAAACTCCAAGAAAGACCCAAAAGTGGTTGAAATTCCTCCTCCTGACTATATAAATGATGTAGACGATGATTTGAGAGGAGAATTGCTGATGAAAGATGATCAGTTTGCTTCAGAACTAAAAGTTCATTCCTTGACCCCAAATCTAGTGCCGTTCCCACGTGTTGAGGAGTTTACTCCTAGAATTTTGGCACTGAAGAAAGTCCATGATGCCTGCAAAGCAGAAGATGAGGCATTGCTTGCTGAGAGCTTGCTTGATATTGGAAAATTATTGGCTACAGTGCTGAGACGCACTACTACTCTTACAATAGCTCAGAAAGACATCAGTCTTTATCACAAGAGCTATGAAGAAGATGTAAGTCAAGCACTCCGGCTAGCAAAGACCACATTAGTAAAGGCTCAGACTTTCATGGAAGATACGGCCGCAATAGAACAAAGACATGAGGAGAACATGGTGAGTATTAAAAATGAGTTGTCAAAGATGACTTCTGATCAACAACAAATCATCATGAAATACAACAGCCTAAGCACTCTTGCTGAAAATTGCAATGAGTTCTATTCTCTGCACATCACTCCGATGTTGCAACCCATGTCTAAGGGGGAAAAGAGAAGTACAAGAAAGAGAACCCAAACCCCTCCTACTGTTGATGCGCCACTACCAATAGAACCTCTTGTTGAAAAAGAGCAAAGTTCTAAAAGACAAGCAGAATCTGACTTAAATTCAGCAAGTCCCAAAAAGAGAAAAACTACTGCTGAAACTCAAGGTTTTGGCCACACTGAAAGTCATCAAGATCTTAATGAAGATGATGATGATGATGATGATGACAATCAGACAATAGCTCAAGCCATAACAGCTAGACCCTTAACAGCCTTAACTCCGTCTGGCCATTCAAAGCATTTCTCTTCTGACTCAAGATCTTCAGCAAGAGATCAAGACAATGCAAAGTCAAGAAGAAGAAGGCAAAGACAGGAAGAAAAGAGGCTGGCCAGCATTGCTATTGGCTCCGGCATCGAATATACAAAGACCAGCAATGAGGAAACCACTCAGAACGTGATCAGAAACGTTCATGGTTGTTGGATCTTAAAACTGGAAGATTTGCTGGTGAATGAGTTCTTTCCTACAGTCATTTTGAACCAAATGTTGACATGGATTGATCTCAAGGTAAAAAGGAAAGAAAGCGTTGAGTCCCTCCCAAGAAATATTGTTGGGAGATGGTTGAATCTTGAAGTCTCAGTAAGAAGAACTGCAATTGGTAAGTCTATAAGACAAGAACAAGAATTGATAAAACCAGTTTGCATTGCTTATTACTCTGACCCAGTGACCAAGAAAACAAAGAAGAGACTTGGATTGATTCCTTATGAGTATTTCTATCTCACTGCTAAGGATCAAGAAGAAGATCTTCTCTGGCTAAGGAAGATTCATCCTAAAAGCATTTCAGATACACAGCTTCTCCATGCCATCAATTGGGGCATGCATTTGTGGGTAACTCATTACATGGAAATGAATGCTGAAAAGCATCATCACACTACCTGCAAAAATGCAAGGACTCTTCAATTACAAGTTCGTAGGCTACTTGAGAACTACGAGAAGGACTGTATTGAATTCAATACACTTGCTGAGAAGAGTGTAAGAGAGATTTTGAGAAAATCGTCTGGAAGAGCTTAACTCTCTGTAATAGTTTTGTAAAAGTTTTTATTTGCTGATTTTGTTTAGTTATCTCTGCTCTTTCCTGTAAACTTACTGAAATATAACTATCAGCAATAAAGCTTTTTGACTCTTATTGGTTTTTGATTATGCAAATTACTTATGCTTACTGTTTAATTATTCAAGTATGCTTGCATTAATCAACTGATTTATTCAACATCAGAAACCTCTAAAAGGGTAACAATTAATTTAGCCATGGATTGCTAACATCAAAAAGGGGGAAATTTGTTAGGAAACTTGTAATTTTGATGAGCAATTAACCATGCTAAATTAAGGAAAGTCCAGTAACTAGTACTCTTAAGATCCATAGGAATTTAGAATTTTAAGGACATTGTAAAAGAGGAACGTTTGCTGAAGACTTAGAGTAGGTGCTAGATAGGTTTGTTTTACCGCTTATGATGTATCTTGTTTTCTGAAAAGAAATACAACCTATTGAAGCATTTGTTGATGATGTACTTTGTTTTTAAAAACAAACTATTGAAGCATTTAGAACCGCTCAGAATCTTGAAGATTTCGAAGACTGAAGACTAGAAGATTTCTTAAGACTGGTATCTACAAAGGCACATGTTGCTCAGAAAGTGGAAACTTCAGCAACAGCATTGCATAAGTGAAAATCTATATGACAGAGTAGGTTGTGCTTGCTGAAACTCAGATTGACCACTTGCTGATGAACATTTGTGACCTCTTGCTGAAAGTACTTGTATTTGCACTCCAATGTTACTGTTTGAATTTTATTCAAAAGAGCATTAAATCCAAAGCATGCACGCGAAGGACATGAAGACTAGAAGACAAACAAGGACGCTGTTGAAAGTACAAAAGCAAGATAGTGACATTTGAAGGAACAAAAGCCTTAGAATTTGAAATTCAAACGGCTCCTTATTTCACTATAAATAGAGGTCATCCGGCAAAGAGTTGAAGTGTGTCAACAACGTGATCATACTCTCACTTGTGCTTAATCTCACATACCCTTCAATACTCCTTACTGCCATTGATCCGTTCCAAGACTTAAAGCTTGAAAAAGCTACTTGTGAAGAAGTAGAACTTACACGACTAAGAAATTAGTTGAGTGTTCTTTCTTTCTTTTGAACAAGAACAAGTCTTGACACCAGAAACAATCAAACTTGTTTACTGCAAAGTATTCAAAGTTTTGTTTCTTAGATTACTTGTTGTAACTGAATAAGTTATAATTAAGTTATCTCATCCCAAACCTCTCTAACTAAAAATACACCCTTTCAGGCGTGATATTCAGGGGGAACTTAATCGAGCATAGTGTTGCTGATTAAAATTACCAAGTTTGGTGGAGAACAAGGTTACGTTCTCTAGTTAGGTAGGAGACGAAGCAAGTGTGCTTTGGTTTCTGTTTGGATCGCTTGATGATGTCGTTTTTCACCAATTAAATTTGTTTAAAAAGCCAAAGAACACCTTTCACTACACAAACAGAGTGCAATGGCAAGTTGTCCCCGAGTGTCGTTCTCTCGGGACCTAACGTGGCTTTGATCAAGGTTTTTGCTAGCTAATTTCAGTCAACTAGATGATGATTTTTGAGAAAGATGTTTGAACAAAGGAAGTGAGAAATCAAGAGTTTTTGTAAACAAGTTTGGAAAACGGTCGGTGGTAGAAATCGAATACACATGCATGGATTACGAATATGCTCACAAGTTCAGTGCGTAAAACCTTCAACTAAGTCTGCTAAGCAACTTGTCTAGGTAACTTTCAAGACACACATCATGAAAGTCCACTATCAATAATTTAGAGGTGTTTGTCACTAACACCATTTATCTAGCATGCTGCAAATCACTAACATACAATCCTATAGCTTTCATTGATCAACGAGTTTGTCACATACTCTATTCGAATATAGTTTATAGGCAACTACGAATCATATGAAGTAATTTGCAGCAAGATTGACTCACAACCTCATGTAAGCATAAGCATAATCCATAACATGCATAATTCTACATTCTACCACCAACACAAAGGATTTAGCTACTCATATTCATCAACATAGACATCAATTCGTATGAATAATAATCAGAATACATCATATCAAACTACAAGACAAGAGAATGATACAAGTTACCACCAAAGCTGTCACTAATCGGTGGAAATCAAAGAAAACCTCTCCGTAGATGATTACAAAGGATGAATTCTGATGAACGTATTTTTGACGCGTTCATCTTGTCTTTTTTACCTTCTTTTGATATCTTCTAGCCTTGTTTTTTGGTTAGTTTTGTAGAATAGAGTCACGTTTTGTGTTTTCTGCATTTTCAGGCACTTAGGTACGAAACGGCGTTTTTGGAGCTAAAAACGAGCCTTTTTGATGGAAAAGATGGCCCCGTTGAAGTTCCCCAATCTCCGTGGCTTGTTCGTAAGTGTTTGAGCATCAATAAGCATCGAGAAGGATGAGTCTAAGGCACCCGAGGGCCATGCGAGGGGAAAAAGATTGAGTTTGAAGACAAAAATCTGCCCAGGAGCCAAGCTAAGCGCCTGGAATAGTGAAGCGCTCCGCTTCAATTTCCAGGAGCTTTGGCACAGAAGCCAAGCAAAGCGCTTGGTGTGCCAGAAGCGCTTCGCTTGCCAAGCGCTCCGCTTGGCAGCGGTTACGTTTTCGGATTTTTCTTCTTAGATCTGATCTTTGATCATTTTTTGAATATCTTTTGGACTGTAACTTGGTTTTGGAGAGCTCCTAAGCCCCAAAACTCAGAGAATATTCAGATTACTTTGTATTTTAGCTTGGGATTCAAGGTTTTGATTGGGATTCATCCTTTGTAATCATCTACGGAGAGGTTTTCTTTGATTTCCACCGATTAGTGACAGCTTTGGTGGTAACTTGTATCACTCTCTTGTCTTGTAGTTTGATATGATGTATTCTGATTGTTATTCATATGAATTGATGTCTATGTTGATGAATATGAGTAGCTAAATCTTTTGTGTTGGTGGTAGAATGTAGAATATGCATGTTATGGGTTATGTTTATGCTTACATGAGATTGTGATTCAATCTTGCTGCAAATCCCTTCATATGATTCTTAGTTGCCTATAAAATCTATTCGAATTGAGTATAGTGACAAACTCTTGGTCAATGAAAGTTATAGGATTGTATGTTAGAGATTTGCAGCATGCTAGATAAATGGTGTTGGTGACAAGCACCTCTAAAGTATTGATAGTGATCTTTCATGATGTGTGTCTTAAATTTGCCTAGACGAGTTGCTTAGCAGACTTGATCGAAGGTTCTACGCACTGAACTTGTGAGCATATACGTAACCCATGCATGTGTATTTGATTTCTACCACCAACCATTTTCCAAACTTGCTTACATAAATCTGATTTCTCGTTTCTATTGTTCAAAGGAAACGATTCTCTTAACTTTGAACTCGTTGACTGAAATTACTTGCAAAAACCCCAAGCAAAGCCACGTTAGGTCCCGAGAGAACGACACTCGGGGATAACTTGCCATTGCACTCTAGTTTGTGTAGTTATAAGTGTTCTTAGGCTTTTAAAACAAATTTAATTGGTGAAAAACGACAGTCATCAATTTGGCGCCGTTGCCGGGGACTTAACTCCTTTGGTTGGTGTTTTTGTTTTGGTTTTTTCAGCCAACATCTCTTCTTTGTCTCATTTCTGTTTTTATTTCTTTTTGCTTGAGATACTCACTATCTTGTATTTCAGGTGAGTGCATGCCTAGAACCCGAACGGGTGGACCTATTATTGAACCTTTTGTAGACGAGATCGATCATTTGTTTCAAAGGAGAAGGAGGAATTTGAATCTTGAGTTTGAAGGAGTAGCATCTAGAGCTTCTGCTTCTGGTATTCGGGAAGAGTCTTCTTCTTATCTTTTGGAGCCAATTCTTGAATCGGTTTACTTGGAAGGTGAAATGGCAGAGAGACCTATACGTACACTTACTAAGCCTACGGTTGGGGCTAGAGGACCAGCAATTGTCCTCAATGATGCCACCAGGAACTTGGAGATCAAGAATCACATGTTCCAACAACTTCCCAAATTCTATGGGATGGCTAATGAGGACGTGATAGGATACTTGAATGAGCTCGAGAACTTTGTTCTCCATCTTGGGCGACCGGGAGCTGGTGTTACGGATGATGATCTCCGCATGAAGGTCTTTTCTATGGGGCTAGGCGATCGTGCGAAGGCTTGGCTCAATACTTTGGAGGCCGGGTCTTTGACAACATGGGACCTATGTTTCGATAAGTTCATGGAGCGTTACTACCCCGCTTCCAAGACAATGGCTATGAAGAGCCAAATTAGCTCCTTCGAGCAGAGGTACAATGAGCCTTTCCACGAGGCCTATGATCGATTCATGGGATTGCATCATCGATGCCCACATAACGGGTATGATAAAGGTCAGCTTCTCCAATTCTTTTACATTGGTTTACATCCTGAGATTCAATCTCAAGTGGATAGTATTTGTGGAGGTAGTATGGGGGAGTTGCTTCCTTCTCAAGCCCAAGTGAAGCTGGACATGATGTACCGGAATTCACAAAACCGGAATGTGAGGGCTCGTGTGCTCCAAAAGGAGCAAAGAGGTGAGGCCAAGGTAGTAGTGGAACAAAATGCCTTCGATTGGTTCGCCCATGAAGTGAAGCAAGCTTTGAGGAAAAGCGTTCCTTCTCCTTCTACGGAAATTTGTTGTGTGTGCAAGAACTATGGGCAACCCGGCCTACTTGTGCCGTTCTGAATTTGCTAGAGAGCAATACATCACGAACGAAGTCCGACAAGAAGTATATGCTGCTGAGGGAGAGCAAGTAGTTGGAGATGTGAACTACGGGCAAGGTTATGGCAATGTGAGGCCACAAAACCGTGGACCCCGAGGTGGGTACCAGAATCAAGGCAACCGTGGTTATTTTCATAACTCGGATCAAAATGCCTATGGGCCTAATCAAGATAGAAGTCGTCTCAGCTACGGGAACAATTGGTATGAAGGAGCACCGCCTTCTAATCCTACACCTCCACCTCAGGTTGCTAGTTCGGGACCACAAGGTGGAGGGGTGCTTCCTTCACCTCTTGTCTCTTCACTCAATGATCTGGTTATAAAGACGAACAAATTCATGGAGCATTACTATCGTAATGAGGCTACTAACAATCAACGCTTTGAGAAGCTTGAGGCTAGTAGTAGCAACCTCCATAAGAAGCTACAAGAGCTTATAGATCGAGGGGCGAGTAGAGAGCAAGGGAAGTTTCCCGGAAACACGGAGAAGGCTATGGCCATAACCGTGGTGACTGATGAACGTGTCAGATTCAGTCAAATAAATTTGTAATAGCCAAAGGCAATCCACAACTACAACGAAAACCGTAGTGTAGTAGTAGAATGACTCTCTATACTAGCTTTATCAAATCTAATTAAGAATATATAAAACAGCAGATAGAAAGCAATAGGGGTTTTCAAGCAGATAATGGAGATTGGTGATAGTATGGTCCTTCTTAACATAATGGGTCGATAATCATGCATAAATTCCTCGGTCTTGCATAGAGATCTTTGAATCAATCTTGTGTCCCGTTGCAAGTATTAAGCACTACGAAGATAATATGGGTCTGACTTGTCAACAACTAACGTCCTAATGTGTTCCGTAATTATTCAACACTACGAAGATAATTGGTCTGATTGGTCGACAAGTGTCCAAGTGTGCATAATGATCAATACAACATACGAAAATTTTGGTTTCAACTGATCAACGAAATAAAGCAATGACACGGAGTATAATGCGCGATATATCCATTAGCATGATTATCTTCCCTCGCTAAGAATTCACATACTACCACCAACGATAAACTTAGCTACTCATAATAGGCATGCAATCAATATCAATCATAGAAGAAAACATATTGAAAGAAGAATAAAATAAGTAGATAAAAACTGTAAGATACAAAGTTACCGAAGGTTGTCAATCTCCGGATGATTGCGATCCTACGCGCTCCAATCTGCTATGAAAAAGTATCCCCTAAGCTATGGAACTCCCAGGACAGGCCCCGGGAAGTTCCTACCTAAAACTATAGAGAGAGGTGAGAAAGTAGGCTTGGAAAGATATGATTTTCGGAGAAAAACTTGAGCTCTATATATAGGCCCCGAAATATCTATGGGGCGGTTCGCCTCTGGCTGGGGCGGTTCGCCCCCCATTATTTCGCGGAATTTCCGCATTTTTCGACGCGGATTTGGATTTCTTCACCTTTTCGGACTCGGTTTATGACTTCTAGTAGCCTTCTAACCTCCAGATTCGGCCCCTAGACTCCAAATCCTATCCGGAAACCTTCAGATACTCCAAATAGGCTTCTGGAACACCAATTCCTTGTAGACTTCAATATAATTGCCCGGTAATCTCCGAATTTCAACCAAAACCTGTAAAATAAAATCTAAAGGGAAACGTGACACTATTCTAATAAAATGTACTAAAATATAGCTAAATTAACATAGAGGATAGCTAAATTAGGTGAAAAAGACTCGAATGAAAGTGTAAAATACACATTCATCAAACTCCCCAAACCGAACCTTTGCTTGTCCTCAAGCAACTAAGCTAGACTCTAATACAAAAAACATGCAAGACTCAAAATGGAGTTTCATGCCAAATAAAATGAACTAATCTACTGAATCTACCAAATGACATATGAACAAAAACCATATAAATCAAAGCATGAATATAGGTTGAAGAATACCTCGATTGACTTATATATACATCCACATAAGCACTTATGTCAAGACAAGATAGTCTCTCGTAACATTCTCTACCTGGACCTAGTCAGTGACGACGTAATGATGCATGCTAAGATACGAATGGTTGTCCCGTGCCTATGAAACTGAGGACTTACTGCTGTTCCACCATGTTAAGACTTTTCCTCAAAAGAGGTCGAACCAGTACTGGCTCTCATCAAACGAAGGAGGGTTCCCTATAAAAGATAATACTCCCCTATTCTACCCATCTCTCAAGTAAAGTCTTAAGCTATTCACCACTTCCTGAATGGCAGGACGAGGGTGGTCTAGAACAGATGACACTCAAGACAAAAAAGATAAAAAATAGAAAAACACAATTACGAACAATACGAAAAATGGAAACGACTCAAACTTTGCTAAACTCCTATTTGGCTTTATTTTTTGGACCCTTCTTTCATTTTTTAGGGTCTTCTTTTTTTATTTTTTTTCCTTCCAGGTTCTTTTTTCTTTTTCTCTTTTTTTCATGGAATTTTTTCTTTCTTTTCTTTCGATTTTTTTCTAGCCAGCAGTAGCATAACAAAAAGAGAAACAAAATGACTCACACGACTACCCCAAACCTATTCGAAAGAATAGGTTGGAGTACAAAATTCACGGAAAAGGAAAATAAACTCACGATACGAAAAATGAAAAACAGAAACAAGTCTATGATGGTGTAACCCCCTCCCCAAACCTATTCGAAAGAATAGGTTATAAACAAAGGATCACACAACCTCACACTACCTCCTTCCTAGGCATTTA
Organism: Plantago ovata; assembly: GCA_028274465.1. Taxonomy (NCBI): domain Eukaryota; kingdom Viridiplantae; phylum Streptophyta; class Magnoliopsida; order Lamiales; family Plantaginaceae; genus Plantago; species Plantago ovata. Next base: position 36,380,800 of record CM051456.1, on the reverse strand, counting down.
GCAATCTCAAAGCATGGTGAAGACTTGTTGCCTCTTAGGTACATAATTACTCGGGAAAACAACCATAAGACCCTAACATGCATCATCCTATTATAAAGGCCTTCGTGAACCGCAGTAGAGAAAACACCACTAAGTGATGTCGAGACTACCATGCTTAACTAAGTGCAATACATAAATGCGACAAGCCAAGCGAGAAAAACCTCAAACAAATTCATAGAGATGAAGCATACGATTAATGACATAGCTAGTTGATCTACCCAATAAAAAAGTTCAAAAATTTCGGCAATAAACTCCATATAAAACATGCAAAAACTATCCTAGGAAAGCAGTAAACGTGCAAATGCAAAAAATTTCACTAGTTTTTCATAAGCAAGATAAGTGTAGAGATAACCAGCGATAACCTCTTCCCCAAACCTGAACGTCGTCCTCGTCCCGAACGCCGAAAGTGGATCCAAGGTGAGAGATAATGCTTGTATAAGTGACCTATAATACTCAATCAAACTCGTGAGATAAAATCTAAAGCGGTAAAGAAAGCGATAAAATCTCCGGGTTGCCTCCCGGATAGCGCCATTGTTTAAAGTTTTTGACTCGACTCCTGTCCGCGCCTATCTCTTCTTTCTGCGGGTACTAGACTTCCCCTTCATCGATCTCCTCTCCATGCCACGAACCTGTGAATAAGAAAGAATATAGGCTGCAAGACCACAGTAGTGAGTAGTAATATCAGGCGGTTCAGGTGGATCAGGTAAGGCTTTCAACACGTGTTGCTTGCCATCTACTTCAATAGTGCAAGTTCTTTGGTAGATGTCCATCACGGAGCGTAGTTTAGTCAAGAATGTTTGCCCTAAGAGTATGACATCCCCCGTTCCAGGTGCAGATGTCGGCATAAGTACAAAATTGGTGTATATAGATGCTTCACCAATCTTGACCAACACGTTTTTCACAACGCCCTCGGGTCTCATAAAGGATCCATCCGCCAGACGCACAATAGCCCTTTGCTCAGATAGTTTTCCAAGGTTGCTCTTTTCAAACACGTTCAAAGGGATTATGTTTGAGTAGGATCCCGTGTCTAGTGTGGCACGGACATCTTCAAGCTCACCAATCCCTACCTTAACACGAAACTTTTAGGGAGTAGTTCGGGATCCTCTTGCTCCTCATCACTTGCGTCAGAACAAAGGTCCTCCTCTTCTTCCTCAGCCTGTATAAGTTCTTCCTTCATGCAACACTCGCACCTAACGACCTTCCTGATGGTGATTTCGTCAGGTACATCACCAACCAATTTCGACTTTACAGTGTTGCTAGGCAGTTTGCCTTGTTCTCCACTTGCTCCTCGGTCGATCAACTCTTGCAACTTTTGATGGGCAAGCCTAGTGCTCTCTTCCAACCTATCAAGCCTTGCCCTAGTCTTCTCGGAATCTTCTTCATAACGTTTGAGAAAACTCTGTGTGTGATCAACCATCTTCTGCAAGTTCTCCATCAGTTGAGCCGACTTCGACTTCGGTGGCTCTTTCGGAGCGGGGTTTTCGCAGTGATCATTACCATAGTTCAGCCTACTACGGTCTTGGTTAGGTCCATAAGTTTGGTTAGCCGGTGCATATCCTTGATTGTTACGGTATCCTCTTCTCCAAAATCCACCTCGAGGATTCCTACCGTCTTGTCCGTAGCTAACTTCTTGAGTGCCAAACTCCGTAGCAAAGGCTTCTTCTTCGCCTCCTCGAGCCCAGTTGCCATCATCGTATGCCAGCTCCGATCTACACATATGAGCCCCATGCCCATAGTTCTTGCATATTCGGCATACTTCGTTCGAAACAGTTGTTCCGGTGGCGCTCTTGAGGACTTGCTTCAATTCGTTGGTAAAGCACTCGAATTGATCCCCATTCCCCCTGTACATAGGGGCTTCTTGAGTCGGTGGAGCTTCAGGTCCACGCCTCCTAACCATTGCTCTTGGGTCCTTGAACTGCGAACCCTTAGCAAGCCTTTCGAAGACTGCCCAGACGGCTTCTGCGGTTTCCTCCCAAATATTGCCTCGGCATTGGAAATCCACCACTTGTTGGTTCTCGAAGGTTAGTCCACTGTAGAAGTGTTGGACTAGCTCAGAGAGTTCAAAACCATGGTGAGGGTACTTGTTCGTGAGATCTTGGAACCTCTGGAACGCGGTGTAGATGGTCTCATCATAGTCCTGTTTGAATCCAGCGGTTTGCGCCTTAAGCGCGGTAGTCTGAGTGTGTGGGAAGTATTTCTCCATGAAAGCTGAAAAAACCTTTTCCCAAGTGTCCAGCGAGCGTGCTGGAAGAGAGCTCAGCCATGACTTGGCTCTGTCGCCAAGTCCCATAGCAAAAACCTTCATCCTCAACTCATCCGTTGTTATGTCAGCTCCGGGTCGTGGGAGTTGGTTGACGAAATCATCGATATCGTGCAAGTACCCCATCACATCTTCCCTTGATAAGCCATAGAACCTCGGAAGTTGTTGGAACGCGTGGTTCTTGATCTCCAGATCTCGGGTTGCTGACGAAAGAACTATCGCCGGTCCCCTCATACGATCCTTGGTGGGTTGTACCCATGCCTTTAGTGGTCTAGCTTCTGCCATTCCGTCGATTTCCTTGAATAGACTAATTAGAGATTCAGAGAAATCGGTTTCCTCTATTTCTTCTAGTGCGCGCCTTTCAAGTAGTCGCCTTCTTTGGTGGTAGACTCTATCGATCTCAGCAATTGAATTAGCAAGCGGTGTTCCTGCAGAACGTGTATGCGGCATACACAATCTGTGACAGACTAGGAGAGGTGATTAGAAACAAACTAGGAAAGCAGAGAGAGATTAAAAAGAAAAACTAAAACTAGAAGAATTAGGAATCTAAAGCTGTAAATATAAACAAATTAAACAGAAAAAAGGAGTATAGTCCCCGGCAACGGCGCCAATTTGATGAACGTGTCAGATTCAGTCAAATAAATTTGTAATAGCCAAAGGCAATCCACAACTACAACGAAAACCGTAGTGTAGTAGTAGAATGACTCGAGTGTCGTTCTCTCAGGACTATACTAGCTTTATCAAATCTAATTAAGAATATTAGGACGTTAGTTGTTAACAAGTCAGACCCATATTATCTTCGTAGTGCTTAATACTTGCAACGGGAAACAAGATTGATTCAAAGACCTCTATGCAAGACCGAGGAATTTATGCATGATTATCGACCCATTATGTTAAGAAGGACCATACTATCACCAATCTCCATTATCTGCTTGAAAACCCCTATTGCTTTCTATCTGCTGTTTTATATGTGTTCCGTAAGTATTCAACACTACGAAGATAATTGGTCTGATTGGTCGACAAGTGTCCAAGTGTGCATAATGATCAATACAACATACGAGAATTTTGGTTTCAACTGATCAACGAAATAAAGCAATGACACGGAGTATAATGCGCGATATAGCCATTAGCATGATTATCTTCCCTCGCTAAGAATTCACATACTACCACCAACGATAAATTTAGCTACTCATAATAGGCATGCAATCAATAGCAATCATAGAAGAAAACATATTGACAGAAGAATAAAATAAGTAGATAAAAACTGTAAGATACAAAGTTACCGAAGGTTGTCAATCTCCAGATGATTGCGATCCTACGCGCTCCAATCTGCTATGAAAAAGTATCCCCTAAGCTATGGAACTCCCAGGACAGGCCCCGGGAAGTTCCTACCTAAAACTATAGAGAGAGGTGAGAAAGTAGGCTTGGAAAGATATGATTTTCGGAGAAAAACTTGAGCTCTATATATAGGCCCCGAAATATCTATGGGGCGGTTCGCCCCCCATTATTTCGCGGAATTTCCGCGTTTTTCGACGCGGATTTGGATTTCTTCACCTTTTCGGACTCGGTTTATGACTTCTAGTAGCCTTCTAACCTCCATATTCGGCCCCTAGACTCCAAATCCTATCCGGAAACCTTCAGATACTCCAAATAGGCTTCTGGAACACCAATTCCTTGTATACTTCAATATAATTGCCCGGTAATCTCCGAATTTCAACCAAAACCTGTAAAATAAAATCTAAAGGGAAACGTGACACAATTCTAATAAAATGTACTAAATATAGCTAAATTAACATAGAGGATAGCTAAATTAGGTGAAAAAGACTCGAATGAAATTGTAAAATACACATTCATCAGTGACTGATTTGCCCGTGGAGATCACGGTTGTGAGAGACAATGCACTAGTTGAGGTGCCAAGTTGCAAGGTAACTGAAACTTGCAAGGTGAGTGAGGAGCTTGAGACTCCTAAGGTAGTTGTGGAAGAGAAAGAGGTCGCACAATCTGATGCGATAGTTGAGGAAGTGAATGAAAACTCATCGTCTGAGGATGAGTTGGTGGATATGGTGGAAGTGCCTATCCAAGAGAGCTTTGATGTGGAAATCGGCTTGGGAAAGAAGGATGGAATAGTGGCAACTCTAGACACAGGAGCGGGTGTGAATGTCATACCTTTGAACGTGTATGAAGAGTCGGGTTTGTCTGGCTTAAGACCAATGAAGTGCATGGTGCAATTGGCGGATGGGTCTATGAAGAAGCCATTGGGTGTGATCGAGAATCTAGTGGTAAGAGTCGCTGGTGTAGAGGTCAAGACGAACTTCAACGTCATGCCTACATCCTCCGCAAAGCTCAAGGATGTGGTTCTTTTGGGTAGAGCCTTCATCAACAAAGTACATATGGTGATAGACATTTACCGTCGTACATGTAGCTTCGAGGTAAATGGCAAGCAACATACGTTGCGAGCCATAGTTAATTCATGTGCTTATGTTGATACTAACGAACTTGTAGGATTCTTTGGTCCTCTTTATGTTCGTCAAGATGTGCAGGGACTTAGTGCTTTGAAGAGCACTTGGACAGGGAAGTCTAGTACCCGATGCAAAATTGATCCCGCATGAGCTAAGATGAGTCGAGCCAACGACCTTTAAACAAAGGCGCTTCTCGGGAGGCAACCCGAGGTTGTAGGTAATTGCATATAGATTAGAAGCACGTTTAAAATTTTGTTTCGTTGTTTAGACAAGTTTTTTGGGGTGAAAATTTAGCAAAAGTTGAAAAAAATGGATTTGGGAGCTTCAGGTCCCAAGCGAACCGCTTGGAAAGCCCAAGCGGTCCGCTTGGATTTCCAGTAAGAATCCCATTCTTACTGGAAATCCAAGCGAAGCGCTTGGCGCGGCCAAGCGGTCCGCTTGAATTTCCAGTAGGAATGAAAATTCCTACTGGAAATCCAAGCGGAGCGCTTGGAAGTTCCCAAGCGAACCGCTTGCCAAGCGCTTCGCTTGGGACGTCCAAGCGCTTCGCTTGGCTTTCCTTAAGGAAGCTAAGCGGGGCACTTGAGATTCAAAGCCTCCCCACTTCGTTTTTTCCTCCATTGCCGATTTTTGCACCCCAAAAATCTCAATCTCACTCAATTCTCCACCAATTCTTGCAATCTTGTGCATTTTACAAAGCCCATCACCTCCTCTATCATCTAAACCGATCAAATTTCACGGTTGAAGCATCCATAACAAGGAATCAAAGGTACCTCTCATGAACCCTAACTTTCTTGAATTTGGGATTTCATTTTAATTAGCTTCAATTGTGTTATGCATTGGTGAATTAGAGTTTGATAATGATCATTGAGCATGTTTCTTACTAGATGTGATGTCTAAATTCGAATTTTGCTCCTCTTGATTTATGATGAACTCTAGTGCTCGAATTTTTTGCTATGTAATTATTTTATGATTGTTAGCCTTGAATTTGAGTTATGATTATGATTATGGTGATGTTGTGATTGCATGAGAATGTGTTGGATTGGTTGGGTAATTTAATTGGAGAGTTTGTTTCCTTGGTTTAGATTTGTATGGATTTATCGTAACGAAGTGTTAAAGCTTCTCGATTTGTTCATATGAACTTTAGCAAGCTTTCAAACTCACCATGAGATTACTTGAGTGAGTTTTGACGTCTAAGAGTCGACTTGTTGCGTTATGACTTGTTTTAAACGAAGAACGTATACTTGTCTTAGAGTAGAAGTAGATTGTTTTGTAGTAGTATAAGAGTCTAAGTCTCATTGTCTCTTGAAGTTATCTAATAAGATTATTCTAGGTACCATGGACACAAGAGCCAAGAAGAAAGCAAGGAAGGATGGAGCTTCAACTTCCAAGGAGATTCCCCGTGATGAAAGCGACCGTGACCCATACAAAGAATCGGACGCATTACGGAGGTTCCGATACAACTTCTATAGGGGAGGGGAACGGTCAGTGATTTGGGAACGTAGCATCTCCTTTACTTCAAAGGATGTGGACGTATTAAAGGGGACAAAATATGAGGACAAGGGGCTTTTCTTTGATGTACCCTATGCACCCTATGCTCACCTTACCAGGCTTATAACGGCGAGAGGATGGACCTTCTATGGGAAAGAACTCTGCAGATGGGATAGAGACCTTGTCGAGGAGTTCCACATTGCCTTCGAGGACTATAACTATAAGGCCGAAGCAGTACCTATTCGTGGTGTGATGGTCCCTTTCTCATCATTGAGTATCACTAGTTTCATTATGGGACTAAAAGAACCCTTGCGGGAAGACAAGAATAAGGTAGCATACTATGTGAATTATCCCTATGTGCACTATGTCTATGACCCAACGATTGAGAAGTTTCCGAGGAAGATAGCCGGGGTTCTGACAACCAAGGACTATAAGCCAAGGAAGACGCGTCTCGATAACACCTTGAAGTATAAAGATTTGCACTTGCACGCCCGCATGATCCTACCTTTCGTGGTAGCTAATCTGATCCCGGGACTCATAACCGAAGAGATAACGCCGGAAGTCGGTATCTTAGTCTATTCCCTCATGGCAAACCTGCCCATCACTCCGGGGGACATCATCTTTCAGCAATTCGAGATTAAACGAGAACCCGGTCACCCACTAGTCTTCCCAAATCTGATCACTGCTATGTGTGAGAAAGCAAATGTGCCAAACATCCGGCTCACCGAGGCATCGAGGGAACCAATCGACATAGAGACACACGATCTGATACTCCACTGCTTCGAAGTAGAGCAAGGGTTCGAATCCGAGTGATTTTGCGGTGGTGGTATTCCTTTTTGATACTCTTAATTGATGTTATGGCTTTTGACTCTTGTACTCTTTATTTGCTTTTGTAGTTGTGGCCTGTGTGCCTTTTGTCGTGATTAGTTTAGTTTAGTTTTTATCTTGGTGCCTTAGGTGATTAAGAGAGGAAAAACATCGAAAATCTGGAAACAGGGCCAAGCGAAGCGCCTGGAAGGGCCAAGCGGTCCGCTTCAAATTCCAGGAAGTTTTGCAACTTCCTGGAAATTCAAGCGGAGCGCCTGGAGCCTCCCAAGCGCTCCGCTTGGCTCCCGCCAAGCGGTCCGCTTGGACCCTGTACCCGGATTTTTCTCGTTTTTCCATTCTTCTCACCTTTGCGCACCCGTTTTCACTTGTTTCTTGAGTCCTTTCAGGTACTACTCATATATAGGAGATTGGACACGAACCTTTATCTCAGGGAAGTGTACTTTCAATCCAATTTTTCCTTTTCTTTCAACTTTTCTTTGCTCGAGGACGAGCAAAAGTTTAGGTTTGGGGAGGGGGTATTGGATTTTCAGTACTATATGCTTGTGTGGTTCGTACATGCCTGATTTTACTCAAGTTCATGTGATTTGTCGTGTTTTTTCAAATTTTTGCATGCATATCATCCCTAGATTAGTTGTTGCACGTTGTTGTGTGTGGAGTTTATTGCCAAGTCTTTTGAACTTTTTTATTGAGTAGACTAAGTGTTTATGACCATTGATCATATGTTGCATCACTTTGCAAGTAGTTTGAGGCTTGTCTCGCTTGGTTTGTCACATTCGCTTGTGCACTAGTTAAGCTTAGTAGTCTCGACATCACCTTGAGTGGTGTTTCTTCTGCTGCGGTTCACGATGGCCTTATGAAATGATGCATGTTAGAGTCTATGGTTGTAACCCGTATAATTATGTACGTAAGAGGCAACAAGTTCTTCACCTCGATTAGAGATTGCCAAATGCCTAGGAAGGAGGTAGTGTGAGGTGTGCGATTCCTTGTATTAAACCTATTCTATCGAATAGGTTTGGGGAGGGGGTTGCTTCGTTGATCTTGTTTTTCGTCTTTGAGTCGTTGTAAAGTTTTCTTTTTCTTCTTCTTTTTGTTTTGTGTCCCAACCTATTCTTTCGAATAGGTTTGGGGAGGTGTCTTTGTAAAGAGTCTTTCCTTTTTTTCCCTTTTCGTCTTTGTGCTCAAACCTATTCCCTCGAATAGGTTTGGGGAGGTGTTCTTGACACATAGTACTGCTGCTTGCCCCTATAAAAAAAGAAAGAAAAAAGAAAAGAAAAAAAAAAGAAAGAGAAAAAAGAAAAGAAAAAAAAAGAAGAAAGAAAATAAAGAATAAGACCCAAAAGCAAAAGAAGGGTCGTTGCAAGCCAAAAGCAGTCTCGTAGTGTCAAGTGTCATGTAAATATTTGTTATTGTGAAGTGTCGAGTTGTAAATTCTATCTTTCGTTTCGTGTCGCCTTTGTCCAAGGCCTGTTCTTGACCACCCTCGTCTTGCTATTCAAGAAGTGGTTGAAAGAGGCTCATTCTTGAGAGTCTGGGTAGAATAGAGGAGTGTTATCTTTCTAAAGGAACCCTCCTTCGTTTGATGAGAGCCAGTATTGGTTCGCCCTCTCTTGAGGAAAAGTCTCGCTTGGTGAACAGTAGTAAGCCCTCGGTTTCATAGGCACGGGGCAATTGTAGTATGATAACATGCATCATTGTGTCGTCACTGACCAGGTCCAGGTAGAAGATGTTACGAGAGACTCCTTTATTTAACCAAGTGCACTTGAGAATGTGTATATTCGCAATCGAGGCATACTTCAACCTATTTGCATGTCATGCTCATTTGGTTTTGTTCATAAGCATTTGATAGATTCAATAGATTAGTTCACTTTACTTGGCATGAGACTCCTTTTGTGTTGCATTTAGGATAGTTTGTTGCTTGAGGACAAGCAAAGGTTTGGTTTGGGGAGTTTGATGAACGTATTTTTGACGCGTTCATCTTGTCTTTTTTACCTTCTTTTGCTATCTTCTAGCCTTGTTTTTTGGTTAGTTTTGTAGAATAGAGTCATGTTTTGTGTTTTCTGCATTTTCGGGCACTTAGGTACGAAACGGTGTTTTTGGAGCTAAAAACGAGCATTTTTGATGGAAAAGATGGCCCCATTGATGTTCCCCAATTTCCGTGGCTTGTTCGTAAGTGTTTGAGCATCAATAAGCATCGAGAAGGATGATTCCAAGGCACCCGAGGGCCATGCGAGGGCAAAAAGATTGAGTTTGAAGACAAAAATCTGCCTAGGAGCCAAGCTAAGCGCCTGAATAGTGAAGCGCTCCGCTTCAATTTCCAGGAGCTCTGTCACAGAAGCCAAGCGAAGCGCTTGGTGTGCCAGAAGCACTTCGCTTGCCAAGCGCTCCGCTTGGCTTCTCCAAGCGGTCCGCTTGGCGGCGGTTACGTTTTCGGATTTTCCTTCTTAGATCTGATCTTTGATCATTTTTTGAATATCTTTTGGACTGTAACTTGGTTTTGGAGAGCTCCTAAGCCCCAAAACTCAGAGAATATTCAGATTACTTTGTATTTTAGCTTGGGATTCAAGGTTTTGATTGGGATTCATCCTTTGTAATCATCTACGGAGAGGTTTTCTTTGATTTCCACCGATTAGTGACAGCTTTGGTGGTAACTTGTATCACTCTCTTGTCTTGTAGTTTGATATGATGTATTCTGATTATTATTCATATGAATTGATGTCTATGTTGATGAATATGAGTAGCTAAATCTTTTGTGTTGGTGGTAGAATGTAGAATATGCATGCTATGGGTTATGTTTATGCTTACATGAGATTGTGATTCAATCTTGCTGCAAATCCCTTCATATGATTCTTAGTTGCCTATAAAATATATTCAAATTGAGTATAGTGACAAACTCTTGGTCAATGAAAGCTATAGGATTGTATGTTAGAGATTTGCAGCATGCTAGATAAATGGTGTTTGTGACAAGCACCTCTAAAGTATTGATAGTGATCTTTCATGATGTGTGTCTTAAATTTGCCTAGACGAGTTGCTTAGCAGACTTGATCGAAGGTTCTACGCACTGAACTTGTGAGCATATACGTAACCCATGCATGTGTATTTGATTTCTACCACCAACCGTTTTCCAAACTTGCTTACATAAATCTGATTTCTCGTTGCTATTGTTCAAAGGAAACGATTCTCTAAGCTTTGAACTCGTTGACTGAAATTACTTGCAAAAACCCCAAGCAAAGCCACGTTAGGTCCCGAGAGAACGACACTCGGGGATAACTTGCCATTGCACTCTAGTTTGTGTAGTGATAAGTGTTCTTAGTCTTTTAAAACAAATTTAATTGGTGAAAAACGACAGTCATCAAATTCCAATCAAAATCTTGAATCCCAAGCTAAATTACAATGAATCTATGAGTTTCTCTGAGTTTTTGGGGCTTAGGGCTCTCCAAAACTTGTATCCAATGTTCTGTATATCAAAAATTAACTCCAAAATCAAGTAATGAAGGCAAAATCTGGATCTGTAACGGCTGCCAAGCGCTTCGCTTGGGCAGAGCCAAGCGAAGCGCTTGCTTCCTGTTCCTCTTTTGAAATCTCCTGAAATTCCAAGCGTCCCGCTTCTCCAATTCCAAGCGAAGGGCTTGCCTCCTGGGCAGATTTTGGCCTCGAAACTCGATCTTTTGCCCACGAACGGCCCTCGGGTGCCTTGGGCTCGTCCTTCTCGGCACTTATTGGGGCTCAGACACTCACGAACAAGCCACGGAGATTGGGGAACTTCAACGGGGCCATCTTTTCCATCAAAAAGGCTCGTTTTAGCTCCAAAAACGCCGTTTCGTACCTAAGTGCCTGAAAATGCAGAAAACACAAAACGTGACACTATTCTACAAAACTAACCAAAAAAACAAGGCTAAAAGGTAGCAAAAGAAGGTAAAAAAGACAAGATGAACGCGTCAAAAATACGTTCATCAAACTCCCCAAACCAAACCTTTGCTTGTCCTCAAGCAACAAACTATCCTAAATGCAACACAAAAGGAGTCTCATGCCAAGTAAAGTGAACTAATCTATTGAATCTACCAAATGCTTATGAACAAAACCAAATGAGCGTGACATGCAAGTAGGTTGAAGAATGCCTCGATTGCGAATATACACATTCTCATGTGCACTTGGTTAAGCAAAGGAGTCTCTCGTAACATCTTCTACCTGGACCTGGTCAGTGACGACACAATGATTCACATTATCATACTATCATTGGCCCGTGCCTATGAAACCGAGGGCTTACTACTGTTCACCAAGTGAGACTTTTCCTCAAAAGAGGGCGAACCAATACTGGCTCTCATCAAACGAAGGAGGGTTCCCTAGAAAAAGAAGACACTCCCCTATTCTACCCAGACTCTCAAAGAACGAATCTCATTCAACCACTTCTTGAATAGCAAGACGAGGGTGGTCAAGAACAGGCCTTGGACAAAGGCGACACGAAAACAAAAGATAGAATTTACAACTCGATACTTCGCAAGGACAAAATATTTACATGACACTTGACACTACGAGACTGCTTTTGGCTTGCGACGACCCTTCTTTTGCTTTTGGGTCTTATTCTTTATTTTCTTTCTTCTTTTTTTATTTTCTCTTTTTCTTTTCTCTTTTGTTTTCTTTTTTTTTTTTTTTAAATTTTCTTTTTCTCTTTTTTTTTCTCTTTTTTTTTTATATATATAACTAGGCAAGCAGCAGTACTACGTGTCAAAAACCTCCCCAAACCTATTCGAGAGAATAGGTTTGAGCAGAAAGACGAAAAAGAAAAAAAAAAAAAGAAAAAGAAAAACTTTTTACAAAGACACCTCCCCAAACCTATTCGAGAGAATAGGTTGGGACACAAAACAAATGAAAAATAAAGCTAAGAAAAATATACAACGACTCAAGACGAAAGACAAGTATAACAACGTAACCCCCTCCCCAAACCTATTCGATAGAATAGGTTTAATACAAGGAATCACACACCTCACACTACCTCCTTCCTAGGCATTTGGCAATCTCTAATCGAGGTGAAAAACTTTTCGCCTCTTACGTACATAATTACACGGGTTACAACCATAGATTCTAACATGCATCATTTTATATGGTCATCGTGAACCGCAGTAGAAGAAACACCACTCGAGGTGATGTCGAGACTACTAAGCTTAACTAGTGCACGAGTGAATGTGACAAACCAAGCGAGACAAGCCTCAAACTACTTGCAAAGTGATGCAACATATGATAATGGTCATAAGCACTTAGTCTACACAATAGAAAAGTTCGAAAAAACTTGGCAATAGACTCCACACAACAACATGCAACAACTAATCTATGGATGATATGCATGCAAAAATTTGAAAAAACACGACAAATCACATGAACTTGAGTAAAATCAGGCATGTACGTACCACACAAGCATATAGTACTGAAAATTCAATACCCCCTCCCCAAACCTAAACTTTTGCTCGTCCTCGAGCAAAGAAAAGTTGAATGAAAAGGAAAAATTGGATTGAAAGTACACTTCCCTGAGATAAAGGTTCGTGTCCAATCTCCTATATATGAGTAGTACCTGAAAGGACTCAAGAAACATGTGAAAACGGGTGCACAAAGGTGGCGAAATGAGAAAAAGGGAAAATATGGGGGAACAGGGCCCAAGCGGCCCGCTTGGACTATGCCAAGCGAAGCGCTTGGCCAAGCGCTCCGCTTGGCATCATCCAGGCGGGCCGCTTGGATTTTCAGTAGGATTAAATCCTACTGAAAATCCAAGCGGTCCGCTTGGTGATGCCCAAGCGGGGCGCTTGGCCTGTTTCCCCATTTTTTCGATTTTTCTCAATTCTAACCAACTAAGGCATCGAGACAAAAGGCTAAGCTACTCTAAACACGACAAAAGGCACACAGGCCACAACTACAAAAGCAAACTAAGAGTACAAGAGACTAATGAAATGAACTAAGATACAATATGTACCTCGACCAAGTCAACTTCCACTTCATGAGTCGACTCGAGAGGCTCTAGGTACGGCTTAACTCTCTGGCCATTGACCTTGAAGGTAGCTCCGGTTTTGTTGTCCAAGAGTTCCACAGCACCATGGGGTGCTACTCGGACAATTTCAAATGGTCCGTCCCATCTAGAACGGAGTTTTCCAGGAAAAAGTCGCAACCGAGAGTTGAAGAGGAGTGCCTTTTGACCTGGGACTAAATCCTTGCGGATGATGCCTCTATCATGATACCTCTTTGCTCGTTCCTTCTTGTCGACACGGTACCTAGAAAAATCCCATTAGACCATTCCAATAGATCAAAATGACTAGACTCTTACACTACTACCAATCAATCTACTTCTACTCTAAGACAAGTATACGTTCTTCGTTTAAAACAAGTCATAACGCAACAAGTCGACTCTTAGACGCCAAAACTCACTCAAGTGTTCTTTTTAACGAGTTTGAAGGCTTGCTAAAATTCAAACATAGCGAATCGAGAAGCTTTAACACTTCGTTACGATTAGCTAATTGGAATCAAACCAAGCAAACAAACTCGCCATTAGAACTACCCAACCAATACTACACATTCTCATGCAATCTAAACAACACCAACATCATATCAATACTCAAATTTCGAGCTAACAATCATGCAAACAATTATCTAGCAAGAATTCAAGCCATAGAGTTCATCAAAATCAAAGCAAAATTCGAATTTAGACATCACATCCAATAAGAAACATGCTCAACAATCAATATCAAACTCTAATTTACCAATACATAACACAATTGAAGCCAATAAGATCAAAATCTCAAATTCAAGAAAGTTAGGGTTCTTGAGGGTTACCTTCGATTCCTTGTGAATGATGCTTCAAACGTGAAATTTGTTCGGTTTAGATGATAGAGGAGGTGATGGGCTCTTTAGAATGCACAAGATTGCAAAAATTGATGGAGAATTGAGTGAGATTAAAGTTTTTGGGGTGAAAAATCGGGAAGAAGATGAAAAAGAATGAAGAAGAGAGCTTCAAAACTCAAGTGGCTCGCTTGGCTTTTAAAGAAGCCAAGCGAGCCGCTTGAGCGTCCCAAGCGAAGCGCTTGGTTCAAGCGGGACGCTTGGGTCGCCCCAAGCGCTTCGCTTGGATTTACAGTAGGAGAAGTTCCTACTGTAAATCCAAGCGGTCCGCTTGGCTTGAGCCAAGCGGAGCGCTTGGGACCTGGAGCTCCTAACTTCATTTTTTTCGATTTTTTCTTAATTTTCACCTCAAAAACCTTGTCTACTCAACAAAACAAAATTTAAACATGCTTCTAATCTATATGCAATTACCTACAACCTCGGGTTGCCTCCCGAGAAGCGCCTTTGTTTAGAAGTCGTTGGCTCGACTCGTCGTAGCTCATGCGGGATCAATTTCGCATCGGGTACTAGACTTCCCCGTCCAAGTGCTCTTCAAAGCATCAAGTCCCCGCACATCTTGACGAACATAAAGAGGACCAAAGAATCCTACAAGTTCGTTAGTATCAACATAAGCACATGAATTAATTATGGCTCGCAACGTATGTTGCTTGCCATTTACCTTGAAGCTACATGTACGACGATACATGTCTATCACCATATGTACTTTGTTGATGAAGGCTCTACCCAAAAGAATCACATCCTTGAGCTTTGCGGAGGATGTAGGCATGACGATGAAGTTCGTCTTGACCTCTACACCGGCGACTCTAACCACTAGATTCTCGATCACACCCAATGGCTTCTTCATAGACCCGTCCGCCAATTGCACCATGCGCTTCATTGGTCTTAAGCGAGACAAACCCGACTCTTCGTACACGTTCAAAGGTATGACATTCACACCCGCTCCCGTGTCTAGAGTTGCCACTATTCCATCCTTCTTACCCAAGTCGATTTCCACATCAAAGCTCTCTTGGATAGGCACTTCCACCATATCCACCAACTCATCCTCAGACGATGAGTTTTCATTCACTTCTTCCACTATCGCATCAGAGTGTGCGACCACTTTCTCTTCCACAACTACCTTAGGAGTCTCAAGCTCCTCACTCACTTTGCAAGTTTCAGTTATCTTGCAACTTGGCACCTCAACTCGTGCATTGTCTCTCACAACCGTGATCTCCACGGGCAAATCAGTCACCACGGTTATAGCCATGGCTTTCTCCGTGTTTCCGGGAAACTTCCCTTGCTCTCTACTCGCCCCTCGATCTATAAGCTCTTGTAGCTTCTTATGGAGACTGCTACTACTAGCCTCAAGCTTCTCAAAGCGTTGATTGTTAGTAGCCTCATTACGATAGTAATGCTCCATGAATTTGTTCGTCTTCATAACCAGATGGGCACTTCCACCATATCCACCATCTCATCCTCAGACGATGAGTTTTCTTTCACCTCTTCAACTATCGCATCAGATTGTGCGACAACTTCCTCTTCCATAACCACCTTAGGAGTCTCGACCTCCTCACTCACCTTGCAAGTTTCAGTTATCTTGCAACTTGGCACCTCATCTCGTGCATTGTCTCTCACAACCGTGATCTCTACGGGCAAATCAGTCACCACGGTTATGGCCATAGCCTTCTCCGTGTTCCCGGGAAACTTCCCTTGCTCTCTACTAGCCCCCCGATCTATCAACTCTTGCAACTTCTTATGGAGGTTGCTACTACTAGCCTCAAGCTTCTCAAACCGCTGATTGTTAGTAGCTTCATTACGATAGTAATGCTCCATAAACTTATTCGTCTTCACCACAAGATCGTTGAGAGAAGAGACAAGAGGAGAAGGGAGCACCCCTCCACCTTGCGGTCCCGAACTAGCAACCTGAGGTGGAGGTGTAGGATTAGAAGGCGGTACTCCTTCATACCAATTCTTCCCATAGTTGAGACGACTTCTATCTTGATTAGGCCCATAGGCATATTGATCCGGGTTATGAAGATAACCACGGTTGCCTTGATTCTGGTACCCACCTCGGGGCCCACGGTTTTGTGGCCTCATATTGCCATATCCTTGCCCGTAGTTCACATCTCCAACTACTTGCTCTCCCTCAGAAGCATACACTTCTTGACGGACATCGTTCGCTCTCTAGCAAATTCAGAACGGCATAAATAGGCCGGGTGCCCATAGTTCTTGCACACCCCACAAACTTCCGTAGAAGGAGAAGGAACGCTTTGCCTCAAAGCTTGCTTCACTTCATGGGTGAAACCATCGAAGGCATTTTGTTCTACTACTACCTTGGCCTCACCTCTTTGCTCCTTTTGGAGCAAATGAGCCCTCACATTCCGGTTTTGCGAATTCCGGTACATGATGAACGCGAGATTTGTCAGGTCCCGGTTCAGTCAAATAAATTTGTTATTTAGCCAAAGGCAATCCACAACTACAACGAAAACAGTAGTGTAGTAGTAGAATGACTCGAGTGTCGTTCTCCCGGGACTATACTAGCTTTATCAAATCTAATTAAGAATATAAAACAACAGATAGAAAGCAATAGGGGTTTTCAAGCAGATAATGGAGATTGGTGATAGTATGGTCCTTCTTAACATAATGGGTCGATAATCATGCATAAATTCCTCGGTCTTGCATAGAGATCTTTGAATCAATCTTGTGTCCTGTTGCAAGTATTAAGCACTACGAAAATAATAAGGGTCTGACTCATCAACAACTAACGTCCTAATGTGTTCCGTAATTATTCAACACTACGAAGATAATTGGTCTGATTGGTTGACAAGTGTCCAAGTGTGCATAATAATCAATACAACATACGAGAATTTGGTGTTCAACTGATCAACGAAATAAAGCAATGACACGGAGTATAATGCGCGATATAGCCATTAGCATGATTATCTTCCCTCGCTAAGAATTCACATACTACCACCAATGATAAATTTAGCTACTCATAGGCATGCAATCAATAGCAATCATAGAAGAAAACATATTGAAAGAATATAAAATAAGTAGATAAAAGTTGTAAGATACAAAGTTACCGAAGGTTGTCAATCTCCGGATGATTGCGATCCTACGCGCTCCAATTTGCTATGAAAAAGTATACCCTAAGCTATGGAACTCCCAGGACAGGCCCCGGGAAGTTCCTACCTAAAACTATAGAGAGAGGTGAGAAAGTAGGGTTGGAAAGATATGATTTTCGGAGAGAAAACTCGCAACTATATATAGGCCCGAAATTCCTCTGGGGCGGTTCGCCCGGTGATGGGGCGGTTCGCCCCACAGTGTAAACGCGGAATTTTCGCGTTTTCGACGCGGTTTTGGATTTCTTCACCTTTTCGGACTCGGTTTATGACTTCTAGTAGCCTTCTAACCTCCAGATTCGGCCCCTAGACTCCAAATCCTATCCGGAAACCTTCAGATACTCCAAATATGCTTCTGGAACACCAATTCCTTGTAGACTTCAATATAAATGCCCGTAAATCTTCGAATTTCAATCAAAACCTGTAAAATAAAATCTAAAGGGAAACGTGACACTATTCTAATAAAATGTACTAAAATATAGCTAAATTAACATAGAGGATAGCTAAATTAGGTGAAAAAGACTCGAATGAAAGTGTAAAATACACATTCATCAAACTCCCCAAACCGAACCTTTGCTTGTCCTCAAGCAACTAAGCTAGACTCTAATACAAAAAACATGCAAGACTCAAAAATGGAGTTTCATGCCAAATAAAATGAACTAATCTACTGAATCTACCAAATAACATATGAACAAAAACCATATAAATCAAAGCATGAATATAGGTTGAAGAATACCTCGATTGACTTATACACATCCACATAAGCACTTATGTCAAGACAAGATAGTCTCTCGTAACATTCTCTACCTGGACCTAGTCAGTGACGACGTAATGATGCATGCTAAGATACGAATGGCTGCCCCGTGCCTATGAATCTGAGGACTTACTGCTGTTCCACCATGTTAAGACTTTTCCACAAAAGAGGTCGAACCAGTACTGGCTCTCATCAAACGAAGGAGGGTTCCCTATAAAAGATAACTCTCCCCTATTCTACCCATCTCTCAAGTAAAAATCTTAAGCTATTCACCACTTCCTGAATGGCAGGACGAGGGTGGTCTAGAACAGATGACAAAAATGATAAAAAAAAATAGAAAAACACGATTACGAACAACACGAAAAAATGGAAAAGACTCAAAACTTTGCTAAACTGCTATTTGGCTTTTCTTTTTTGGACCCTTCTTTGCTTTTTTGGGGTCTTCTCTTTTTTTTTCTTTCCAGATTCTTTTTTTTTTTCATTTTCTTTTTCTCTTTTTTCCTGGAATTTTTCTTTCTTTTTTTTTTTCGATTTTTTTTTTATCCAGCAGTAGCATAACAAAGAGAGAAGCAAAAAGACTCACACGACTTCCCCAAACCTATTCGAAAGAATAGGTTGGAGTACAAAATTACGGAAAAGGAAAAATAAACTCACGATACGAAAAATGAAAAACAGAAACAAGTCTAACGATGGTGTAACCCCCCTCCCCAAACCTATTCGGAAGAATAGGTTATAAACAAAGGATCACACAAACTCACTCTACCTCCTTCCTAGGCATTTAGCAATCTCAAAGCATGGTGAAGACTTGTTGCCTCTTAGGTACATAATTACTCGGGAAAACAACCATAAAACCCTAACATGCATCATCCTATTATAAAGGCCTTCGTGAACCGCAGTAGAGAAAACACCACTAAGTGATGTCGAGACTACCTAGCTCAACTAAGTGCAATACATAAATGTGACAAGCCAAGCGAGAAAAACCTCAAACAAATTCATAGAGATGAAACATACGATTAATGGCATAGCTAGTTGATTTACCCAATAAAAAAGTTCAAAAAAATTCGGCAATAAACTCCATATAAAACATGCAAGACTATCCTAGGATGAAATGCAACCTAAAAATCTAAGAAAGCAGTAAACGTGCAAATGCAAATGGATATGCGAGGTACTATACTCAGCCTACCAATGTCAAGCTCCAAACTAATAATACTAGATCACTTAAATCCAATCCCCCCTCATGAAATTAACGCTAGTCCCTAGCAGTAAGAAAATGAGGAAATAAGATGTGATACTAGATGTTACCCCATGGTTTGGCCTCGGTCGGCTGAGTATGCTGCTTTTGATTTATTGGGCCTCCTTTGTGAGCGTCATAGGTGGTCATCAGGTCTTCTGGCAGGTGTAGTAGTTCGATTTATACGCCGAACAGGAGCAACTCCTCTATCAGAGTTATCATTGCCCGTATGGCCTTCATTGTCACTACTATCATGCACATCCTCACTAGTAGAGTTGTAGTGGCAGGTAGAATTCTCAAGAGTGGCCGCAGCTGTTATGGAATCCCCCATCCTGAAGCCCTCCAATAGGATGTGAACTGTTGAAGGGGAAAGGGCAGTGGTATCAGGACCTCCCCCTCCAACGATTTACACCACGAGAAGGTTACAGTAAGCTGCTCGGACACTCAGAAGTCTTCTACCTTTTTCTCCAATTTCGACCACATTCTCCACTGTTGCTCCGCCCGATGTCAATATGATGTTCACTTCAGAGGTTGGCAAAGGGCGCCCCAACGAGGGACTGGGTACCCATGTCGTTACGTTTTGGAACCAATCTAGCGCTTCGGAACCTTCTAGCAACTGCGAACTCAAGATCAAACCCGTCGCTGCTAGAATGTTCCGGTGCCTTCCTGTTCACTCGAACTCTGTAGTCCTCGTGATGGAGTGCTGACATAATAGTGGTTTCTGACCCTTCGGTGGTGCATGAATAAGCATAGGAGTCCTTACTCCATGTGTACTCTAGCTCCTCCTCTTGGTTAATCCACGACGTTGTTGCCAAACCCCTTGGCTCGAACGCACATCTAGCGAGATCACCTTCCTTAACATGGTTCATCACAGCAATCATACGGGAATGCTCCCTTCCCTTAGTATGGTACCTACAAACAGCGATTAGCACCTCGTATGACTCAAAGATATGCTAGTGTAAAAACGAGACACACAAGTGATAAAATCAACAATCGAACTCCCCAAACCACAATGTCTAGCCTAGCTTCTTCATCATGCAACATATCAACGTAACTACTACATGCAGTACATCACATCATGCTCATACTAGACAACCAATAACCTCGATAACAAGGTTTCAATTCATACCATAGCAGCGTAAAAATTTGACTAGCATAAATCCTCAATCTCAACTAATAAGCATTCTATTGTCAAATCCACCAATATTACACCAATAAACATATCCATATACTAGAAATTAAATATAAAGACATAATGCATAACGAGATATATCATCTATTAGCAAAATACCCAAATCAACAATTCAAGCAAAATTGAACATGCAATTGATAGTAAATAACATGTCTAATCATATAAACAACATACCCATGCATCAAACAAGCATAATTGAATCTCAAATTAGAAAACCCCCAAATTCGAAAATTAGGGTTCTTAAAGATGATACCTCAGATCTGCAAATCTAATGAATTAGGATGAAATCTGATCGGTTAGGATGATAGATCATGTAATAGGCTTCGAATTAAGCTAAAGAACACTCAATTTGGTCAATAAACAAAGAAGTTATGAAGATTTAGGAGCAAAATCGCACTTTTCGGGTTTTTTGGGAGTGTGGATGAAGAAGAATGAAGAAAATAATGATTTGGGGTTGAAATCCGCGTTTTTTAAGATCTGGGACAGTGGGGCGGTTCGCCCCACCACGGGGCGGTTCGCCCCCCAAGTGGGGCGGTTCGCCCCGTGCTCCCCAATGCGGGGAGACGGGTCCCGATGTCAGAAAATGCAGTTTAAATCCCGAAACTAATTTTTTCAAAAAACCACTCGAAAAATCTCACTCGAACAAAAGCATATACGACACACATATGAACAAATTCGCATATGAGAAGCAAATAGTTCAAGAATGAAATGCATGCAGAAAAGCAGTAAAGAAAGCAATAAATAATTCCGGGTTGCCTCCCGGATAGCGTCATTGTTTAAAGTCTTTGACTCGACTCCTGTCTGCGCCTATCTCCTCTTTTTGCGGGTACTAGGCTCCCCCTTCATTGATCTCCTTTCCATGCCACGAACCTGTGAATAAGAAAGAATATAGGCTGCAAGACCACAATAGTGAGTAGTAATATCAGGCGGTTCAGGTGGATCAGGTATGGCTTGCAACACGTGTTGCTTGCCATTCACTTCGATGGTGCAAGTTCTTTGGTAGATATCCATCACCGAGCGTAGCTTGGTCAAGAATGTTTGCCCTAGGAGTATGACATCCCCCGTTCCAGGTGCAGACGCCGGCATAACTACGAAATTGGTGTATATAGATGCTTCACCAATCTTGACCAACACATTTTTCACAACTCCTTCGGGTCTCATAAATGATCCATCCGCCAGTCGCACAATATCCCTTTCCTCAGATAGTTTTCCAAGGTTACTCTTTTCAAACACATTCAAAGGAATTATGTTTGAGTAGGATCATGTATCTAGTGTGGCACGGACATCTTCAAGCTCACCAATCCCTACCTTAACATCGAAACTTTTAGGGAGTGGTTCGGGATCCTCTTGCTCCTCATCACTTGTGTCAGAACCAAGGTCCTCCTCTTCTTCCTGAGCCTGTAGAAGTTCTTCCTTAATGCAACACTCGCACCTAACGACCTTCTCAGTGTTGCCTTGTTCCTTACTTGCTCTTCAGTCGATCAACTCTTGAATCATTTGATGGGCAAGCCTAGTGCTCTCTTCCAACTTATCAAGCCTTGCCCTAGTCTTCTCGGAATCTTCTTCATACCGTTTGAGAAAACTTTGTGTGTGATCAACCATCTTCTGCAAGTTCTCCATCAGTAGAGCCATCTTCGACTTCGGTGGCTCTTTCGGAGCGAGGTTTTCGCAGTGATCATTACCATAGTTCAGCCTACTACGGTCTTGGTTAGGTCCATAAGTTTGGTTCGCCGGTGCATATCCTTGATTGTTACGGTATCCTCTTCTCCAGAATCCACCTCGAGGATTCCTACCGTCTTGTCCGTAGCTAACTTCTTCAGTACCAAACTCCGTAGCAAAGGCTTCTTCTTCGCCTCCTCGAGCCCAGTTTCCATCATCGTATGCCAGCTCCGATCTACACATATGAGCCCCATGCCCATAGTTCTTGCATATTCGGCATACTTCGTTCAAAACAGCTGTTCCGGTGGCGCTCTTGAGGACTTGCTTCAATTCGTTGGTAATGCACTCAAATTGATCCCCATTCCCCCTGTACATAGCGGCTTCTTGATTCGGTGGAGCTTCAGGTCCACGTCTCCTAACCATTGCTCTTGGGTCTTTGAACTGCAAACCCTTAGCAAGCCTTTCGAAAACTGCCCAGACGGCTTCCGCGATTTCCTCCCAAATATTGCCTCGGCATTGGAAATCCACCACTTGTTGGTTCTCGAAGGTTAGTCCATTGTAGAAGTGTTGGACTAAGTCAGAGAGTTCAAAACCATGGTGAGGGCACTTGTTCGTGAGATCTTGGAACCTCTCGAATGCGGTGTAGATGGTCTCATCATAGTCCTGCTTGAATCCAGTGATTTGCGCCTTTAGCGCGGTAGTCAGAGTGTGTGGGAAGTATTTCTCCATGAAGGCTGAAAAAACCTTTTCCCAAGTGTCCAGCGAGCCGGCTGGTAGAGAACTCAGCCATGACTTGGCTCTGTCGCCAAGTCCCATAGCAAAAACCTTCATCCTCAACTCATCCGTTGTTATGTCAGCTCCGGGTCGTGGGAGTTGATTGACGAAATCATCGATATCGTTCAAATACCCCATCACATCTTCCCTTGATAAGCCATAGAACCTCGGAAGTTGTTGGAATGCGTGGTTCTTGATTTCCAGATCTCGGGTTGCAGGCGAAAGAACAATCGCCGGTCCCCTCATACGATCCTTGGTGGGTTGTACCCATGCCTTCAGTGGTCTAGCTTCTGCCATTCCGTCGATTTCCTTGAATAGACTAATTAGAGATTCAGAGAAATCGGTTTTCTCTATTTCCTCTAGTGCGCGCCTTTCAAGTAGTCGCCTTCTTTGGTGGTAGACTCTATCGATCTCAGCAATTGAATTAGCAAGCGGTGTTCCTGTAGAACGTGTATGCGACATACACTGTCTGTGACAGACTAGGAAAAGTGATTAGAAACAAACTAGGAAAGTAGAGACAGATTAAAAAGGAAAACTAAAACAAATAGAATTAGGAATCTAAAGCTGTAAATAAAAACAAATTAAATAGAAAAAAGGAGTATAGTCCCCGGCAACGGCGCCAATTTGATGAACGCGAGATTTGTCTAGTCCCGGTTCAGTCAAATAAATTTGTTATTTAGCCAAAGGCAATCCACAACTACAACGAAAACAGTAGTGTAGTAGTAGAATGACTCGAGTGTCGTTCTCTCGGGACTATACTAGCTTTATCAAATCTAATTAAGAATATAAAACAGCAGATAGAAAGCAATAGGGGTTTTCAAGCAGATAATGGAGATTGGTGATAGTATGGTCCTTCTTAACATAATGGGTCGATAATCATGCATAAATTCCTCGGTCTTGCATAGAGATCTTTGAATCAATCTTGTGTCCCGTTGCAAGTATTAAGCACTACGAAGATAATAGGGGTCTGACTCATCAACAACTAACGTCCTAATGTGTTCCGTAATTATTCAACACTACGAAGATAATTGGTCTGATTGGTTGACAAGTGTCCAAGTGTGCATAATAATCAATACAACATACGAGAATTTTGGTGTTCAACTGATCAACGAAATAAAGCAATGACACGGAGTATAATGCACGATATAGCCATTAGCATGATTATCTTCCCTCGCTAAGAATTCACATACTGCCACCAATGATAAATTTAGCTACTCATAGGCATGCAATCAATAGCAATCATAGAAGAAAACTTATTGAAAGAATATAAAATAAGTAGATAAAAGTTGTAAGATACAAAGTTACCGAAGGTTGTCAATCTCCGGATGATTGCGATCCTACGCGCTCCAATCTGCTATGAAAAAGTATCCCCTAAGCTATGGAACTCCCAGGACAGGCCCCGGGAAGTTCCTACCTAAAACTATAGAGAGAGGTGAGAAAGTAGGCTTGAAAAGATATGATTTTCGGAGAGAAAACTCGCAACTATATATAGGCCCGAAATTCCTCTGGGGCGGTTCGCCCCACAGTGTAAACGCGGAATTTTCGCGTTTTCGACGCGGTTTTGGATTTTTTCACCTTTTCGGACTCGGTTTATGACTTCTAGTAGCCTTCTAACCTCCAGATTCGGCCCCTAGACTCCAAATCCTATCCAGAAACCTTCAGATACTCCAAATATGCTTCTGGAACACCAATTCCTTGTAGACTTCAATATAAATGCCCGTAAATCTCCGAATTTCAACCAAAACCTGTAAAATAAAATCTAAAGGGAAACGTGACACTATTCTAATAAAATGTACTAAAATATAGCTAAATTAACATAGAGGATAGCTAAATTAGGTGAAAAAGACTCGAATGAAAGTGTAAAATACACATTCATCAGTACATCATGTCCAGCTTCACTTGGGCTTGAGAAGGAAGCAACTCCCCCATACTACCTCCACAAATACTATCCACTTGAGATTGAATCTCGGGATGTAAACCATTGTAAAAGAATTGGAGAAGCTGACCTTTATCATACCTGTGATGTGGGCATCGATGATGCAACCCCATGAATCGATCATAGGCCTCGTGCAAAGGCTCATCATACCTCTGCTCGAAGGAGCTAATTTGGCTCTTCATAACCATTGTCTTGGAAGCGGGGTAGTAACGCTCCATGAACTTATCAAAGCAAAGATCCCATGTTGTCAAAGACCCGGCCTCCAAAGTATTAAGCCAAGCCTTTGCACGGTCACCTAGCCCCATAGAAAAGACCTTCAAGCGGAGATCATCATCCGTAACACCAGCTCCTGGTCGCCCAAGATGGAGAACAAAATTCTCGAGCTCATTCAAAAACCCAATCACGTCCTCATTAGCCATCCCATAGAGTTTGGGAAGTGTTGGAACATGTGATTCTTGATCTCCAAGTTCCTTGTGGCATCATTGAGGACAATTGCTGGTCCTCTAGCCCCAACCGTAGGCTTAGTAAGTGTACGTATAGGCCGCTCCGCCATTTCACCTTCCAAGTAAACAGATTCAAGAATTGGCTCCAAAAGATAAGAAGAAGACTCTTCCCGAATACCAGAAGTGGAAGCTCTAGATGCTACTCCTTCAAACTCGAGATTCAAATTCCTCCTTCTCCTTTGAAACAAACGATCGATCTCGTCTACAAAAGGTTCAATAATAGGTCCACCCGTTCGGGTTCTAGGCATGCACTCACCTGAAATACAAGATAGTGAGTATCTCAAGCAAAAAGAAACAAAAACAGAAATGAGACAAAGAAGAGATGTTGGCTGAAAAAACCAAAACAAAAACACCAACCAAAGGAGTTAAGTCCCCGGCAACGGCGCCAAATTGATGATGTCGTTTTTCACCAATTAAATTTGTTTTAAAAGCCAAAGAACACTTATCACTACACAAACTAGAGTGCAATGGCAAGTTTTCCTTGAGTGTCGTTCTCTCGGGACCTAACGTGGCTTTGTTTGAGGTTTTTGCTAGTAATTTCAGACAACGAGTTCAAATGTTTGTAGAATTGCTTTCTTAGAACAAAGCAACGAGAAATCAGATTGTTGTAATCAAGTTTGGAAAACGGTTGGTGGTAGAAATCAAATACACATGCATGGGTTACGAAGATGCTCACAAGTTCAGTGCGTAAAACCTTCGATCAAGTCTGCTAAGCAACTTGTCTAGGTAACTTTCAAGACACACATCATAAAAGACCACTATCAATACTTTAGAGGTGCTTGTCACTAACACCATTTATCTAGCATGCTGCAAATCTCTAACATACAATCCTATAGCTTTCATTGACCAAGAGTTTGTCACTATACTCAATTCGAATATATTTTATAGGCAACTAAGAATCATATGAAGGAATTTGCAGCAAGATTGAATCACAATCTCATGTAAGCATAAACATAACCCATAGCATGCATATTCTACATTCTACCACCAACACAAAGGATTTAGCTACTCATATTCATCAACATAGACATCAAATCATATGGATTCATCAAATCAAACTACTATACAAGAGATAATGATACAATGTTACCACCAAGCTGTCACTAATCGGTGGGTATTGATGAAAACCTCTCCGTAGATGAAACAATGGATGAAATCCTATGCCAAAGCCTTTAATCTAATCTAAAATACAATGTAATCTGAGTTTTCTCTGAGTTTTGGGGCTTAGGAGCTCTCCAAAACGAAGCTACAGTTCAAAAGTATCAAAAAAGTAACAGAAGATCAGATCTAAGAAGGAAAATCCGAAAACGTAACTGCTGCCAAGCGGACCGCCTGGAGAGGCCAAGCGGAGCGCTTGGCAAGCGAAGTGCTTTGGTCCTCCAGGCGCTTCGCTTGGCTGCTGTGCCAAAGCTCCTGGAAAATGAAGCGGAGCGCTTCACTATTCCAGGCGCTTAGCTTGGCTCCTGGGCAGATTTTTGTCTTCAAACTCAATCTTTTTGCCCTCGTACGGCCCTCGGGTGCCTTGGACTCATCCTTCTCGATGCTTATTGATGCTCAAACACTCACGAACAAGCCGTGGAGATCAAGGAACTTCAACGGGGCCATTTCCTATCAAAAAGGTTCGTTTTTAGCTCCAAAAACGCCATTTCATACCTAAGTGCCTGAAAATGCAGAAAACAATAAACGTGACACTATTCTACAAAACTAACCAAAAAACAAGGCTAAAAGATTGAAAAAGAAGGTAAAAAAGACAAGATGAACGCGTCAAAAATACGTTCATCAAATACATTTGTGGGTAGTTCACTACATGGAAATGAATGCTGAAAAGCATTATCATACCGCCTGCAAGAATGCAAGGGTTCTTCAATTACAAGTCCGTAAGCTACTTGAAGATTACACAAAGGACTGTATTGAATTTACTGCACTTGCTGAGAAGAGTGTAAGAGAGATTTTGAGAAAATCCTCTGAAAGAGCTTAACTCCCTGTAATAGTTCTGTTCAAGTTTTTGTTTGCTGATTTTGTGTAGTTATCTCTGATCGTTCCTGTAAACTTACTGAAACATAATTATCAACAATGAAGCTTTTGACTCTTATTGGTCTTTGATTATGCAATTTACTTATGCTTACTGTTTAATTATTCAAGTATGCTTGCATTAATCAACTGATTTATTCAACATCAGAAACCTCTAAAAGGGTAACAATTAATTTAGCCATGGATTGCTAACATCAAAAAGGGGGAAATTTGTTAGGAAACTTGTAATTTTGATTAGCAATTAACCATGCTAAATTAAGGAAAGTCCAGTAACTAGTACTCTTAAGGTCCATAGGAATTTAGAATTTTAAGGACATTGTAAAAGAGGAACGTTTGCTGAAGACTTAGAGTAGGTGCTAGATAGGTTAGTTTTACCGCTTATGATGTATCTTGTTTTTTGAAAAGAAATACAACCTATTGAAGCATTTGCTGATGATGTACTTTGTTTACACAAACAAACTATTGAAGCATTTAGAACCGTTCAGAAACTTGAAGAATTCGAAGATCTGAAGACTAGAAGATTTCTGAAAACTGGTATCTACAAAGACACATGTTGCTCAGAAAGTGGAAACTTCAGCAACAGCATTGCATAAGTGAAAATCTAAACGACAGAGTAGGTTGTGCTTGCTGAAACTGAGACTGACCACTTGCTGATGAACATTTGTGACCTCTTGCTAAAAGTACTTGCATTTGCTTTCGTTATGAGTCATTTTGTTTCTCCTTTCGTTATGCTACTGCTGGCTAAAAAAATCGAAAAAAAAGAAAGAAAAAATTCCAGGAAAAAGAAAAAAAGGAAAAGAAATTGGAAAAAAAAAAGAAAAAAAAAAGGAAAAAGACCCCAAAAAAGCAAAGAAGGGTAAAAAAAGAAAGCCAAATAGCAGTTTAACAAAGTGTTGTGTCTCATTTTTCAATTCTTGTAATGTTCGTAATCGTGTTGTAATTTTCTATTTTTTGTCTTTTGTTTTTGAGTGTCATCTGTTCTAGACCACCCTCGTCCTGCCATTCAGGAAGTGGTGAATAGCTTAAGACTTTGCTTGAGAGATGGGTAGAATAGGGGAGTGTTATCTTTTATAGGGAACCCTCCTTCGTTTGATGAGAGCCAGTACTGGTTCGACCTCTTTGAGGGAAAGTCTTAAACTTGGTGAACAGTAGTAAGTCCTCAGTTTCATAGGCACGGGACAACCATTCGTATATTAACATGTTTCATTACGTCGTCACTGACTAGGTCCAGGTAGAGAATGTTACGAGAGACTATCTTGTCTTGACATAAGTCCTTATGTGGATGTGTATGAGTCAATCGAGGCATTCTTCAACCTATATTCATGTTTTGATTTATATGGTTTTTGTTCATATGTTTTTTTGATAGATTCAGTAGATTAGTTCATTTTATTTGGCATGAGACTCCATTTTGTGTCTTGCATTATTTTTTGCATTAGAGTCTAGCTTAGTTGCTTGAGGACAAGCAAAGGTTCGGTTTGGGGAGTTTGATGAATGTGTATTTTACACTTTCATTTGAGTCTTTTTCACCTATTTTATCTATCCTCTATGTTAATTTAGCTATATTTTAGTGCATTTTATTAGAATAGTGTCACGTTTCCCTTTAGTTTTTATTTTACAGGTTTTGGTTGAAAAACGAGGATTTTCGGGCAATTATATTGAAGTTGACAAGGAATTGGTGTTCCAGAAGCCTATTTGGAGTATCTGAAGGTTTCCGGATAGGATTTGGAGTCTAGGGGTCGAATCTGGAGGTTAGAAGGCCACTAGAAGTCAGAAACCGAGTCCGAAAAGGGGAAGATATCCAAAAACGCGTCGAAAACGCGCAAAATCCCGAGATTTTCTCCTGGGCGAATCGCCCGGGATGTGGGGCGAATCGCCCCACACCAGGGGACTCGCCCGGTGTGTGGGGCCCTTCGCCCCACACTAATTCGAACACTATATATAGTTGCTAAGTTTTTCTCCGATTTTCATACTTTTCCAGACCTATTCTCTCACCTTTTTCTGTAGTTTTAGGTAGGAACTTCCCAGAGCTTGTTCTGGGGGTTCATAGCTTAGGAGATACTTTTTCATAGCAGTTTGGAGCTTGTAAGATCGCGATTCTTCGGAGACTGACAACCTTCGGTAACATTGTATCTTACAGTTTTTCTACTTATTTTTATATATCTTTCAACATGTTTTCTTCTATGATTTCTGTTGATTGCATGACAACTATGAGTAGCTAAACTTCTCGTTGGTGATAGTATGTGAATTCTTAGCAAAGGGTTGATAATTATGCTAATGGCTATATCGCGCATTATACTCCGTGTTATTGCTTTATTTCTTTGATCATCGAAATCTCTATCTTCGTATTGTTGATTAATTATTGCACATCAACTGGACAATTCCTAGACTTTGACCTATCTAAATCTATATCTTCGTAGTGTTGAATAATTACGGAACACAATTGGACAATTACTTAGTCTTTGACCTATCTATATCTATATCTTCGTAGTGTTTGATAATTACAACAGGACAATTATTGATCAAAGATCTCCATGCAAAACCGAGGAATTTACGCATGATTATTAACCCGTTATGCTTTGAAGGACCATACTATCACCAATCTCCATTATCTGTTAAGAAAAACCTTTGCTATATCGTCTGCTGTTTTTATATTCTAAATTAGATTTGATAAAGCTAGCTATAGTCCTTAGAGATCGACACTCGAGGTTATTCTACTGCTACAGTTTTCGTTGTAGTTGTGAATTGCCTTTGGCTAAATACAAATTTTATTTGATTAATCGAGTCTGACAAATTCGTGATCATCACTAGTTTCCAACTAAAAGTAGACTTCATCGTTGGGGTTTGGTTGATGAGGATACACGTCACGTCCTTTATGAAAGATGGATGTTGAAACTAGAACTCATATCCTTTCTGAATGTCCTATCTCTAAGAAGATTTTGCACAAGTTTCTATCAGATATTCGTTTGTTTGATAATAACTTGGACTTTGCAGGTTACTTAGCATGGTTTGGACAAGCTACACGCAAGAAGGGTAATATTTTTCAGCTAAAAGCATTCAGTTTTTGTTGTTATCTTAGGAATTTGGAGGCTCAGAAACGTAACTGTTTTCAAGGAAGAGTTACCGAATATCCAAAGTTTCTATAAGTCTTTAGCTTGTGATATTAGCAGCAGATTACAACTAGGCTGCAAGATTGATAATAGATTCACTAGAACTATTTTTGAGATGTTGACTTGAATCTGATCCTATAGTTTAAATGCGTTCTAGTTGGATGGTATATTGTCTTGTTGTTTAGTTTGATTGCGTACAGTTGCTCTTATGTTTGTGCGGAGCGATGTCTGTTTGCAGTGATGCACATGTACCATATATGCATTGTTACTTTGGGATATAGATGAAACTGTACAGGCTTCCTATTCTGGTATGATCTTTTATTTTTGTTGAACCATTACAGCTCTGAAAGTAAAGGAAACTAAAGGAAGTGTCTGGTTATATCTGCTCTTCATTTGAGCTAGAAGATGGGTCGTGGCTATGAGTCATTGCCCTGGGAGCTAAATGTTGATAATCCCCACACACATTGTTATTAGATCACAACAGCGACTGGAGTCCAATGGGTGAAAAGTTTGCAGAATGCAGATACTTTAGAGTCTTAAATGAGAGCTGTGTACTGGAAATTTAAGACTTGTACCTTTTAGGTTTCCTACCTGTAGTTACTTTGACTATAGGAGTTTTCCAATTTGTTGATATTATTTGATATGATGTACAGATTGGGGCATACCCCTCTTATACTTGTACAAATTTGGGCTTAATGGATTTTAATTCTTTCAAAAAACAAGTCCAAGTCCAATGGATCCCAATCCACACCAACATGCCTATAAAGCAAAATGGAAAGGAGAAAGCTACAAGATTGAACATGAAGAGAACATACATAAATTCACTAGCACAGTGGTGACTAACATATCACCCAAGCACATACAGTGGCTAACATACCACTCACACCAATGAAACAGTTTGTAAACGTACCGTGATAGTAATAATGCATTGTGAATCACACAGCTGGCATGGGAGGCTGAAGTGGACCAAGGAGGGGATCTTCACAGACAAAGAAACCATACAAAATGAAAGATGTAAGTTCATATGTACACATCATATGCAACTTATTCAGTAATTAATAAAACTTTCGTACTTAGTGCATAAACAAAGAAAGCACACAGAAAATACATGTAAGTATAGTTCATACCCTCTTCATCGCATGTTGCTAAGTCCACATATGTGTCATCGTGAAGCTGTATGACTTCATCCGTGGCATGAACGGGGTTCCAGTTAGGAAACTTGTAATTTTGATGAGCAATTAACCATGTTAAATTAAGGAAAGTCCAGTAACTAGTACTCTTAAGGTCCATAGGAATTTAGAATTTTAAGGATATTGTAAAAGAGGAACGTTTGCTGAAGACTTAGAGTAGGTACTAGATAGGTTAGTTTTACCGCTTATGATGTATCTTGTTTTCTGAAAAGAAATACAACCTATTGAAGTATTTGTTGATGATGTACTTTGTTTACACAAACAAACTATTGAAGCATTTAGAACCGTTCAGAAACTTGAAGAATTCGAAGATCTGAAGACTAGAAGATTTCTGAAAACTGGTATCTACAAAGACACATGTTGCTCAGAAAGTGGAAATTTCAGCAACAACATTGCATAAGTGAAAATCTAAACGACAGAGTAGGTTGTGCTTGCTGAAACTGAGACTGACCACTTGCTGATGAACATTTGTGACCTCTTGCTGAAAGTACTTGCATTTGCGCTCCAATGTTACTGTTTGAATTTCATTCAAATGAGCATTAAATGCAAAGCATGCACGCGAAGGACATGAAGACTAGAAGACAAACAAAGGACGCTGCTGAAAGTACAAAAGCAAGATAGTGACATCTTAAGGAACAAAAGCCTTAGAATTCGAAATTCAAACGGCTCCTTGATTCACTATAAATAGAGGTCATCCGGCAAAGAGTTGAAGTGTGTCAACAACGTGATCAAACTCTCACTTGTGCTTAAACTCACATACCCTTCAAATACTCTTTACTGCCATTGATCCGTTCCAAGACTTAAAGCTTGAAAAAGCTACTTGTGAAGAAGTAGAACTTACACGGCTAAGAAATTAGTTAAGTGTTCTTTCTTTCGAACAAGAACAAGTCTTGACACAAGAAACAATCAAACTTGTTTACTGCAAAGTATTCAAAGTTTTGTTTCTTAGGCTACTTGTTGTAACTGAATAACTTATAATTAAGTTATCTCATCCCAAACCTCTCTAACTGAAAATACACCCTTTCAGGCGTGATATTCAGGGGGAACTTAATCGAGCATAGTGTTGCTGATTAAAAGTCCCAAGTTTGGTGGAGAACAAGGTTTCGTTCTCTAGTTAGGTTGGAAACGAAGCAAGTGTGGTTTGGTTTCTGTTTGAATCGCTCTAGATAGGTGTTGTAAGGAACCTCAAACTTGTCTTAGTGGATTCAGTCCTAGAAAGGACAAAGTGGATTAGTTGAGAGATTACACCACTCTCAGCAACAACAATGCTTCCACCGAGAACTGTTACAGTTCGAGAGATCGGTACGGAATTTTTCGTTGCATTCGGACATCTCGGATTGATTCAGCAACCATAACCATAGTTTCCCAACTATCTTCTTCTAAGATACTTAGAAACTGGGGGGACATATGATGTTACTAAAATATGTCCAGTCTCGTCCTAGTCTGCCAACATGCGAATTAGGACGATCCGGGCTCTCCGGAGTACTAACAAACTGTGAGGATGCCTCCAATGTGAGTGATGATATACCGAGAGGTCGCTCACTCGAGTAAATTGGCACATCCGGAGCCATGCACCTTCAAGTTCCTAATATATCCGGGACCAAGAGTCTATGGGAATTGCATGTAAAGGTCCTAAGAGCCAGGGTCATAACGGCACATGCCGGAGACCACAGAGTCGCATGCTTCCCGTTGCTATATCCGACGTCTAATACTTATGTCTACAGGGGACCACGATAAAGAATCTGGATGTGTCACTCACAACTAACTCTATAAACAAGTGGATGAGATCAAGGCAGATATTTATCCTTACATGATCATTGGGCCACGTCCATGACTGTCAAGGTATAGCCTACCAACCACATATGTGTGTGGACACTTGGCGAACTGTTGTGATGGCAACGACGTTCGCTCCTCTGAGGTCTATAAAAGGAGTTGTTCTCATAGAGGAAGCTAAGGTGGAAAACACATTAGGGCAACACTCTCAACAACTTTACTTTACAGGTACAACCTTGAGTCGTCTTGGTGGGAAGCTCAAGGCAACAACAAGAGTTCATCTTGGAGATATATCCTTCATCACTGTTACACTCACTAAGCTCACAATCACACTTCACGTACACACACTCTACTATATTCACAAGGTCGGACCTCAACCACCTTCAAGTAAAGTCCCATAAACCGATTTGACCACGCGGCATACCGGGCAACACATGCACACCCACTCCCCCACACATAGGTAGATATTGCTCGAGGAAGGACGATCGGAGCTCAGGCCGGAAACCAGAAGAGCAAGGAGTCAGACTTGAACTTCCTGAGGTCACACCGAGGTGAGGCAGATCAAGTCAGAAGGAAAAAACAAGATGATAACCGGCGCGGAGATCCTACCACCATCAACTCCATCCACTAGAGTCACGGAGAGCGAGTTATAGGCCATTATTTGTTTTATCTCCCAAGGGAAAATCACGTCCCATCAAGTCTCTCTTTGCTTTGTCTCGTAGTTGACAGCGGCAAGATGTGAGATCAACTTAGTAGGAGTGATGTTGGGCATTCCTTGGTTATAGTAGAAGTTTTGTGTATGAATCTCCTCTTGATTCAAACTTCTAATGATGGTTTTCACCTTCACAGAATCTGAATGGAGACTTCCAGAACCTAAGGCAGCCATTTCATTCATGAGGGTTGTGAATCTGAAGTTAAAGTCTTCCAGTGACTCATCAACACCTTGTTTGAAGTTCTGAAACTTCAACTTCAGCACTTCAAGTTTGTTTTCCTTGGTTTTGTCAGATCCAACACACAAGTCTTGAACCATCTTCCAAGCATCTCTTGCAGTCTTAGCACCCCACAGTTTGCACTGTATGGTGTCAGGAGTAGAACGAATGATGATGTTTCTAGCTTGACCATCAAGACGGAATCTTTTGGGTTCATCAGAAGTCCATTTCTCTCTTGGTTTTGGCACAATCTTATCAACAGCGTCGCCATAAGTTACATCTTTGCTAGTGGCAGGATCTTTTGTAGTTGTTGGAAATGTTGGTACAACTTTAGTGATTAAGAGAGGACCATCATTACTGACAGTGACCATTTCATCACTAATGGCTTCCAAATGCAGCATCATGTTGTTTCGCCATTTCTCGTAGTTTTCCAACTTTAGCAATGGAGCATCTCGCAGAGACATCCTGTCAGCATACAACTACCAACGAGATCAAGTGAAAGTGAAAGTGATTTACGGAAAGCACCTAAGGGTATCTAGGTTCAGTGTTGAAGGTTAAAGAACCTCCAAATATGATACCACTTGTTAGTTCCTTTAGACAACAAGTAAAGACTATGGGGGGGTGAATAGTCTTTAAAACTTTTGTGTGTCTAAAACTTTCTTAGCAAGGACTTAGTACTTTTCAGTAATAAGGTTGCTGGTACATAACAGTCAGAGTGCGGAAGTCTTTTTACAATAAGTGCTTAGGCAGAGCTGTGTTCAACAAGTAAAAGTAAAATG
This sequence comes from Plantago ovata, assembly GCA_028274465.1. NCBI lineage: Eukaryota > Viridiplantae > Streptophyta > Magnoliopsida > Lamiales > Plantaginaceae > Plantago > Plantago ovata. The sequence goes on along the minus strand of CM051456.1, from coordinate 36,345,885 downwards.
CAGTGAAAACAAAGATAACTTGTTGAAAGTAAATTGTAGGTATGTAAATCACACAAACACTTTATAGTGGTATCTGAGGGTGGCGTAATCCCTCAACTAATCCACTTTGTCCTTTCTAGGACTGAATTCACTATGATAAGAGATGAGGTTCCTTACAACTCCTATCAAATAAGAATCCCAGAAACCAAAGCACCCTTGCTTTGTTTCCAACCTAACCAGAGAACTAAAACCTTGTTCTCAACCAAACTTGGGACACTTAATCAGCACAACCTTGCTTGGTTAGTTCCCCCTGACAAACACGCATGTAAGGTGGTTTTTATCAGTTAGAGAGGTTTGGGTAGAGATTACTGAAATTAACTTTTTAGTTAAGACAAGTAATCTGAGAAACTCAACTTGACAATACTTTGCAGTAAGCAAGTATTTTGTTTCTGGTGTCAAGATTGTTCCTTGTTTAGAAGAAAGAACACTTAACCAAATTTCTAAGGTTGATGTTCTATTTTTTCACAAGTAGCTTATGTTTCAAACTTAAGTCTTGGAAAGGAACAGTAAGCTCGTAAGTATGGAGAAGGATTTGAAGGTTTGTAAGCACAAGTGTAAGTTTGATACATTGTTGACACACCTTTCTCCAGAGCCTAAGGTCCTCTATTTATAGTGTCTCAATGGTGCCGTTTGAATTTAAATTCTAGGACTCATATTAGCCATGAGATGTCACTATTTTGCTGTGTTGTCACTATGAGCAGTGTCTTCTTTTCTTCAGTCTTCAGAACGACATGCTTTGCATTTTATTCTCTTTGAAATTCAAATTTGAATGTTGGAGCCAAATAATGCGAAGTGATTCAGGAAGGAGAGGTCACATGTGTTGTCAGTCAACAAGCATTCTTAGTTCAGAAAATTCAACCTACTCTGTCATTTAGATTTTTACTTAAACAATTTGATTGTTGAGTTACTCATTTTCTGAAGTAACACGTGACTTTGTAGATACCATTCTCAGAATTCTTCCAAGTCTTCAGTCTACAACTTTCTGAGTGGTTCTTGGTTTTCAATAGATTGTTTTTGCAAACAAAGTACATCCATCATCAACAAGCTTAAGAACCTAACTAGTTGATGAATGTGTATTTTACAATTTCATTCGAGTCTTTTTCACCTATTTTAGCTATCCTCTATGTTAATTTAGCTATATTTTAATGCATTTTATTAGAATAGTGTCACGTTTCTCTTTAGATTTTATTTTACAGGTTTTGGTTGAAATTCGAGGATTTCCGGGCAATTATATTGAAGTTGACAAGGAATTGGTGTTCCAGAAGCCTATTTGGAGTATCTGAAGGTTTCCGGATAGGATTTGGAGTCTAGGGGTCGAATCTGGAGGTTAGAAGGCCACTAGAAGTCAGAAACCGAGTCTGAAAAGGGGAAGAAATCCAAAACCGCGTCGAAACGCGGAATTCCGCGAAAAAACCGGGGGGAGAACCGCCGGAGCTCTGGGGCGAACCGCCCCGTAGTTTTTCGGGGCCTATATATAGTTGCTCAGTTTTTCTCCGAAAATCATATCTTTCCAGACCTACTTTCTCACCTCTCTCTATAGTTTTAGGTAGGAACTTCCGAGGCCTGTCCTGGGAGTTCTGTAGCTTAGGGGATACTTTTTCATAGAGGATTGGAGCTCGTAGGATCGCAATTCTTCGGAGATTGACAACCTTCGATAACTTCTATCGTACAGTTTAATCTACTTATTTTATATATCTTTCAATATGTTTTCTTCTATGATTTCTGTTGATTGCATGCCTATTATGAGTAGCTAAACTTATCGTTGGTGGTAGTATGTGAATTCTTAGCGAAGGGAAGATAATCATGCTAATGGCTATATCGCGCATTATACTCCGTGTCATTGCTTTATTTCGTTGATCAGTTGTAACCAAAATTCTCGTATGTTGTATTGATTATTATGCACAATTGGACACTTGTCGACCATCAGACCAATTATCTTCGTAGTGTTGAATAATTACGGAACACATTAGGACAATCGTGATTGACTTGTCAGACCAATTATCTTCGTAGTGCTTAATATTTGCAACAGGACACTAGATTGATTCAAAGATCTCTATGCAAGACCGAAGAATTTATGCATGATTATCGACCCGTTATGTTAAGAAGGACCATACTATCACCAATCTCCATTATCTGCTAGAAACCCCCTTTTGCTATCTGTCTGCTGTTTTATATTCTCTTGTTAAATAGATAAAGCAAGTTATAGTCCTCAGAGAACGACACTCGAGTCATTCTACTGCTACACTACGGTTTTCGTTGTAGTTGTGGATTGCCTTTGGCTAATTACAAATTTATTTGCTTGAATTCGGAGCACGACATCCGCACGTTCATCAAATTGGCTCCGTTGCCGGGGACTATACTCCTTTTTTCTGTTTAATTTGTTTATATTTACAGCTTTAGATTCCTAATTCTATTAGTTTTAGTTTTCCTTTTTAATCTCTCTCTGATACTGCTTTCCTAGTCTGTTTCTAATCACCTTTCCTAGTCTGTTATAGATAGTGTATGCCGCATACACGTTCTGCAGGAACACCGCTTGCTGATTCAATTGCTGAGATCGACAGAGTCTACCACCAAAGAAGGCGACTACTTGAAAGGCGCGCACTAGAGGAAATAGAGGAAACCGATTTCTCTGAATCTCTACTCAGTCTCTTCAAGGAAATCGACGGAATGGCAGAAGCTAGACCACTGAAGGCATGGGTACAACCCACCAAGGATCGTATGAGGGGACCGGCGATTGTTCTTTCGTCTGCAACCCGAGATCTGGAAATCAAGAACCACGCATTCCAACAACTTCCGAGGTTCTATGGCTTATCAAGGGAAGATGTGATGGGGTACTTGCACGATATCGATGATTTCGTCAACCAACTCCCACGACCCGGAGCTGACATAACAACGGATGAGTTGAGGATGAAGGTTTTTGCTATGGAGCTTGGCGACAGAGCCAAGTCATGGCTGAGTTCTCTTCCAACAGGCTCACTGGACACTTGGGAAAAGGTTTTTTCGGCTTTCATGGAGAAATACTTCCCTCACACCTTGACTACCGCGCTAAAGGCGCAGATCACTGGATTCAAACAGGACTATGATGAGACCATCTACACCGCGTTCGAGAGGTTCCAAGATCTCACGAACAAGTGCCCTCACCATGGTTTTGAACTTTCCGACCTAGTCCAACACTTCTACAATGGACTAACCTTCGAGAACCAACAAGTGGTGGATTTCCAATGCCGAGGCAATATTTGGGAGGAAACCGCAGAAGCCGTCTGGGCAGTTTTCGAAAGGCTTGCTAAGGGTTCGCAATTCAAGGACCCAAGAGCAATGGTTAGGAGACGTGGACCTGAAGCTCCACCGACTCAAGAAGCCCCTATGTACAGGGGGAATGGGGATCAATTCGAGTGCTTTACCAACGAATTGAAGCAAGTCCTCAAGAGCGCCACCGGAATAACTGTTTCGAACGAAGTATGCCGAATATGCAGGAACTATGGCATGGGGCTCATATTTGTAGATCGGAGGTGGCATACGATGATGGCAACTGGGCTCGAGGAGGCGAAGAAGAAGTCTTTGATACGGAGTTTGGCACTCAAGAAGTTAGCTACGGACAAGACGGTAGGAATCCTCGAGGTGCATTTTGGAGAAGAGGATACCGTAACAATCAAGGATATGCACCAGCTAACCAAACGTATGGACCTAACCAAGACCGTAGTAGGCTAAACTATTGTAATGATCACTGCGAAAACCCCGCTCCGAAAGAGCCACCGAAGTCGAAGTCGGCTCAACTGATGGAGAACTTGCAAAAGATGGTTGATCACACACAAAGTTTTCTCAAACGTTATGAAGAAGATTCTGAGAAGACTAGGGCAAGGCTCGATAGGTTGGAAGAGAGCACTAGACTTGCCCATCAAAAGATGCAAGAGTTGATCGACCGAGGAGCAAGTAGAGAACAAGGCAAACTGCCTAGCAGCACTGTGAAGTCGAATGCCATTACGTTGGCTGGTGATGTACCTGACGAAATCACCATCAGGAAGGTTGTTAGGTGCGAGTGTTGCATGAAGGAAAAACTTCTACAGGCTGAGGAAGAAGAGAAGGACCTCGGTTCTGACACAAGTGATGAGGAGAAAGAGGATCCCGAACCACTCCATAAAAGTTTCGATGTTAAGGTAGGGATTGGTGAGCTTGAAGATGTCCGTGCCACACTAGACACGGGATCCTACTCAAACATAATTCCTTTGAATGTGTTTGAAAAGAGCAACATCGGAAAACTATCTGAGCAAAGGGCTATTGTGCAACTGGCGGATGGATCCTTTATGAGACCTGAGGGCGTTGTGAAAAATGTGTTGGTCAAGATTGGTGAAGCATCTATATACACCAATTTCGTAGTTATGCCGGCATCTGCACCTGGGACGGGGGATGTCATATTCTTAGGGCAAACATTCTTGACTAAACTACGCTCGGTGATGGACATCTACCAAAGAACTTGCACTATTGAAGTAGATGGCAAGCAACACGTGTTGAAAGCCATACCTGATCCACCTGAACCGCCTGATATTACTACTCACTATTGTGGTCTTGCAGCCTATATTCTTTCTTATTCACAGGTTCGTGGCATGGAAAGGAGATCAATGAGGGGGAAGCATAGTACCCGCAAAAAGAAGAGATAGGCGCAGACAGGAGTCGAGTCAAAGACTTTAAACAATGACGCTATCCGGGAGGCAACCCGGAATTTTTATCGCTTTCTTTACTGCTTTTCTGCATGCATTTCATTCTTGAACTATTTGCTTCTCGTATGCGAATTTGTTCATGTCTGTGGCGTATATGCTTATGTTTGAGTGAGATTTTTTCGAGTGATTTTTTGAAAAAATTGGTTTCGGGGATTTAAACCGCATTTTCTGACGACGGGAACCGTCTCCCCGCATTGGGGAGCACGGGGCGAACCGCCCCACGGCCCCAGATCTTCAAAAACGCGGATTTCTTCCCCAAAACCTCATTTTCTTCATTCTTCGTCATTCATCCTCCCAAAAAACCCGGAAAACGCAATTTTACATTTAAATCTTCATAACTTCTTCATTTCTTGACCAAATTTAGTGTTCTTTAGCTTAATTCGAAGCCTATTACATGATCTTGCATCCTATCCGAACAAATTTCATCCTTATGCGTTAGATTTTCAGATCTGAGGTATCATCCTTAGAACCCTAATTTTCGAATTTGGGGGTTTTCTAATTTGAGCTTCAATTATGCTTATTTGATGCATGGGTATGTTGTTTGTATGATTAGACATGTTATTTACTATCAATTGCATGCTCAATTTTGCTTGCATTGCTGATTTGGGTATTTTGCTGCTAGATGATATATATCTTGTTCTGCAATATGTCTTTATCTTTGATTTAATGCATATGATTGTGTTTATTGATGTAATGTTGGTGGTTTTGACGATAGAATGCTTAATTGTTGAGTATGAGGATTTATGATGATTGAATTTTTCGCTGCTATGGTATGAATTGAACCTTGTTATCAAGGATATTGGTTGTCTAGTAAGAGCATGATGTGATGTATTGCATGTAGTAGTTGCATTGATATGTTGCATGAAGAAGAAGCTAGGCTAGACATTACGGTTTGGGGAGCATCACTTGTGTGTTTCGCTTTTACACTAGTATGTATTTTAGTCAGTTTTGTGTCATACGAGGTGCTAACAGCTGTTTGTAGGTACCATACCAAGGGAAAAGAGCATTCCCGTATGATTGCTGTGAAGAACCATGTCAAGGCAAGTGACCTCGCTAGATGTGCGTTCGAGCCAAGGGGTTTCGCGACAACGTCGTGGATTATCCAAGAGGAGGAGCTAGAGTACACCTGGAGTAAGGACTCCTATGCCTATTCATGCACCACCGAAGGGACATAAACCATTATTACGTCATCACTCCATCACGAGGACTGCAGAGTTCGAGTGAACAGGAGGGAACCGGGACATTCTCGCCGCGACGGATTCAATCTTGAGTTCGTAGTTGCTAGAAGATTCCGAAGTGCTAGCTTGGTTCCAAAACATAATGACATGGGTGCTCAGCACCTTGTTGGGGTACCCCTTGCCTGCCTCTAAAGTGAGCATCATATAGACATCGGTCGGATCCACCGTAGAGAATGTGGTCGAAATTGGAGAAAAAGGTAGAAGACTTCTGAGTATCCGAGCAGCTTACTGAAACCTTCTCGTGGTGTGAAACGTTGGAGGGGGAGGTCCTGATACCACTGCCATTTCCCCTTCAACAGTTCACATCCTATTGGAGGGCTACAGGATGTAGGATTCCATAACAGCGGCGGCTAATCTTGAGAATTCTACCTGCCACTACAACTCTACTAGTGAGGATGTGCGTGACAATGGTGACAATGAAGGCCATACGGGCAATGATGATACTAACTGAGGAGTTGTTCCTATACGGCCCATAATTGAAACTACCGCGCACACCTGAAGACCTGATGACTCCCTATAAAGCTCACGGAGGAGGCCCAATAACTCACAAGCAGCATACTCAGCCGACCGAGGCCAAACCATGGGGTAACATCCAGTATCACATCTTATTTCCTCATTTTCTTACTGCTAGGGACTAGCGTTAATTTCATGAGGGGGGATGGGATTTAAGTGATCTGATGTTGTTAGTTTGGAGCTTGACATTGGTAGACTGAGTATAGTACCTCACATGCTTTATCCGTCTGCATTTGCATTTGCACGTTTACTGCTTTCTTAGATTTTTTAGGTTGCATTCACTTCATTCATCCTAGGATAGTCTTGCATGTTTTATATGGAGTATATTGCCGAATTTTTTGAAGTTTTTTATTGGGTAGATCAACTAACTATGCCATTAATCGTATGCTTCATCTCTATGAATTTGTTTGAGGTTTTTCTCGCTTGGCTTGTCACATTTATGTATTGCACTTAGTTGAGCTTGGTAGTCTCGACATCACTTAGTGGTGTTTTCTCTACTGCGGTTCACGAAGGCCTTTATAATAGGATGATGCATGTTAGGGTCTTATGGTTGTTTTCCCGAGTAATTATGTACCTAAGAGGCAACAAGTCTTCACCATGCTTTGAGATTGCTAAATGCCTATGAAGGAGGTAGTGGGAGGTTGTGTGATCCTTTGTTTATAACCTATTCTTCTGAATAGGTTTGGGGAGGGGGTTACACCATCATAGACTTGTTTCTGTTTTTCATTTCCGTATCGTGAGTTTATTTTTCCTTCTCCGTGAATTTTTGTACTCCAACCTATTCTTTCGAATAGGTTTGGGGAAGTCGTGTGAGTCATTTTGTTTCTCTCTTTGTTATGCTACTGCTGGCTAAAAAAAAAAATAAAAAAAAAAACAGAAAGAAAAAATTCCAGAAAAAAAAAAAGAAAAAAAAAAGAAAAAGAAAAAAAGAATCTGGAAAGAAAAAAGAAAAGACCCCAAAAAAGCAAAGAAGGGTCCAAAAAAGAAAGCCAAATAGCAGTTTAGCAAAGTGTTGAGTCTTTTCTATTTTTGTAATGTTCGTAATCGTGTTTTTCTATTTTTTATCTTTTTTGTCTTGAGTATCATCTATTCTAGACCACCCTCGTCCTGCCATTCAGGAAGTGGTGAATAGCTTAAGACTTTACTTGAGAGATGGGTAGAATAGGGGAGTGTTATCTTTTATAGGGAACCCTCCTTCGTTTGGTGAGAGCCAGTACTGGTTCGACCTCTTTTGAGGAAAAGTCTTAACATGGTGGAACAGCAGTAAGTCCTCAGTTTCATAGGCACGGGACAACCATTCGTATCTTAGCATGCTTCATTACGTCGTCACTGACTAGGTCCAGGTAGAGAATGTTACGAGAGACTATCTTGTCTTGACATAAGTACTTATGTGGACGTGTATAAGTCAATCGAGGTATTCTTCAACCTATATTCATGCTTTGACTTATATGGTTTTTGTTCATATGTTATTTGATAGATTCAGTAGATTAGTTCATTTTATTTGGCATGAGACTCCATTTTGTGTCTTGCATGTTTTTTGTATTAGAATCTAGCTTAGTTGCTTGAGGACAAGCAAAGGTTCGGTTTGGGGAGTTTGATGAATGTGTATTTTACACTTTCATTCGAGTCTTTTTCAACTATTTTTAGCTATCCTCTATGTTAATTTAGCTATATTTTAATGCATTTTATTAAAATAGTGTAACGTTTCCCTTTAGATTTTATTTTACAGGTTTTGGTTGAAATTCGAGGATTTCCGGGCAATTATATTGAAGTTGACAAGGAATTGGTGTTCCAGAAGCCTATTTGGAGTATCTGAAGGTTTCCGGATAGGATTTGGAGTCTAGGGGTCGAATCTGGAGGTTAGAAGGCCACTAGAAGTCAGAAACCGAGTCTGAAAAGGGGAAGAAATCCAAAACCGCGTCGAAAAAGCGGAATTCCGCGAAAAAACCGGGGGGCGAACCGCCGGAGCTCTGGGGCGAACCGCCCGTAGTTTTTCGGGGCCTATATATAGTTGCTCAGTTTTTCTCCGAAAATCATATCTTTCCAGACCTACTTTCTCACCTCTCTCTATAATTTTAGGTAGGAACTTCCCGGGGCCTGTCCTGGGAGTTTTGTAGCTTAGGGGATACTTTTTCATAGCGGATTGGAGCTCGTAGGATCGCAATTCTTCGGAGATTGACAACCTTCGATAACTTGTATCGTACAGTTTAATCTACTTATTTTATATAACTTTCAATATGTTTTCTTCTATGATTTCTGTTGATTGCATGCCTATTATGAGTAGCTAAACTTATCGTTGGTGGTAGTATGTGAATTCTTAGCGAAGGGAAGATAATCATGCTAATGGCTATATCGCGCATTATACTCCGTGTCATTGCTTTATTTCGTTGATCAGTTGTAACCAAAATTCTCGTATGTTGTATTGATTATTATGCACAATTGGACACTTGTCGACCATCAGACCAATTATCTTCGTAGTGTTGAATAATTACGGAACACATTAGGACAATCGTGATTGACTTGTCAGACCAATTATCTTCGTAGTGCTTAATATTTGCAACAGGACACTAGATTGATTCAAAGATCTCTATGCAAGACCAAAGAATTTATGCATGATTATCGACCCGTTATGTTAAGAAGGACCATACTATCACCAATCTCCATTATCTGCTAGAAACCCCCTTTTGCTATCTGTCTGCTGTTTTATATTCTCTTGTTAAATTGATAAAGCAAGTTATAGTCCTCAGAGAACGACACTCGAGTCATTCTACTGCTACACTACGGTTTTCGTTGTAGTTGTGGATTGCCTTTGGCTAATTACAAATTTATTTGCTTGAATTCGGAGCACGACATCCGCACGTTCATCACTAGTACCTACACTAAGTCTTTCAGCAAACGTTCCTCTTTTACAATGTTCTTAAAATTCTAAATTCCTATGGACCTTAACTTAATTTAGCATGGTTAATTGCTCACTAAAATTATAAATTTCCTAACAGATAATTTATATTTTGCCATTTATTTCATTCCCGAATTGAGAATTGATATTTCTTTTCAGGGCCAAATTTTGTTTTCCACCCAAATATTTGGTGGGATTCAGAATTTCCCCTCAAACCTTTCAAAAAAGTTATAATTTACTCCAAATTAGTTAAAAAATGTAAAACAATTAATTTCTTTCATGGAAAGTCAAAATAAAATGATTAGGGACACATCTCATACAATATTAAATTTAAAAACTAAATAAAAAATTACTATGTATTTTTAGAAAATGAAAAAGCAACATAAATTTCAATAATATATCAAAATAGGAATTTTGATGTCTAAAATTGTGAAAAAGAAACATAGATTTCAAATAAAAACTAAAAGCATCAATAAACCGATTAAATTTTGTTGATATAATAAAATGAAACTCAAAATAGTCAAAAATAAAAAAAAAATTATATTTTTATATTAAAATATTATGCATAATTTGATCTGTTTATTTCTTTTTGGTAACATATGTTTATTTCTATTAAATATTTATATTTTTATTTAATTTTTCATTTTGTTATTTTCATTCTTTTTAAATACTACATTTTCAATTTCAATTTGATATATTGTTGAAATTAATGTTATTATTTTTCTTTTTTTTTAAATATTTTTAAAATTTTTCTTTATGTTTTGTATGTATTTAATATTTCTAATGATTTTATTTTGATTTTTCATAAAAGAAATTCTAGTTTTACTACTCCCTCTCCGGTGCGATGATAAGTCTATGTTTGTTTTTTGCACAGTTTTTAGTGAATGATTTTGTTTGGTAATGTTATAATATTGTATATAAATGTGAGGTAGTGAATTAAAAGAGTGTGATATATGAGTGGAGATAAAGAAGTGTAAAATTGAGGTGCATATTTACATTATTGTAGCTGAGATGTTGGGTACTTTCCAAAAATAATGAAAACATAAATAATTGAATGGGAGGTAAAAAAAAG
>CM051456.1:36260960-36335312 GCA_028274465.1 Plantago ovata | reverse complement strand
TTTTTTATCTTCAGGATCCGAAATATTTTCAAAACCGAGAAATATGTAGTCAAAGAACACAAAATTGGCACAACCATAACTGAATAGACGGAATGGAGTTACTTCAACAGGTCAGAAAGAACGATTGATGATGAGAGGGCAGAAATTTGATTTGTTCGAGAAAGCAATGGTGAAGCCAACCGACGAGTTCAAATATTTGTCAGCAGCTGCGGGCGGGGAAGAGAATGTGGAATATCCAGAGGGACCATATCAACTACATTTGTCGCAAGAGAACAAAAATCATGGATGGTGCAGATGCACAGTGTGTGTTAGACATGCTTAAGCAAAGAAAAGATGAGGATCCGCAGTTCTACTACTCACACAAGTTGATGACGAGGGTAAAATGTGCAGCCTTTTCTGGGGGACTCGATGATGAAGAACGACTATGAGCTTTATGGTGACGTCATGATATTTGACACCACATTCAGGACCCAACAAATATGGACTAATTGTGCACCGTTTGTTGGTGTAAATAACCACTGGAACAATGTAATGTTTGCTTGTGCATTCATTGCCAATGAGCAAGCTACATCATTTATCTGGTTGATGGAAGAGTTCATGAAAGCCATGGATAATAAGAAGCCAATTACAATCTTCACTGATCAAGATTCAGCAATTGCAAAAGCCATTGTTCAGGTACTATGTTATGACTTATACGTCGCATGATATTGCTTAAATCTCCCATGATATCTACTTTAAGATATTAACACACACAAAAAAAAAAAAAATGAAAATGTATGCTATATTATATGAACTGTATACTACATTACATGAACAATATACTACATCATATGAACTCTATGAACATGAATAATCTTCCATAATTTCAACTGTTATATCTCATGATTTCATCAAAATACCCCATGATTTAACCAATATACCCCATGATTTTAATATATAAGCACATGAATAATCTGTCCATTATTTAATCTTGTGTAGGTTTTTGGAGATGAGACCAGACACAGGCTGTGTCTTTGGCACTTGTACCAAAATGCATTAAAAAACTGCTCGAAGCTTAGGCATAATGACAAATTCAATGAAGTTTTCAATATATGCATCTATGGGTTGTCAAATGAAGAAGAATTTGAAGAATACTTCTCTGGAATGATTTGTGAGTTTGAGCTCGAAAATGAATCTTGGTTCGATCAACTGTATTCTCTAAAAGAGAAGTGGTCACCTGCCCTAAGCAAGCCCTTCTTTTCAGCTGGAATCCTATCTACTCAAAGGAGTGAGAGTACAAACAATGCAATTTCATTCAGAGCCAACAAAAATACATCTCTCACACAATTCTTCAGACTCTTCGATGTAGTGATCAACCGCTGGAGATCAAATGAGAAGCATAAAGAGCACAAGAACACTCATAATAGGCCAAGACTGAACTCTAACAATGCTCTTGTCAAGCATGCTGCTGAGGTATATCTCAAACTATATATCCCATAATATCAACTATATATCCCATGATATCAACTATATATCCCATGATATCTCTCACATGTTTTTATCTGCAGATATACACACTCAAAATCTTCAAGTACTTACAGAGACAATTTAGAAAAGGACTAGAGACTACAGCTGTTGAATCTGTAACAATTGGCGACAAGATTTTGTATGATGTCTACCCTGATGATGATCCAGAAGACATTAATGGTGTTCTATTCATTAGGCATCCATCTGGTGAGATCGAAGTGAGCTGTAAATGTAGACACTTTGAAGAGGTTGGCTGGCTATGCCAACATTGCCTCCGTGTTATGGACAAAAATAACATAAAACGCATACCCGAGAAGTACATACTACAGCGCTGGACAAGAACATCTAAAGCGAGGGTATGGGACCGTGTTGTACATACCAACAGCACAAACAAGAATGCACAGGTATAATAAAATCTTCATTTCTTTTCTATCATATCATCTATATATCCCATGATTTCACTTTAACATCCCATGATATCTCTTTGACATGCCATGATTTCAATATAACATCACATTATATGAAAACAGGAATGCATTGCATGGAGACAGTCAATGAACAGGATCTTCAATCAACTCATTATCAAATCAGAAGGAAAAATGAAGCCAGAAAGATAGTAGAAGATGCATACAATCAAGCCTTGATGGGAATAAACAATCTTATAGATTCAACACAATTCAACTACATGCCACAAGAAGAAGAGTCCGACATACCAACAGAACTGCTGCCCCGAACACTAGTGCCAAACCAATTGTTCTAAACCCCACACAATGTGCTACAAAAGGGAGGAAAAAACAAAGGCCAAGACATTTCTAGAAAGACAACAGAACAAGAAAAGAGCAATGGAAGAAAAGACACACTTTGAAGTACCGCCGGACAAACACTTGATATGATTTATAGCAAGAACTATGTAATTCTTCCTATAACGACTCATCTTATTTCATTTTACAAATTATATACATTAATCCTATGTTATGTTTTCTCAGACATATATCTTATATATATATATTAACATTGTTTTGTTGCAAGTCATACTCATACATGCCTTATTCTTATACCACATGAAGTTAGACAAAAATACCCCAAGATTTCACTTAAACATCCCATGATTTTCCTTTATCATAACAACAACTCAAAACAACAGGCAGGAAAGAAATTACTAAAATGTTTACCACAATATCAACTACATATGCCATGATTTCACTTCATACATCCCATGATTTCGCTTTCACATCCCATGATTTCACTTCATACATCCCATGATTTCGCTTTCACATCCCATGATTTTACTAAAACATCCCATGATTTTACTATAACACCAATGATATGAAATCACCTATCTTACTTAACAAAGATGTTTTCCTTCATCTATGTATACAAAGATTTAACATTAACTTCCAATGATTTCATTTTAAACATCCCATGATTTCACTTTCAAGTCCCATGAATTTACTATAACATCCCATGATTTTTTCTATGACATCCCATGATTTTACTATGACATGCCATGATTTCACTTTCAAGTCCCATGATTTTACTAACATGCCATGATTATACTATGACGTCCAATGATTTCACTTTAATATCCCATCATTAACTTAAAAATCCCATGAAATCAAAAAACATGAAAAACAGGACAAAAATATAACTTGATCATATCACCGAATATACCATGATCCAAAGCAGAAAAAACTACATGATCTAATATCCCGTAAAAGGTATAAAGTATCCAATGATTTAAGTAACAAACTATACCATGTCTTTAACTAGAAAAAGAAACCTATCATACTATTTTAGGATCTTGTTGGATTGTATCAACTTTAGGATCACCATCAACCAAGGAAGCTGCAATAGCATCAGTAATCTCTTTTTTTTCACGTTCAACTTCAGCTTTCCTTTGCTCTTCAAGTACCTTTCTCTTCTCCATTTCCTCCTTCTCATGTTTATCAGTAACTTTCTTATACTGAATCCTCAGAAGAGTATGTAGAGACCTTGGATTGTGATTTACATTGTCACTGATTCTTGCTTTGTTATTAATAAAAGCAGCAACTTTCTCCTTCAGTGATGGAAGCGCCGAGTTTAATTTCGACAAAGCCAGCGTTGCAAGAATTTCAGCCCTAAGCACCTCTCTCGACGAAACCTAAATTAAAAAATACAGTTAGTAAAACTACATAACATATACACAACATATATATCCAGAAAAACAAGAACAGTCCATTGAAAAAAAATATATGAAAACAAGAACAGTACCTTGTAAAAGCGCGGGAAATCAAAAAGCCTTCCATAAAACAACTCCATGTGCTTCATAAGATAAACACCACAGTCCTCGGTATCTTTTTCAGTCTTAATCCAATGAAAGGAATCTTCTCCAATGTAAAATCCCTAATATCTCCATCACGACGCAAAGAATTTTCCACAAGGCACTCTGTGAAAACTTCCTTCTACAAAAAGAGAAAAAAAGGCAACAAAAAAAATTAAAAAAAAATGAACTGTAACATAAACTATATGCTATGATATAATCAATTTGCCATGATACAAAAATAACTTACCAACACAATGTAAAAACTTTCAACGGCCAATGGATCAGTATTCCTATTATCAAGATATTGCACTCTCTTCAATTCCATATTCACCACATAGCAAGTGTAATGATCCCCAGCTATCAACGGGAAAAAGAACTACAGAAAAAGCAAATATACCATGATATCAACAATATATCCCATGATATTGGATACATATCCCATGATCTCAACAGTAAGATCTGAAACACAAAAAAAACTAATATACCACATGTTTTCACTAAAAACCCAATGATATCACACAATATACCCCCATGATTTCACTAATGTACCACATCATATCAGACAATATACTCCATAATTTCACTAATATACCCCATGATATAGACAATATACCCCATGATTTAACTAATATACCCCATCATATCAGACAATATATATCAGGATCTCAAAAATTAAAAAACATAACTTAATAAAAAAAAACATAGCAACTTACCAGTTTTACACTTCTAATATCAACATCTCCTGGCCCAAGAACACTTCTGAAGGAGTAGAACATCATTTCCAACATCTGGAACAAATATTTGTCCTTAAACTTAACACTGTTATCACTAAGCTCCTTTTGAAGTCTTTCTTTTTCATCTTCATCAAACGCATGAGCCAACTTCCTCCATGGATGCTAAAAAAACAGATTAACTACGATTAATAATTGATTGACAAACATCAAACCGCAAGAAAAAAAAAAAAAAGCAGTCAGACACATACAGAAATATGGATTGATAACCACATTCGGTGCATCCCTGACTTAGGACGGAGGATAAGCTCGGTAAAATTCAAATTTCGGATCCAGCAATCAATAACACTTGTGCAAATCCTCTTCTTAGGACACAACGTCCTAATGCTATCTCCATACATGAAATAGCTTAATCCCATATCAACAAACTTTCCCTTGATCCTACATTAAAAAAAAAAAATGATATAGGGAAACACAAAAGTTACATGAACTGTAATAGAAAAAACACCCATGATAACAAAGTTATATCCCATGATATCAGCTAAAACATCCCATGATATAATGTAGAACACAGAAACAGAAAATAAAAAATAAAAAAATACCTGCTATCCTCAGTTATGAAGAACAAATAGTCAGCCACTTCTTTTCTGTAAGATCTCATATCATTTACGCCCTTTATATACTTCTTAATCACCCTCATAACGGCAGACCCCAACACAAGAGAATCATCAAACTCACCACAATCATCAAAACATCCAAGTTCATGAAAAGAATAGTTGGGGAACCTATCAATGAACAATGCCCGAACCTCTAAATCCACCTCAATCCCTTGAATATCCTTCTTACTAGTATGTAGAAGCAAAACTTCATCGTCCATGAGCTTCTGACTATCATCAGATCCATGATCCTCATCAACTTCCTTACCTGAAGATCCAATCATAGGATTCTCTACAACAACAACAGCCATATCAACCTTAGAACATCCATGCTCCTCCATATCAACTTCCTTCTCCACATTTTTCACTGCATCAGCAACAACTTCCTCATCCACAACAAATTCCTTCTCCACATTTTTCACTGTATCAGCAACAACTTCCTCCTCCACATCAACTTCCTTCTCCCCCTTGTTCACTGCATCACCAACAACTTCCTCCTCCACATCAACTTTCTTCTCCCCCTTGTTCACTGAATTACCACCAAGCTCCTCCAAAACAACTTCTTTCTCGCCCTTCTTAACTGCATCACCACCAAGCTCATTCATATCAAGAACAACAATCTGCTGATCACCCCCAGTCACCAAAGTCCCATCACCCTCAACAATTTCTTCCGTATTCTGATCACTATCCTCATGCATCCCACCCTGCATCTTAACCTCTAGCTCAACATTTCTAGCTATAGAAGAAACATCAATGTTCTTCAGCTTCTCAGGATACAACACATCATCTAATAATTCAAATTCCTTCTCCATACCACTGGTTCCTTCATTATTATCAACCTGAGTCGGACTCTCATTCAAATTGGCAGGAACAAATGAATCACTAGGTGAATCATGCTGAGATGCTCTAATCGACTCCCCAATCCTCGACTTCAATTCAACACAAACATTGTCAACAAATGAATGAAGCATAGGATCATCATAAAACCTTTGAGTAAACCAACTCTGCGATGGTTCTAGTACATCATCCAATTCCTGACCACCGGAACCACACTTCTGCATCCTTTCAAGATGAGCACGCGAAGCATTCTCAATATCATTCATGAAAATTTTCCATGACTCTTCAGCAGTCTATAAAAAAAGCCAAAATAAGCAAACCAGTGAGAAAACAATAGGTATGTAAAGAAGGAAAAAAAATGAAATCAACTATATACCCCATGATATCAACAATATACCCCATGATATCAACTATATACCCCATAATATCAACCATATACACCATGAAATCCTATACACATGCAGTAACTTCAAATTCTGATATAATAAAAACTTCAACAATATACACCATGATATCACCAATATACCCCATAATATCAACCATATACCCCATGATATCAACTATATACCCCATAATATCACCTACATACCCCATGAAATTCTATACACATGCAGTAACTTCAATTTCTGACATAACAAAAAATTCAACAATATACCCCAATGATATCAACTATATACCCCATAATATCAACTATACACATCATCATATCATATACATGCAGTAACTACAAAATTCTCTGATAATAAAAAACTTCCATAAAAACAAAGTATATCCCATGATATGACACAAACATCCAAATAAAACATGTACACACAACTAACAGAAAAATAATAAAAAAAAAAAAAAAACATACCATAACAGAAGATTCGTCTCTAGCCTTCTTCGGAACATAATACACAGCACCTTGACCAGGAAGTCTCTTTGTAAGAGGATAGCTGGTATCACGCAATAATTTACCAAAACCTCCATTCTTCTTCTCATACTCGATCCTCTCTGATATCAGACCATCATTCCAGTGCTGAATCAAAGGGAGATCACGACCTTGAACCCGTTGTCTCACACTAAACCTCTCCAAGTAACAACCAATAAGAACCCAGAGGCATCCACTCATAGCATTAAACTCCGAAGTTTTAAAACTCCTAACTGCAGAACCGAGCCTGTCAAGAACAAAACTACACCAGTCATATGTCTTGATCTTCTTAACGTTCTCAACAGCTCGCAACAGCTTCTGATCAACAACAGCAACAGGCAAAGGTGCCAAGAACACCCCACAAACATACAACACAAAGAGCTTCTTGAACTCATCCCCCGCCTCCTTTAACTCAACCAACCGATCAGCAACTGTAGACAAACGAACCTCACCAGATTTGGTTTTATGTTCAGTTGCCCACGTCCAACTGTCAATAATCTCCTTCCTATACCTCCCTTTATCACCATACTTTTTATCCAAAGGCACCTCAACACCAGGATTGCGAGGGATCATAAACAGATCGTAAACATCATCACCGGTTATAGGAAACCTATCATCACCAACCACCATATAATAATTTTCAAACTCGAACCTCTCCACCAACCAAGGAGTAAACTTCCTAGGCAGATAATGTACAATGACATGCTGCAAACCACCAAACCCTATATCCATTACAGCATCCAATTGTGCTGTGTTAAATTTTCCAAACAAGTCCAACACCTTCTCAGCCTGACAATAAGCCTCCATCCTCTTATGTCTTACGCTACCATCAGGCAGAGTAACACAAATCAGGTAAGACTTCTGCTTCTCCGACAACTTATCAAATTCAGCAGCAGTAAAACTTTTCCCCTCCTTACGCCGCTTTTTCTTATCTCCCTGAAAATCTACAACACAAAAAAAAACATATGAAAACCCCATGATGTTACCAATATATGCCATGATGTTCACAATAAACCCCATGATCATATTTCTATTAATATCAAATACACACAGAATTTACACTAAAAAATGCCATGATATCTACAAAAGACCCCATGATATCATCAAAAGACCCTATGATATCCAAAAAAGAAAAGGATACAATTCACAGAATCAAACACACACCCCATGATGTGACTAATATATCCCATGATATTCACAAATAAACCCCATGATCTTCAAAAAAAATGCATAGACTTACCAGAATCAGACTGACTAGGTTGCTTCCTTTTATTAGTCTTCTTCAAAGCATCAGTAGAACTGGACCCTGGCTTAAAAGAAGTAGCCGAAACAGCTCTAGTCCGGCGCATATCAACAACCATCTCTAATGATAAAACAGAAAACAACACCAAATCAAAGTAAACCCCATGATCATATTTCTATTAATATGAAATACACACAAAAATACACTGAATATGCCATAATATTTCAAATAAACCCCATGATATAATCAAAAGACCCCATGATATCACATAAACTTCCCATGATATGACACAAACTTCAAATGATATCAAAAGAGAAAAAAATCTATTCAAAATACATAACAAAACAGAACACAAATACCTTTTAATGAGTCAGGAGATGTCTTCTTTCTCTTGTAAACTACACCACCACTTGGACTTTCATTTTTCTTCGCACCAGAAGGAGCTCGCGTCCTTGTGCTTGGTTTATTCATAGCAGCAGCAGCAGCAGATGTAGTAGATCGCGTCTTCCTTTTATCACCATCCATATCTAATACAAACAAAGCAAAAAAAGGAACAAAACACCATGAAAACCATCCAGAAAAGAAAAAAATGACATAAAAACGTCAATGCAACACAATAACGTCAATGAAGCACAACAACAAACAACAAAAACCACAACGTATAAGCAAAAAACAAACAGAAACCACCATGCATAAGCAAAAACAAAAACAAACAGAAACCACCATGTATAAGCAAAATTCGAACAATTGAGTTACAAAAAACAAAAATAAAACTACTACTGAACATCACACACATAAACGAGCATAAAACAAACACAATACTACTACAAAATCACAGAAAAATAAAAAAAACCACATCCAGAAAACCAAAAACGACCTAAAACTTCAATGGAGAACAATACCTTGAATTGAGCACAAAATCGAACTTAAAATACACCAAACAACCGTCGATGAAGATGAAAACCGCTTCAAAACCGTCAATCGAACGCAAAAACGCTTGAAAAAATCCTAGAGAGAGAGATCGAACTGAGAGGAGAAAAAAAAGAAAAGAGAAAGAAGCCGTGTATATCGGTTAATGTCTGCTAACCCGAATAAGTAACCGGGTCATAAATCCGGATCCGCGTTTTTAAATGGGTAGCGAGATTTTAGTTGGTAAATTGCAAAAAGGTCCCGTCTATATTAAAGACCGTCTTTTCTGAGAATTTGCGAAAAAGAATAATTAAATAATAAGCTTTGGCCTCTTTTTATCCGGACTGCAAATTCACGATCCGAGCGCTAACGCCTTTTAAATTGATTTCTGTTGGTACTTGTTCGTCGTCAATTGATTTCCCAATTGAAGGAACAATCAAAGTAAAATATGTTTACACCAAAATCCGTGAGCAAATTCTGGAGGTGGAGACCCGTAGAACCCAGAAGCTCTTCCGCATTTTATGATGTGAAAACTGAATCTCAAGCTTTCAACAGTGTGGGCGGAGGAGTAGACGTTGACACATCATCATCCACTGGAGATGTTGAGTAAGTCAATCACGATTCATTTGAAGTTTTATCGCTTCTTTGATTTCATTAATCTATGATTGTATATGATGTTCATATCATTGACCTAGATACTGGTTTACTGAAGGATTTTGTGAATTGTTTTGGTTTAAGTAGTTATTATTGGGCAGATTATGTATGATACTGTACATAGCATCCTTTACTTGACTTGAATATCGAATTCGCGGTGTTAATATATATTATTTCAGAGTTGCAGAATGCCTGGAAATAGTGAAAAGCTAATAGGATTGGGAAAATTGCTAGTATAAAAATAGTTAAAGAGGTTTAGGATATAATCCTCCTCTAGTTCAGTGGTAATTTGTAAACGAAGTTTCTCATTGTCCATGACAAATTTTGAAACGGAAAATATTACAACTACTCGTACAGTACACATGCTACAGCTATACCAACTTATACTCCACACCTAAACGGACTTATGTCTCCGTTGAGGATCGAATCCTGCACCTCTCGTTTTACCATCTCAACACCCATCCACTGAACCACCTTATAACTCCCTCCCATGCCATCATTACTTCCTTACCATGCCTTTGCGTTTTCCGGAGGGGAAGGTGTGGGGGAACAAGCATCGGAAATGTTCTTTTTTCGCAACTGTTTAGTACTACAAATTAAATAAAACATACCTACCTGCATTTCCTATTTCCATGTTCCAAATCTTCACCGCAAACCAATGTGTATATCATTAAAACAAGCTATTCATCCGTCTTTCCACCCCTACAGCCCCCAGTCAGGTTTATTATAAGATATCTAATCGTATCAAGGAGTTCCTTGTATTTCATTTAAGTGTGCGTTAGATAACTAAGCTGGCAGTGGCAGAACTAGTTAAATCCTTGTGTTACCTCCTGACTTGATTACTTACCTGGAAAGACACATCCAAATGGAACTATGGCGGATTGATATTAATATGACCTCTCAACAAGGTCATATGTGTCTCAGACTTACCTCTGAAGCCCCCATAAAAGCCGTGAACACCTAAAACCTGGATTTGTAAGCCACCATCAATTTTCCCTACCCAATATCTCTCTAACAGATTATGTTTTACTTGCCAAGGTGTGACGGAAAGCTTATCTTTCTATAGAAGATGGAGTATTTCTAACTTTTTTGGTATCTATACTGCTAGGGAACAGCACTATGTACAGATGATAGATAATTCACATAACTATTGAGTTTCATGTGTTTCCTAGTACGAAATTCAGTTTAGAGAATACATCTATTCCTCAGAAGAGTGCTGTTTTTATCTGCTGCACCCTCCTGGTCAAAAGAGCTGCAGATGGTCATACACAAAAAAAAGTGATTTTGGTATCATGTTATCAATTGATGAAATGTTGCAGTTACTCTTTTCTTATAGCAGATTAAGATATGTTTCCTTTTTTCCAATGTTTGTCTCCAGTATTTCACACACCATCTTGTTACTACCCTTGCGCCTTCAGGTTTTGTTCTTGTAAGAGTTGTGTTAAATGATTCTCTTAAACTGATAATTAGTTTCATTGAGCTTAATCATGGGAAAACTGTTTATTGTTATAACACCTTACTTCATCATGCTGAACATTTTCTCTTAAACAAAGTAAAAAATAACTAATTATGACAAGTTATGTCCTCTTTCTTGTACATTTCTTAATCTCATGTTTTCTAATTCTACTCTTTTCAGTGAGGACCATCACGTTGGAGCATCTTCACCACACCATGAAATTAAGCAACCAGCATTTAAATTTCTCTTCAGCCAGGAGCCCAGAGCCTTAAGAGTTGGTGCATCCCACATTGGCAACCGTCATTACAGTTCCCAGTATCATACTGATTCTGTAAAAAACAAGGTAGGTAGCTGCATATGCTAGCTTGTTATCAGTAGGCCATAGAGAAACTGGAGTGCCTTTCAAGACGAGCGTCAGTTTTTTTTTGGTTTAGCACAAGCTCTGAATGAAGATTAATACACATCCGAAGCCTTTTTTTTTTTTTTTTTCTTGCTTTCTTTTATTAATACAATGAAAACATGCAAACTATGATTTTGTTTTTCCTTTCTTTCTTTTCCAAGAATGACTGTTGCCTACTTAAGGCTGTATTTATTTATTCAGTATTAGTTTGCACCATCTGCGCTAAATATATGATATCTTTATATTTGGCTGTGTGATTCAAACGCCATATAGTTAAAATTTTCAATCACTCTAGTCTTTTTGCTTCTCCTTTCTTCCGTGTCAATCATCTTTATAACATTGTTTATCTGATCTTGCAGTTGTTGGCTTCCATTCCCAAATTTGTTAAGATAGTTGAAGTTGGTCCACGGGATGGACTGCAAAATGAAAAGGAGATTGTACCTACTGAGGTCAAGGTTCAACTAATTAAAATGCTAGTCTCTTCTGGGTTGCCTGTTGTCGAGGCAACTAGTTTTGTCTCACCAAAATGGGTACCTCAGGTAAAGTAGCTTCTTGTGATTTTCTGCAATTCCATTGAGAGTGTCATTTTGTTACTGTTGTACTACTGCAGTTTATAATGTTGTGCCATATTTTGCAAGATCTTTCGTTGTTAGTTTTGCATTATGATAGACTACCTTGTTTGATGCTCCACTTGTTAATTTCTCTGGTTGTCGCTGTTTCGTTGTCTATGTGAGACCATAGTTATTATTAGTTCATGCTTCAGAGTGCACTTCCCCTTAAACATTGGGCTGTGTTTGCCTCAGCGTTCACCTTTCCTGAACTAAAGAATACTGAGTGCATAGTCTCAAAATTTTCCACCTACACTTTTGCATGTCATAAGTTGATTGTTGGAAATATAAATGTAGATTGGTAGGATATATGGTATTTTTCATAACAGCTATATTACTGGTCATCATTTCTGAGTTATTTCAAATTGTCATACAATTTGGCAGCTAGCTGACGCGAAGGATGTCATGTCAGCAATTCAAGGCATTGGGCATTCTAGATTTCCTGTCTTGACTCCAAATCTCAAAGTAATGTTTTTTACATAGTCCTTAACATTCACAGTGAACTAGCACCATGCAGTATTTTTATATCTGATAATAGATGACTTTGTATAGGGTTTTGAGGCTGCTATTGCAGCTGGAGCAAAAGAAGTGGCTGTGTTTGCTGCGGCATCGGAATCCTTTTCCCGTTCTAATATAAATTGCAGTATCGAAGATAGTCTTGCTCGTTACCGTGATGTCGCCACTGCTGCTAGAGACCATAATATTCCTGTCCGTGGGTATGTCCTGATGTCTATCCATTAAGCACTTTCTGCTGTGGTTTAACTTTCAACTTCTCTTGAATGCACCTCTGTTGCACTTTGACAATAGAATGAAAGTTTGTTTCCAAGGATTTAAAACTCTTAAGACTTGGGTATCTTGTAGTTTAGTGGGAAGGATGTGCGTGTTGATACTTTTTGGGTATCTTGATGCACACTTGCCTGGCATCAAGATACACAAGTTGTTTATTGGTTATGGTAATAACAAATCCTTTTTTTTTTCTGAAAGCCTAAGTAGTGAAGCATTACATTTGGTACAGGAAAATCTAAGAGGCTACATCAGATATAGGGCCCTAAATATATAGCAAATATATGTCTATCTTAGTGGAAGAAACCAACATTCAGTTGAATACCGTCACAATGTCCTTGGCTATTAGATGTAGAGGAAATAACATATGTACATATTAGAATGCTGAAGTGCATAATACGGCTTCTGCTAAAAGGCTACTAATGCATGAAATCTTTTTGTAGTGATCTTTCCGGTGATTACGTGTATTTGTGGGAATAAAGTACTAAACTATCATCCATTTGACTTCAGAACATGCATTTCTCTCATTTTCTGCTTTTTATTTGGTTTTGGTTGAACAATAACATCCGAACAGTTACTTGATTTCTAACTTTAAATCGCTGGTGCATATTTTTGACAGATATATATCATGTATTGTGGGCTGTCCAGTTGAAGGAGAAGTGCCTCCATCAAAAGTGGCATATGTCGCCCAAGAGCTTGTTAATATGGGTTGTGATGAAATCTCTCTTGGTGATACAATTGGTGTTGGCACTCCTGGTAATGCAAAATGTGTCTTTCATTTGGAAAGTTCACCTGTGAAACACCTCATAGAAGCCAATTGCTTGTTGAATGGATGTGTTGGTTTCTCTCTATTACTCATTGCATATACATACTGAACACGATCAATCCATTAGGTCTACTTGTTACCGCAAAAATAGTAAAAAAAAATAAAAAATAGAAAGATAATATGATATTAGTAATGGGAGAAACTACATGCCAGGCGGTGGGGGGGGGGGGGGGGGGGGTTGTGGTTGGTTGGTTGGGTAATCCATAGTCCAACAACTCAGACAAGAGACTAGACTACTATAGTCGGGCAAAGGGTTACTTATAGCCACATTAAAACTGCAAAGTAACAACCCTAAAAAATCACCGAGGAATTTCCTATCCGGGCTTGCAACATCCTCAAATCATCTACTGTTTCTCTCTACCAAAATGCTCCAAAGCACACTGCCTAGTATTAGATTCCACAAAGTCTATTTATCACTTTATCTTTATCTTTCAAATTCCTTCTCTACGCCCTCAGCAAATCTAGCCATTTTAAAATGAAGAAATAAGTGGGCAACGGAGTCTCCATCGGCTTTACATTGAAACACCACTCAAGACGTACTATTTGCTGCAAATTACTTTACGTAACTATAATTTAATACTCAAAAACTTGACCTTATTAATATTGGTACATGGAATTCATTGATTGGATTTATGATGCATTTCTCATGAAAACATGATCTAGAAGTACATATTGAGATGCAATTTAGAATTAGGAATTTGTATTATAAGAGTACTTTGAGTTCTTTACTTTGAGATGAAATTTAATTTTTTCCAGTTCCCTACTTGTTCTCTGTCAAACTCTCTGGAATTTTTTAAAAAACATTCTGCTGTTCAGCTTGTCTTTGTTCTTTATAGTACTTCTGCTCGTTATTTCTAGTAATTGATCATTTCCTGTGCTCAGGTACCGTCATTCCAATGCTTGAAGCTGTTCTTGATGTTGTTCCTGTAGATAAACTTGCTGTACATTTTCATGACACATACGGTCAAGCCCTTTCAAACATTCTCTTATCACTCCAAGTGAGTTACGATGCTCTACCCAAAAATAAATTAATAAGTAAAAAATAAATAAACGAGGAAAAAAGATAGGATGTTATGTTCCATTGTTGCAAATTGATCATGGCTTTCTGGACTATTGCCCAAGTCATATGATGTAGAAAGATCAATCATTAAATAAGATAAAAGTAAAAGAAATATTTCTTACATCTCCTAAGAGATAACATGTTGAAAAGATTGCCAACATAACCTTGTCTACTTTGTCTTGGTTAGTATAATATGAATTCATGAGGATACACACACAATTAGAAGTTTCCTTGCAATTCCTTTCGTGTTCTTGTCCTTAGTTCAGCTCTGTTTTGTACAGATGGGTATCAGCATAGTAGATTCCTCCGTAGCAGGTCTCGGTGGTTGTCCATATGCAAAAGGTGCTTCAGGAAATGTTGCTACGGAGGATGTTGTATATATGCTTAATGGTCTAGGAGTTCAAACAAATGTGCACCTTCAGAAACTCATTATGGCGGGAGACTTTATATCTAAACATCTGGGCCGGTCTTCTGGTTCAAAGGCCGCGATTGCCTTGAGGAGAACCATTGCTAGTGCTTCTAAGCTTTAAGGTACTTCCTGATGCACTTGATGAGAATAATTGTATATTTATTTTTTCAATGTGCTGCTTGATGATTCAAAAGTTCTATAAATTTGCTATAAGTATTTGTCTTTTGTCTTCTCTTGGTATTAAGGAGGTGTTTTGAATGAGTGGAGGATGGTTTTACACAACTATTTAAGATATGAAAGATTTCATCCTTATTTAATGTAAACATTCAAAACTATATATCAGAAAGCGACATGAAACTAAATAGAAGATGCAACTCAAACACGAAGACATCATTCATAATCAGAATGCCATTGAGAACTGAAGATAATTTTGAAACCACTAATGGAAGTAGAATAATAGCACACAAATAGTCCTGAATGACTGATTTAATAGCTGAGTAGAGTCCTCTAAATAACTGTCTTAATACCTTAACAACACACATCCAAAAAAAAAAAAAAAAAAAATTAAATCCACAAGTAAAAGTACATTCATGAAAAGTCTAGGACATATAGTTCCAAAGTCTCATTACGACATACGGAGTATAAAACAACTTAACTCCAACAAAATTATAGAAATGCAAGGTGGATCAATTAGTCTGCCGTGAATACTATCATCCAACCATAATGATCGGATCAATTCCACTCCATGAACTTGAGTGCAATACTCGGGGTCTTTTCTTACTAGCATCGATGTTTCATTGTTTGGACTTTGGAATACCATCAGCTCGGAAATCATGTTCGCCTCCAATGACATTGTTATTTATATGAACAGCATCAATGTTTGCATTGTTATATGGCATCGAGGGGTTCAAAAATATTTTTTCTTTCTTTCCCCTTATGGTCCTTGCTAGTTTTACTTTTCAGCCACTAATGTGTGATGTAAACATCCTGTGCAAGTTTGCCTTTTTGCCCCACAAATACTTTCTATCGCTGTGTAATCCAAGGTGCCAAACTATTTTTTTGGCACAAAGGGTGCTGAAATTACGTTTCCTTTAGCAGAAAGAGTGCAGGAGATATTTTATTTTTAACACAGAGTGTTGGGCTTATGTTCCATCATAATTTATAAATAATTCCAAAAATCAGATTAATGGAAGAACTACCTCAAACATTTAGCATAATTTTTTCCTTATCCCGGGGTTTTCTGTCCAATATCCATTGGTATTGTAGTTGACCCCATAACGTAGTCACACACTTTGATCATTATACCCAATATTTGCAGGGTAAAATGGCGGAGTAGAGAAATTGGATGCAAGTAAAAATTTGAAAAATATAAGCTCCGCTCCTGCAGTTCTAAAAAATTATAGTCCCCAAACAAGTATTATTGTTTTTGGAATTTTTTTCCCGGAAATTGACGGAGATTATACTTTTTTGAAAATATTCACCTCAATTCATTTTTTCCATTTTGCCATTTTCTCTTGCAAATATTTGTTATCATGGTCAAACTCTTACTGTGTGATGGAGTTCAGCTACAATACTGGTGGATGGCTATGAACCCCGAAAGGTACAATTTTGCCACATTATATTGTTGGAATTTACTTGAATTTATGCTTTTTTCTTTCAATAATTTGCAAAAAGATAATTTCAACACCCATTGGGCGAAAGAAATTAAGTTCCACTCTTTGTGTGAAAGAACACAACTTTGACATCCTATGTGCTTAAAAGAAAGAAAAAAAAGGTTAGCACCTTACCTGCAAAAATTTAGATAGTTTAGTATTGTTTATGCAATTTTCCCCAACTGTGTACTTGTTCAATATCATATTGTACTAGTGCCTTGTTTGCAAATTCATTAAGAGTTAGGTAGATAAAATTGGCTGCACAAGGAGATTACTATAGATGTTTACTTTTTTTCTCAACAATTCGTTGTCTATTATCATCTGAAGAACACACATGTCACCAATCCTTGAATAACATCGGACATGAACTCACCTCTTTATCTACAGTTGATGCATCAATGGACTCATGGAACGGTTTTTCATACCATTGTCATTCCTTCTTGCTTACTTATTGAACGACTGGATCTTGATTCTGCAATGTCTTCTCCTCCCCGTTTTCAGGAAGAAGTCCTTTAACGCTCTCGTCACTTCCACCAGAGCATCTATTTGGGTGTTAATACTATGCTGCTGTTGCTTGAGTTATAAAATGTTGCCTGAGATATCGACAACATTCTCCATTGCATTCTGCACGTCCATTTCGACATCAGAGGTTCATGGCAAATATTTCCCTGTTTAACCCCTACAGGATTGGCTTTGATGGAAGCCAATTGAAGATCACGGTCTTGTGAAGCACATAGTAGAGCGAGGTCAGTTTTGATGCAACAAGAGTAGAAGTCCTTAAAGCTTTGCACCTCTGTACCGTTTTCAGACCTCACAGGCTCACACTGCTACTTGAGTTCCTCAAATTGACAGTCTTAGCATAATAAACATCATCGTTTTCTGCAAAACTGATGTGGTGGTTTCTTGCAATGTGCTCAAACAACAGCTCCATAGTATCAGCACTCAAGCACCTGCTATGCAGAGAAATGGAAAAAGACTTCTTTCTTCTGGAAAGGCGGAGGAGAGGACATTGAACGACCGAGTACCAGTGAGCTAGCCTAGGGTGGAGAGAATCGGGATGATGGAAATGGAAGCTCCGGAAAAGAGTTCCAGGCTTTTTTCTTTTTTCCTTTTTTTTATTTTTAAATCCAGTACATTTTCTTTTGTTGGCATGTTATTTTGAATTTTATTTTGGACATGTTATGCTTGAATGAGTCATGTTTAATCTGTTGATGTGTGGAGTTTGGAGTTTAAATCCAGTGATGCGTGGAGATTGCTCTGCAATGTCCCACAACTATTCCAAAGCATTTTCAGAAATTTAAAAGAAAATGAGACAATGTTAAAATATTTTCTGAGACAGCGTGTAATTTCAGTAGCACATCTTTTTCTTTTCTCTCAAGTTTAATGAAGTTGCTCATAGGGGCCGTTTGGTTCTGTTGGTTCTGAAAAGGAAAAAATATTCACCACATTTCCCTTGTTTGGTTCATAGGAAAACACAAAATAAATATGGTTAATTGGTCAGACCGACTTTTCCCCAAGCTAACTGGAAATGTGTTTGTTCAAGTTTTGTGCACAAAATTCCCAATTCCCAAATTTTTCCTACATTGTTTTCCTGGGGGCAGGAAAACCAAATTGGAAATCTTGCCATATTTTGGCATTCCATATTTTCCCTCCAAATCACATAACTTTTCCCATCAAATTACATCCCTTCCCGCAAATTATTATCAAAATCGATTTCCTCCCAAACTTTATATGCAGCGATTAACCGCGGTGGTGAAGTACGTCAATGATGCCGACTCACGCGCCTCTGAAGAAACGTCTTTCAACTCGTCAGATTTGGCAATTAAAGCCTCCCTAAAACCTCACCAAGTAGAAGGTGTTGCGTCGCTCATCCGAAGCTACCTTCTCGGCGTCAATGTCATACTCGGTAAAATTGAAGTAAATTTAAGATAATTTTATTAATTACTTGGAGATGGCTTTGAAATGCTCTTGTTTCGATTGTTGTGTTGAGAATTTCAAGTCTTCTGCTGATTGAGATTTTGATGGTAGTGCTTGCTTTGTTTCTGTTGCAGGTGACGAGGTGAGAATTTAGGTTGAAGACAATTGGTACAGTTAATGTGCTTCGGATGAGAGAATTTGACACAATGAAAAATTTCTGGTTAAGCCTGTTCTTAATCTCTGAAGAATCGAAACATGGCGGATTGGGGTAATTTTCTGCACTGCCCATCTATTTATTTTATTTATTTATTTGTTTGTTTGTTTAGACTTTTCCTGTTTATTTGAAGTGATATTGATTTGTAGTTTGATAGAAGCTATTAAGAATATAGTTTTATGCTGATTGACGATAAGATTAGTTTAGCGTCATTGTTGCCATTACTGGTGAAAACTGGTCTTTTCCCTGCTTGCCTAGACTAGATACGTGTTTAGTTTCTTCATGGGTCCAAATATAGATTAGTTGCATTGTAACTATTGAGGAGAAGCCTTTTTGGTGAGGTCG
The DNA here is from genome assembly GCA_028274465.1 of Plantago ovata. NCBI lineage: Eukaryota > Viridiplantae > Streptophyta > Magnoliopsida > Lamiales > Plantaginaceae > Plantago > Plantago ovata. Next base: position 36,315,894 of record CM051456.1, on the reverse strand, counting down.
ATATGGTGCTAAGGAAATCAAAAGCAGCCCCCTCTATATTTGTTGGTCGATTATCTTGGTGATTGGTTGTGTGATTTCCACAATCCCAATAGTATATGTTGTCAGTTTGTGGTCGCAAACCAAACTGTAAGGTCAATTGTCATCATCAACTATCTTTGTTTAAATTTCTGGTTTTAGTGAAAAATCTCTTTGATTTGTGAATGGGCTAGGATTGCAATTAATTCTCATGTTGTCGTCTGTTCTATTTGTATTGCACATGATGGTATACGCTAAATACTTCTTAATTTCCTTTTTTGCATCTGTATAGTTGTTATGTTTCAGCATTCCTGTTTCGTGTTCCTTGCAGAGGCCAGATTCCTTGAAGGTTGATGCACAGGATATCAGATGCACAAAGTTTGAAGTTAACTTGACGGAGCTTCCTTCAAGGGTGTTTCAGCACGAATATGATCATCTTCAGGTTCTTATTGAGAAATGTTTGCCTTGTTATTTATGAAAAAGAAAAAAGGGAAGAAAGAATCCAAGCTTGAAACATGTTGCATTTGATATGTTGATGGCTAGTTATGATTTTGGCAAGTGTCCTGTATCCATGGTGCTGCTATTTATATTTCTACATGATTGGAATCAAAGCAAGGATTGCAATTCTTGTTGCTTCTGTACGCAACTTAGGAGTAGTATTTAATCAACTATGAGAGTAAACCTTGATTTTGTTAAGTGATTTACTAGCTGCTTTGTCATTCTAATATAAGTAATAACATGCAGGGTATCCTATTTTTTATAGGATGACTGATGATGTTCTCGGGAAAGTTTACAGGCAAGTTATCTTTACTCTTGATTTTTATGTGTGTGTAATGTATGCATGTTCATGTGGGGACTTTCCATCACACGGCTTCTACAATTTGTTGTTCAGTAAATATGCTGATGCTATTGGGACATTGCAATATGACAGGCCCTGGAAAAGAAGTACTAGTAGAGGACTGGACTCCCAAGTCCGGAAAAGATTGAAACGCGAAGAAGAAGAAAAAGAAGTACGAGTAGAGGACTGGACTCCCAAGTCCCATTTGAGCTTTCCTGAGTTGAGTTTTAGTTATCACTACAAAAAAAACTTGACGCTCCCATGCGTCACTAAACTGCGTCCCATGCGTCGCTAAACCGTTTAGCGATATGCGTCGCTAAACCCTTGGTCGCTAAATGGCGAGGCGACTCATGGGGTCAAGCGTCGCTAATTTAGCGACCAAATTTTTGGGTTGCTAATTTAGCGACGCATAGACCCATGCGTCGCTAATTAATTAGCGGAAATTTTTTTTAAAAATAAATTCTCCTCTCTAGTCCACCTTGTGTTTCCTGGGTTTCAAACCTAGGACATCCTTACCCAACACCTTACTAACCCAACATCCTTACCACTCGGCTACCAATACTTACTTGTGATAATTCTTGTATAAGTTCTAGATAATATATAGTTGTTGCTCTTCATAGTCACTTCCATATGTTTATATTTATAAACCGTTTATATCTTCATACGGTTTGAGATATCTCAATTACTAAGTCGACTATCTAAGGAATAGGTCACTAAATTTTAATTTTAATTTTTTATTTCTTAACGGTTGATGCGGTCCAATTTACGCACAAACCGACAAATTTGCAACGTTGTCGGAATTCAACGAAATTTGGTCGGCGGCTCCGAAACGGTGTGAAAAGTTGAAGACACTGCTTTGCGGTGATGTACGATGGATTTCAGCCATCGGAGATCGTTTAGGGGGTCTAAACGCAGTTTTACTGTTTTCGTAGTTTATATTTCACGTTCTTTTAGGATTAGATTTCAATTCCTAGTTAATTTCAATATTGTCAAGTTGTTTTAGGATTTGAATTTCGATTCCTAGATAGTTTCGTATTTGTTTTAGTCTTCTATATATAGCGACTAATAGCTTTGTTTGTCATTCAGTTTAGCTTTTGATTAATAAAAAAAACATCCTCACAAAAGAATAATTCTCCCTGTTACTACGTATATCCGCTGCATCAACGGTTGAGTTACTTAGACACTAATAGTTTATTTTTGAACGGTTGGGGTTACTTAGTTACGGACTTCTGTTTTGGTGTTATTTTATATTCTTTGTGCACTCCTTATTTCGTAAGTGTTTTTTTCTTTTAGTTTTGTAAAATAGTGTCACGTTTTGATGTTTTTCATGTTTCAAGCACTTAGGTACGAAACTGTGATTTTGAGCTTAAAACGCTGCAAAGTGATCTTGTTGAAGTTTCTCGATCTCCATGGATATGTTCGTGAGTGACCGTAGTTCGATTTAAGCCAAGAAGTTCATTTGGGAAAAACTTAGACTTACCTTAGAAGCACATATTCAGAAGTTCGAATAAAGGTTTTGGAGTCGTTCAAGTGTGCAAGATTAGTGCAGTCTAGCCATTTCATCCATAACTCCTTCATACGATATTGAATCAACCTCAAATCAACGTCCACGCGTAGATAACTCAGCGAGGTATCCAAAGGTAGGTTATGCGCACCAATCCGATAACAGATGAGCCCTATAGCTCCAGTTGAATGTGAGGAGACCCACATGAAATTATGCAGTTTTTGCCACCCATAGCCCATGCGTCGCTAATTTTAGCGACCCATAGCCCATGCGTCGCTAAAATTAGCGACCAAAGCTCAAGGGTCGCTAATTTTAGCGACCCATAGCCCATGCGTCGCTAAAATTAGCGACGCATAATCATGCGTCGCTAATTTAGCGACCCTTGAGCTTTGGTCGCTAAAATTAGCGACGCATGGACTATGGGTCGCTAAAATTAGTGACGCATAACCATGCGTCGCTAATGTAGCGACCAAAGCCCATGCGTCGCTAATTCATCGTTTTTCTTGTAGTGTATAGCATTGATTCTATCTTGGCAACTGTTTGTTCTTTAGTACAGTTGCCGTGTCCTGAATCCATGCATCTCTATTAGTCTATTATAAGGCTCATTATTACTAATAATATATTGCTACATGTTTGTATAGGACTACTCAAATTCCGGTGCAACTTGTGTATAGGTTACAAATTTGGTTCCAAAATGTTTAATTCTTCGTTAGTTGATAGGACATGCGTTTTGACATTGTTAATGCTCCTAATTAATTTGCACTTTTATGTTTGTAGAGTATAATTAAATCACGGAGGGTTATTTTTGGAAAAACAAACATTCAACCATTAGTTTTAAGTGAACCAAACAAGGAAAAAAAAATGTTGTTCGAACCAAATTTCCTACTTTCATTTAAGGAACCAATCAATACTCCTTTTCCTACTTCTCAAGTTGAACCAGATTTCCTAGGAAATCATCCATTTCCTTTTCCTACTTAGAACCAAACGGGCCCATAGGTCTCTTGCTAGACGAGCTACTTATTCGTGTGAAGGTGTGTCTTTACCTACTTAATTCGTAATGTGTACACAGTACACAATTGTCTTTGCCTACTTAATTCGTAATGACGTTCTTGTTGATGCTAAAAATATTTTCATTTCACTATTGTTCAATTCCGTTTAGATTTGTTTAGTTGTATTTGTAAATTCAGTTCTATTCAATTCATTTCAACTTCATTCAATTCAATTTAATTCAGTTCAATTATGTTAAAACGAAAAGAACAATTTTTACTATTAAATCAAATGTCAATTTGATTTTAAATGTGGAGATTATTAAACGATATTGTAAAATATAATGAAAGTTATTCCATATAATGAAATGTGACATTTTACCGATATTTATACTATAAAAAAAATATAAATAAATTATGTGGCATTCAATTCGGGACTGCAGTCTAATATCATATCTCGTGCAATTTTTATTTACATATTTATTTATTTTTTAAATTTGAATCAGCAAAATTTTATCTCGTGCAATTGATCAATTCTTGCAGTGTTCGATAGGGAAAGGACTAAAATGTGAGAAAATACTAATAACAAAAATATTCCTTCTTTCATGGGTTTTTCTACTGTCGTGCAGGCTTTCGCCTTGCCTGACAACAGACACCCAATGAAAAGGCGCCATGTCATTCGCTTTCGCCAACCCTTCGCCGAGAAGTAAAAATAATTATTCTTATTTATTTTTTCAATTAAATACAAATTTACTTAAATAACCTTGAATTAAAATAATAAATACAATTATTAAAAAATACATTAAAATAAAAATATTTACATATATTATTATTTTTCCGGGCCCATGGGTGGACTGATAACGGACCGGGCCGGGCCCGAGCACATGTCGCGGGTCATAAACGGACAGCGTAAGGTCTGGGCCGGATCCATGTCTGATCTTTGCATCTAATTAAAAAAAGGTAATTTCAATGTTTGATGTAGGATTTGAACCTAAATCACCACAATGAAAGTTAGCTTACATAACGAATAGGAGAAAGTTCCATTTTGGTTGAATTGATGATGTTATAAATATAAGTAATGTATTTTGTATAATGTAAACGTTTAACATTTTAATTGTGAATTTGCATTTCACTGTATATCAATATTAATATTAAACTACAATAAATTATTGCTCATTGTTTTTTTACTCTCGTAGATTGACCAACGGAATTACTGATTATTCTAATCTAACCAATGTCCATCCTTACCCTAAGACTCACATAATGACTAGTTTGTAAACATGTTGTCTAGTTGAATTATTATTTATGAATTTTTCTACATTTATATTAAATAATAAACTAATTGACACTAAGAACGGATAAAACAACATATATCATGACTTGTTACGTATATGAGGCTACTAAGTTGCTTCTATAATTGTGATAGAGTGAAGACAATGTAAGTTGCTATCTATGAGTCTGAAGGTTTGACTCATTTTATAGTGAATGTTATCATTTGTTAGTTTGTTGAGTATCCATTTATGTCCTTCCTCAACCTCCGAAAGATACTTTGGAGTCATGAGTCTATGAGATGAGCTTTGTTTAATTTGATTTTAGAATTTGTTGTGGACTTGTTCGGAGTGGGCTTTATTAGTACTTGCTAAAGAGATATGAGATACTCATCGAGTGTGTGGGCTTGAGTTGAGTTAATTGTCTTTATTTGGATCGACTTAAGAGAGTTGAGATACCAATCGTGTGTCGAACCGTGTGAAGACTCTAATATTACAAATGCAACATTGGAATTGTAGGTTAAATTTGATTCGATTTATTCAGTTCAAATATTTTTTGATCTGATGAATTTGTGTCAATATTAATTTGGATAATTTGGAATCGGTTATCTTGTTGTCAACTTTATTATTATGTTGACAGATCAAATCCCGGGTTAAATTTAGATATTTAACCGATATATTTCTGATCCTTTATGGACTAAATTGAATTTTGGCATATCAATTTTAACATGCTACACCCATTTATATAAAATTAAAGAAATTAAATATTTTAAAATTTATTAATAAATAATTCAATATAATAAAAATAATAAAAAAAGTCGTCCAAAAAATAATAATAAATCAAAATTATAAAAAAACATTAAAATTTTTATTTTTTGGAGGGTAAAAATGACATTTTATAAAATATTAATATTTTTATTATAATTTATTAATTAAAATATTAATAAGGCGACAAGGCAGAGTATAAGACGAAAGTCGATCACCAAATATTTTTTGATGAAATATTGTGAACCATTAGATCAATGGTATAGATCAGTTTACCTGATATCAGACCTGATATCAGACGAGCGAAGACTGCCTGACCTAAAATATTCCTTCTTTCATATGCTAGCTTTGGGGGGAAATGCATTTAATTCACCAGCTAACTTACTCAGAAAAACAGAAACTCAGGCATCTGCTCATTACTCCAACAAACCACATTTAATCGCATTCAATGAATAATTAACTTCTCCAACAATAATTGAATAAAATAAATTATATTCTTGGAAATGCTGCATAATATCTTAAAAATTATTTCTGTATATTGGCACAGATTGTTCAACGAAAACCTGACAACATCACTATACTCTGTAGAGGACCATCAATAAAACTCAAGAAAATTTGAACAAAGGATACAAAAACTGCATCTGTTGAAGACAACATCAAGAACTCATGATAACAAACTTCACTATCTATTTTCCTGTTTTTTTCCTCCCTATGATGACTACTACCACTACTTATCTGTTGTGGAGAGGATTTGGTCCTGTGTATACTCTCCTCTTCTCAGTGCCAAAAGTGTCTTTTACCTTCCCAATTTGATTCGCAGTTGGTGCAACAACAACAACATTCTTGAATCCATCTCTGTTATGCTTTTCATCTCTTTTTCCATCTGCAACAAATGGATTCTCCAGAAGAAAAATCATGACTATTAGCAGCAGAAGAATGAACCACAAGAAAGCAAATGCTCTTCCCATTCCCATGTGAAGTTTTCTCATGGCATGGAGATGGCAAACACTTGAGATTTCTCACTACTTTTATGACTTTGTTGGAATTTGGTTCTGAAATACATGAAGTTTGGAATGGGGCAAAAAAGGGAAAGAAGGTGTTGAATTACATGAAAACTGGACTAGAGATGCATACGGGAAAAAAGAAAGGAGCTTTAGAAAAACAAAGGAAGAAAAAAGTTAGAAAAGTGAGGTTTTCTTCTTGGGGGTATTATGAGTGCCTATAGATGCAGCCAAATAATGGATTTGTCTTGCTCTTGGATGTGTTTGTACTTGAGATGAGGCCAAATACAAATACTCCCCCTCTTCTAAGTGTTCTAGTTTGATTTTTTTCGATCAACAAATTTCAACTTTGACTCCCAATTACTGCTAAGCTATAAGGATAAAGTATTTAACGAATTATATTATGAAAATTTAGGTTCTATATTTTCATAATATAATTCCTTACATATTTTGTCATTATAGTTAAAGAGTAATCATGAGTCAAAGTTAAAAGTTGTTGATCGAAATAAGTCAAATTGAAACACTTATGATAGAATGGAGAATGGAGGGAGTATGGTTTATTTCATGAAACCCCAATGTGAGAGTAATGCACCTATATTATATTATATGTAGTTTCATGCATGATGTTAGAATTAAGAGTAACACACTTGGAAATGGTGGTTATTATGCTATTATGACAAACATAAATGTTACTTTAATTGATTATATGTTTTTTTATCCCTATAAGTAATTTTTTACTGTTTGATTTTGATACTCATGTGTTTGCTTTGTATGCTTTGGAGATAGGAAAAAAAAAGTAAGGTAATAAAAATGCTAGTGAATATTAGAATAATGTTGAATTTTGATGTTTTGTGTGTTTACATAAAACTCCACGAATTTGATTAAAATCAGAATTTTTGAGTTCTAAGCAAAACTAATTAAAAACAAATTTAATGAACAATTGAAAATACTACCTAACTAAACATCTATGTTGTTCAAAAAGGGTACTTTTACTTAAAAACAAAAGGAAAAATTACATAAAACACCCCTGCTATTATACGTCAATTTTCATATTATTCCTTAGGGAAATTTTGTCAGTACAGAACAGCTCCGATAGCTGCATCGGAGTTGTAAATGCTCCAATCGGAGCGGCTCAGCACCGATTGGAGCTGGGTAGCACCAATCGGAGCTGGCCTTCTCCGATCGGAGCTCCTTCTTTTTATTTTTTGTTTCTATTATTTTTTTTACGTTTTTTTTTTAATTTTTGAAATGTGAGAATTTTGTAGGGACTTGTTTTGCAATAAATTTTAGACCATTTTGAAATTTAGCTAAGTTATGTGGGTTAATTTGATATAGTTTATATTCAATTTTGTAAATTATTAGAAACTTAGAATTAACTGTGTAATAAAAGAAAATTGAGAATAAAAATAGGATTTTTTTACATCTACTACCCCCACTAGACGACTCAATTACAGATACACCCCTCTTAATCAAACTATTACTTCTTGGTCCGAAATCTCAAAATTGCTTTGACCAACTTAAGGCTTACTCTTCAATATCTTCAAACCAAACATGGCCTTAACATTTTTTTTTTCTTTTTTTTTCTTTCCTCCCCCTTCTTCTTCCTTCTTCTTCTTTCCAATTAATCAGAGCTAATAGCTCCGACTAATCAATCGGAGCTAACAGCTCCAAACTGATCGGAGCTGTAAAGAGCTCCGATCAGGTCGGAGCTGTAAAGAGCTCCGTACCAGCTCCGATCTGAACGGAGCTCTACACAGCTCCGTACCAAATAGCTCCGATCTCAACAGAGCTACACAACTCCGGCTGTGTGGTTTTTCTCTTTTCTTTTTTTATTTTTTTTAAAAATCTTTTTGAATTACTTTTAAGATATAAAATTATTAGGGCTGAGTTTGCAATAATATTTGAGGATTTTTTTAAATTTAAATAAGTTATATGTCTTATGTTGAATTATTAAGTGGCAGATTGGTGAAATTAAAAAGATGTGAGGCAAATGTGTATTTAATGAAAATTGGAGTTGTTTGGTCACAGTCAAAGTTCAATATTTGACCAAGGATAAAAATGTATTCTCATTGATTTAGTTCGCCAAAAGTCAAGTTCGTGGGCCTGGATGTAATTAAATCGACTAACAGGGGAGGTGAGTGTAATTGTTTGACTAACGAGGGTCTATCTGTAATAAAATCGACTAAGATGGGTGCTAGATGTAAGAAGCCCTAGAAGTCAAAATTAAACTTTGGGCGATTTACATGCATACCACCTCTTATACTTGGTAATTACATATCTTCCCATGTTATGAAAAGAATTACATATCTTCTCCTCTTATGCAAAATAAATTACAAATAGCCCCGCGATCTTGACTTTTCGCGAATTAAAGCATTAAAATGACATTTTTGTCCCTGAACAATTATCAGATTTTGAATTTTACCAAACAACCTCAATTTTAAGTTATTGCAAAACAAACCCACATATCCTATTGATGACAGTGTTTTTTACACTATCATTCGAGTCTTTTTTCACCAATTTAGCTATCCTCTTGCATGCATTTTAGTGCATTTTGTTATAATAGTGTCACGTTTCCATTTTTTTTGCAATTTTCAGGTTTTAGGTGAAAATCGCACTTTTGGATGTAAATCATGGTGAAACATTGAAGTTTTGGTGTAACAAGATCACCCGTGGTGTGTCAAGGAGTACCGGGACGTGTTTCAAGGCCAAAAGACCAAGTTTTGGAGCTCAAAGCCATGCCCAAGGCCAAGGAGAACATGAAAGATTCGAGATATCTTGTATGTGATGAATGTGTATTTTACACTTTCATTCGAGTCTTTTTCACCTATTTTAGCTATCCTCTATGTTAATTTATCTATATTTTAGTACATTTTATTAGAATAGTGTCACGTTTCCCTTTAGATTTTATTTTACAGGTTTTGGTTGAAATTCGGAGATTTACGGGCAATTATATTAAAGTCTACAAGGAATTGGTGTTTCAGAAGCCTATTTGGAGTATTTGAAGGTTTTCGGATAGAATTTGGAGTCTAGGGGCCGAATCTGGAGGTTAGAAGGCTACTAGAAGTCATAAACCGAGTCCGAAAAGGTGAAGAAATCCAAATCCGCGTCGAAAAATGCGAAAATTCCGCGAAAAACTGGGGGGCGAAGCGCCCCAGAGAAAATTCGGGGCCTATATATAGTGCTCAGTTTTCTCTCCGAAAATCATATCTTTCCAAGCCTACTTTCTCACCTCTCTCTATAGTTTTAGGTAGGAACTTCCCGGGGCTTGTCCTGGGAGTTCCATAGCTTAGGGGATACTTTTTCATAGCAGATTGGAGCGCGTAGGATCGCAATCATCCGGAGATTGACAACCTTCGGTAACTTTGTATCTTACAGTTTTTATCCACTTATTTTATTCTTCTTTCAATATGTTTTCTTCTATGATTGCTATTGATTGCATGCCTATTATGAGTAGCTAAATTTATCGTTGGTGGTAGTATGTGAATTCTTAGCGAGGGAAGATAATCATGCTAATGGCTATATCGCGCATTATACTCCGTGTCATTGCTTTATTTCGTTGATCAGTTGAAACCAAAATTCTCGTATGTTGTATTGATCATTATGCACACTTGGACACTTGTCGACCAATCAGACCAATTATCTTCGTAGTGTTGAATAATTACGGAACACATTAGGACGTTAGTTGTTGACAAGTCAGACCCATATTATCTTCGTAGTGCTTAATACTTGCAACGGGACACAAGATTGATTCAAAGATCTCTATGCAAGACCGAGGAATTTATGCATGATTATCGACCCATTATGTTAAGAAGGACCATACTATCACCAATCTCCATTATCTGCTTGAAAACCCCTATTGCTTTCTATCTGTTGTTTTATATATTCTTAATTAGATTTGATAAAGCTAGTATAGTCCTGAGAGAACGACACTCGAGTCATTCTACTACTACACTATGGTTTTCGTTGTAGTTGTGGATTGCCTTTGGCTATTACAAATTTATTTGACTGAATTTGACACGTTCATCAAATTGGCGCCGTTGCCGGGGACTATACTCCTTTTTTCTGTTTAATTTGTTTATAATTACAGCTTTAGATTCTTAATTCTATTAGTTTTAGTTTTCCTTTTTAATCTCTCTCTGCTTTCCTAGTTTGTTTCTAATCACTTTTCCTAGTCTGTCACAGATAGTGTATGCCGCATACACGTTCTCCAGGAACACCGCTTGCTAATTCAATTGCTGAGATCGATAGAGTCTACCACCAAAGAAGGCGACTACTTGAAAGGCGCGCACTAGAGGAAATAGAGGAAACCGATTTCTCTGAATCTCTAATTAGTCTATTCAAGGAAATCGACGGAATGGCAGAAGCTAGACCACTGAAGGCATGGGTACAATCCACCAAAGATCGTATGAGGGGACCGGCGATAGTTCTTTCGTCTGCAACCCGAGATCTGGAGATCAAGAACCACGCATTCCAACAACTTCCGAGGTTCTATGGCTTATCGAGGGAAGATGTGATGGGGTACTTGCACGATATCGATGATTTCGTCAACCAACTCCCACGACCCGGAGCTGACATAACAATGGATGAGTTGAGGATGAAGGTTTTTGCTATGGGACTTGGCGACAGAGCCAAGTCATGGTTGAGCTCTCTTCCAGCAGACTCGCTGGACACTTGGGAAAAGGTTTTTTCAGCTTTCATGGAGAAATACTTCCCACACACTCTGACTACCGCGCTTAAGGCGCAGATCACTGGATTCAAGCAGGACTATGATGAGACCATCTACACCGCGTTCGAGAGGTTCCAAGATCTCACGAACAAGTGCCCTCACCATGGTTTTGAACTCTCTGACCTAGTCCAACACTTCTACAATGGACTAACCTTCGAGAACCAACAAGTGGTGGATTTCCAATGCCGAGGCAATATTTGGGAGGAAACCGCAGAAGCCGTCTGGGCAGTTTTCGAAAGGCTTGCTAAGGGTTCGCAGTTCAAGGACCCAAGAGCAATGGTTAGGAGACGTGGACCTGAAGCTCCACCGACTCAAGAAGCCCCTATGTACAGGGGGAATGGGGATCAATTCGAGTGCTTTACCAACGAATTGAAGCAAGTCCTCAAGAGCGCCACCGGAACAACTGTTTCGAACGAAGTATGCCGAATATGCAAGAACTATGGGCATGGAGCTCATATGTGTAGATCGGAGCTGGCGTACGATGATGGCAACTGGGCTCGAGGAGGAGAAGAAGAAGCCTTTTCTACGGAGTTTGGTACTCAGGAAGTTAGCTACGGACAAGACGGTAGGAATCCTCGTGGTGGATTTTGGAGAAGAGGATACCGTAACGATCAAGGATATGCACCGACTAACCAAACTTATGGACCTAACCAAGACCGTAGTAGGCTAAGCTATGGTAATGATCACTGCGAAAACCCCGCTCCGAAAGAGCCACCGAAGTCGAAGTCGGCTCTACTGATGGAGAACTTGCAGAAGATGGTTGATCACACACAAAGTTTTCTCAAACGGTATGAAGAAGATTCTGAGAAGACTAGGGCAAGGCTCGATAAGTTGGAAGAGAGCACTAGGCTTGCCCATCAAAAGATGCAAGAGTTGATCGACCGAAAACTGCCTAGCAGCACTGTGAAGTCAAATGCCATTACATTAGCTAGTGATGTACCTGACGAAATCACCATCAGGAACGTTGTTAGGTGTGAGTGCTGCATGAAGGAAGAACTTCTACTGGCTGAGGAAGAAGAGAAGGACCTTGGTTCCGACACATGTGATGAGGAGCAAGAGGATCCCGAACCACTCCCTAAAAGTTTCGATGTTAAGGTAGGGATTGGAGAGCTTGAAGACGTCCGTGCCACACTAGACACGGGATCCTACTCAAACATAATTCCTTTGAATGTGTTTGAAAAGAGCAACATCGGAAAACTATCTGAGCAAAGGGCTATTGTACAACTGGCGGATGGATCCTTTATGAGACCGGAGGGCGTTGTGAAAAATGTTTTGGTCAAGATTGGTGAAGCATCTATATACACCAATTTTGTAGTCATGCCGGCGTCTGCACCTGGAACGGGGGATGTCATACTCTTAGGGCAAACATTCTTGACTAAACTACGCTCGGTGATGGATATCTACCAAAGAACTTGCACCATCGAAGTGAATGGCAAGCAACACGTGTTGCAAGCCATACCTGATCCACCTGAACCGCGTGATATTACTACTCACTATTGTGGTCTTGCAGCCTATATTCTTTCTTATTCACAGGTTCGTGGCATGAAAAGGAGATCAATGAAGGGGAAGCCTAGTACCCGCAAAAAGAAGATATAGGCGCAGACAGGAGTCGAGTCAAAGACTTTAAACAATGACGCTATCCGGGAGGCAACCCGGAATTTTTATCGCTTTCTTTACTGGTTTTCTGCATGCATTCATTCTTGAACTATTTGCTTCTCATATGCGAATTTGTTCATGTCTGTGCCGTATATGCTTTGTTTGAGTGAGAATTTTCGAGTGGTTTTTTGAAAAAAATTAGTTTCGGGATTTAAACCGCATTTTCTGACACTGGGACCCGTCTCCCCGCATTGGGGAGCACGGGGCGAACCGCCCCACACGTGGGGCGAACCGCCCCACGGTCCCAGATCTTAAAAAACGCGGATTTCAACCCCAAAACTCTATTTTCTTCATTCTTCTTCATCCATACTCCCAAAAAAACCCGAAAAGTGCGATTTTGCTTCTAAATCTTCATAACTTCTTCATTTCTTGACCAAATTGAGTGTTCTTTAGCTTAATTCGAAGCCTATTACATGATCTATCATCCTATCCGAACAGATTTCATCCTAACTCGTTAGATTTGCAAATCTGAGGTACCATCCTTAGAACCCTAATTTTCGAATTTGGGGGTTTTTTAATTTGAGCTTCGATTATGCTTATTTGATGCATGGGTATGCTGTTTATATGATTAGACATGTTATTTACTATCAATTGCATGCTCAATTTTTCTTGGATTGTTGATTTGGGTATTTTGCTGCTAGATGATATATATCTTGTTCTGCAATTTGTCTTTATATTTGGTTTCTTGCATATGAATGTGTTTATTGGTGTAATGTTGGTGGTTTGACGATAGAATGCTTATTAGTTGAGAATGAGGATTTATGCTGGTAGAATTTTTGCGCTGCTATGGTATGAATTGAGCCTTGTTATCAATGATATTGGTTGTCTAGTGAATGCATGATGTGATGTATTGCATGTAGTAGTTACATTGGTATGTTACATGATGAAGAAACTAGGCTAGACATTACGGTTTGGGGAGCTTGATTGTTGATTTTATCATTCATATTTTTCGCTTTTACACTAGTATATATTTGAGTCTGTTTTGTGTCATACGAGGTGCTAATCGCTATTTGTAGGTACCATACCAAGGGAAGGGAGCATTCCCGTATGATTGCTGTGAAGAACCATGTCAAGGAAGGTGATCTCGCTAGATGTGCGTTCGAGCCAAGGGGTTTTGCAACAACGTCGTGGATTATCCAAGAGGAGGAGCTAGAGTACACCTGGAGTAAGGACTCCTATGCCTATTCATGCACTACCGAAGGGACAGAAACCGTTATTACATCATCACTCCATCACAAGGACTGTAAAGTTCGTGTGAACTGGAAGGCACCGGGACATTCTCGCAGCGACGGATTTGATCTTGAGTTCGCAGTTGCTAGAAGATTCTGAAACGCTAGCTTGGTTCCAAAACATAATGACATGGGTACACAGTCCCTCGTTGGGGCGCCCTTTGCCTGCCTCCGAAGTGAACATCATATTGACATCGGGCGGAGCAACAGTGGAGAATGTGGTCGAAATTGGAGAAAAAGGTCGAAGACTTCTGAGTAACCGAGCAGCCTACTGAAACCTTCTCGTGGGGTGAAACGTTGGAGAGGGAGGTCCTGATACCAATACCCTTTCCCCTTCAACAGTTCACATCCCATTGGAGGGCTACAGGATGGAGGATTCCATAACATCGGCGTCTGGTCTTGAGAATTCTACCTACCACTGCAACTCTACTGGTGATGATGATGGTGACAGTAGTGACAATGAAGGCAATACGGGCAATGATGACTCTGATAGAGGAGTTGCTCCTGACCGGCCTAAAAATGGAACTACCACACCCACCAGAAGACCTGATGTCACACTATGAAGCTCACAGAGGAGGCCCAATAAATCACAAGCAGCATACTCAGCCGACCGAGGCCAAACCATGGGGTAACATCTAGTATCACATCTTATTTCCTCATTTTCTTACTGCTAGGGACTAGTGTTAATTTCATGAGGGGGGATGGGATTTAAGTGATCTGATGTTGTTAGTTCAGAGCTTGGCATTGGTAGGATGAGTATAGTACCTCGCATGCTTTATCATTTGCATTTGCACGTTTACTGCTTTCCTAGGATAGTTTTGCATGTTTTATATGGAGTTTATTGCCGAATTTTTTGAACCTTTTTATTGGGTAGATCAACTAGCTATGCCATTAATCGTATGCTTCATCACTATGAATTTGTTTGAGGTTTTTCTCGCTTGGCTTGTCACATTTATGTATTGCACTTAGTTAAGCATGGTAGTCTGGACATCACTTAGTGGTGTTTTCTCTACTGCGGTTCACGAAGGCCTTTATAATAGGATGATGTATGTTAGGGTCTTATGGTTGTTTTCCCGAGTAATTATGTACCTAAGAGGCAACAAGTCTTCACCATGCTTTGAGATTGCTAAATGCCTAGGAAGGAGGTAGTGTGAGGTTGTGTGATCCTTTGTTTATAACCTATTCTTCCGAATAGGTTTGGGGAGGGGGTTGCACCATCATTAGACTTGTTTCTGTTTTTCATTCTTCGTATCGTGAGTTTATTTTTCCTTTTCCGTGAATTTTGTACTCCAACCTATTCTTTCGAATAGGTTTGGGGAAGTCCTGTGAGTCATTTTGTTTCTCCCTTTGTTATGCTACTGCTGGCTAAAAAAAAAATCGAAAAAAAAGAAAGAGAAAAATTCCAGAAAAAAAAAAGAGAAAAAGAAAAAAAGAATCTGGAAAGAAAAATAAGAGAAAAAAAGAGAAGACCCCAAAAAAGCAAAGAAGGGTCCAAAAAATAAAGCCAAAAAGCAGTTTAGCAAAGTTTGAGTCTTTTCCATTTTTCGTATTGTTCGTAATTGTATTTTTTATCTTTTTTGTCTTGAGTGTCATCTGTTCTAGACCACCCTCGCCCTGCCATTCAGGAAGTGGTGAAAATCTTAAGACTTTACTTGAGAGATGGGTAGAATAGGGGAGAGTTGTCTTTTATAGGGAACCCTCCTTCGTTTGATGAGAGCCAGTACTGGTTCGACCTCTTTTGAGGAAAAGTCTTAACATGGTGGAACAGCAGTAAGTCCTCAGTTTCATAGGCACGAGGCAATCATTCGTATCTTAGCATGCATCATTACGTCGTCACTGACTAGGTCCAGGTAGAGAATGTTACGAGAGACTATCTTGTCTTGACATAAGTGCTTATGTGGATGTGTATAAGTCAATCGAGGTATTCTTCAACCTATATTCATGCTTTGATTTATATGGTTTTTGTTCATATGTTATTTGGTAGATTCAGTAATTTAGTACATTTTATTTGGCATGAAACTCCATTTTGAGTCTTGCATGTTTTTTGTATTAGAGTCTAGCTTAGTTGCTTGAGGACAAGCAAAGGTTCGGTTTGGGGAGTTTGATGAATGTATATTTTACACTTTCATTCGAGTCTTTTTCACCTATTTTAGCTATCCTCTATGTTAATTTAGCTATATTTTAGTACATTTTATTAGAATAGTGTCACGTTTCCCTTTAGATTTTATTTTACAGGTTTTGGTTGAAATTCGGAGATTTACGGGCAATTATATTAAAGTCTACAAGGAATTGGTGTTCCAGAAGCCTATTTGGAGTATCTGAAGGTTTCCGGATAGATTTGGAGTCTAGGGGCCGAATCTGGAGGTTAGAAGGCTACTAGAAGTCATAAACCGAGTCCGAAAAGGTGAAGAAATCCAAATCCGCGTCGAAAAACGCGGAAATTCCGCGAAAAAGTGGGGCGCGAACCGCCCCAGCCAGAGGCGAACCGCCCCAGAGAAAATTCGGGGCCTATATATAGTGCTCAGTTTTCTCTCCGAAAATCATATCTTTCCAAGCCTACTTTCTCACCTCTCTCTATAGTTTTAGGTAGGAACTTCCCGGGGCTTGTCATGGGAGTTCCATAGCTTAGGGGATACTTTTTCATAGCAGATTGGAGCGCGTAGGATCGCAATCATCCGGAGATTGACAACCTTCGGTCACTTTGTATCTTACAGTTTTTATCTACTTATTTTATTCTTCTTTCAATATGTTTTCTTCTATGATTGCTATTGATTGCATGTCTATTATGAGTAGCTAAATTTATCGTTGGTGGTAGTATGTGAATTCTTAGCGAGGGAAGATAATTATGCTAATGGCTATATCGCGCATTATACTCCGTGTCATTGCTTTATTTCGTTGATCAGTTGAAACCAAAATTCTCGTATGTTTTATTGATCATTATGCACACTTGGACACTTGTCGACCAATCAGACCAATTATCTTCGTAGTGTTGAATAATTACGGAACACATTAGGACGTTAGTTGTTGACAAGTCAGACCCATATTATCTTCGTAGTGCTTAATACTTGCAACGGGACACAAGATTGATTCAAAGATCTCTATGCAAGACCGAGGAATTTATGCATGATTATCGACCCATTATGTTAAGAAGGACCATACTATCACCAATCTCCATTATCTTCTTGAAAACCCCTATTGCTTTCTATCTGCTGTTTTATATATTCTTAATTAGATTTGATAAAGCTAGTATAGTCCTGAGAGAACGACACTCGAGTCATTCTACTACTACACTACGATTTTCGTTGTAGTTGTGGATTGCCTTTGGCTATTACAAATTTATTTGACTGAATCTGACACGTTCATCAGTATGAGGTAGAAACGGTAGTTCATTCGGAGTTTGGGTGAAGATTTTGGAGGCTTTGAAGTGAAATCTCGAAGTTCCATTTGCATAGTCTCAGTATTTTGGGCATCAGTCTTTCATACGAAATTGGATTGGGATGAGATTACAACCTACGCGTAGCTAACTCGAAGAGCTATCCAACGGTCGGTCTTACGTGCCAATCCGAGTTCGGACGCACCCGGAATGTCTGTTCGAACTTATGGCAAACTTGCTGCCCGTGTCAGGCGGACCGCCGCGTACGGGGCGGTCCGCCGGGGAGCTTCCAACAGCTATATATAACTTTGTAAAAGTTGCAATTTTTCATATATTTCATCATATTTTTCCATACATAAACCCTAGAACTTGTTCTGGGTATATTTTCTCTTAGAACCTTTGTATCTTAGCGAATTTGGAGCTAGAGGAGAGATTTGGACACCGTTTTATCTCACCTTGCTAGATCTTTGTGAGTTTTAGCCATTCACCGGAGATTGACAACCTTTGTTGGTAACCTTGTATCTCACAATTCTGCTATTTGTCTTTCAATTCATCATGTTTTCATTCATTATTTGTTAGGAAACTTGTAATTTTGATGAGCAATTAACCATGCTAAATTAAGGAAAGTCCAGTAACTAGTACTCTTAAGGTCCATAGGAATTTAGAATTTTAAGGACATTGTAAAAGAGGAACGTTTGCTGAAGACTTAGAATAGGTGCTAGATAGGTTGGTTTTACTGCTTATGATGTATCTTGTTTTTTGAAAAGAAATACAACCTATTGAAGCATTTGGTGATGATGTACTTGTTTTTACAAACAAACTATTGAAGCATTTAGAACCGCTCAGAAACTTGAAGATTTCGAAGACTGAAGACTAGAATATTTCTGAAGACTGGTATCTACAAAGGCACATGTTGCTCAGAAAGTGGAAACTTCAGCAACATCATTGCATAAGTGAAAATCTGTATGACAGAGTAGGTTGTGCTTTCTGAAACTGAGACTGACCACTTGCTGATGGAACATATGTGACCTCTTGCTGAAAGTACTTGTATTTGCGCTCCAATGTTACTGTTTGAATTTCATTCAAAAGAGCATTAAATGCAAAACTTGCACGCGAAGGACATGAAGACTAGAAGACAAACAAGGACGCTGCTGAAAGTACAAAAGCAAGATAGTGACATTTTAAGGAACAAAAGCCTTAGAATTTGAAATTCAAACGGCTCCTTATTTCACTATAAATAGAGGTCATCCGGCAAAGAGTTGAAGTATGTCAACAACGTGATCATACTCTCACTTGTGCTTAAACTCACATACCCTTCAATACTCTTACTGCCATTTGATCCGTTTCAAGACTTAAAGCTTGAAAAAGCTACTTGTGAAGAAGTAGAATTTACACGACTAAGTAATTAGTTAAGTGTTCTTTCTTTCTTTCGAACAAGAACAAGTCTTGACACCAGAAACAATCAAACTTGTTTACTGCAAAGTATTCAAAGTTTTGTTTCTTAGATTACTTGTTGTAACTGAATAAGTTATAATTAAGTTATCTCATCCCAAACCTCTCTAACTGAAAATACACCCTTTCAGGCGTGATATTCAGGGGGAACTTAATCAAGCATAGTTTTGCTGATTAAAAGTACCAAGTTTGGTGGAGAACAAGGTTACGTTCTCTAGTTAGGTTGGAGACAAAGCAAGTGTGATTTGGTTTCTGTTTGGATCGCTCTAGATAGGTATTGTAAGGAACCTCAATCTTATCTTAGTGGATTCAGTCCTAGAAAGGACAAAGTGGATTAGTTGAGAGATTATGCCACTCTCAGATACCACTATAAAAGTGTTTGTGTGATTTACTTACTGTACTTGGTTTACAGCAAATCATATCTATCTGTACACAGTCACTCACATCACTTGCTGAAACCTTCATTCACTGAAAAAGCACTTATTGTATCAAAGACTTCCGCTCTCTGATTTTAAGTATCAGCAAACCTAGTTACTGTGAAGTAACTTGCGCTTGCTGAGAGAGTTAAGTATCAGCAAACTCATTACTGTAAAGTAATAAGCACTTGCTGAGAAAGTTTTTAAACGACGAATTTTTTGAAAAGACTATTCACCCCCCTCTAGTCTTTTCTTGTTGTTTAAAGGGACCAACAAGTGGTATCAGAGCTGGAGGTTCTTTAACCTTCAGCACTGAACCTAGATCCCCTTAGGTGCTTTCCGTAAATCACTCTCACTTGATCAGTTTGGTAGTGCTTTGCTGACAGGATGTCTTTAGGAGATGCTCCCTTGCTGAAGCTGGAAAATTACGAAAAATGGCGAAACAACATGATGCTACATCTTGAGGCCATTAGTGATGAGATGGTCACTGTCATTAATGATGGACCTATCAAGATCACTAAGGTTGAAAGAAGGTTTCCTCACAAAACCACTGAATCTGGAAAGGAAACTATCTTAGGCGAACCGGTTGATACCGTTGTGCCAAAACCGAGAGAGAAATGGACTTCCGACGAAGCTAAGAGATTCCGCCTTGATGGACAAGCAAGAAACATCATCATTTGATCAACTCCGGATACCATACAGTGCAAACTGTGGGGTGCTAAAACTGCTAAGGAAGCTTGGAAAATGGTTCAAGATCTTTGTGCTGGATCTGACAAAACCAAGGAAAACAAACTTGAAGTACTGAAATTAAAGTTCCAAAACTTTAAACAAGGTACAAACGAGTCACTGGAAGACTTGGACTTCAGATTCACAACTCTTGTTAGTGAAATGGCAGCCTTGGGTGTTGGAAATCTTTACTCAGATTCTGAGAAGGTGAAAACCATCATCAGAAGTCTGAATCAAGAATGGATCCACACTCAGAACTTCTACTACAATCAAGGAATGCCAGACATTATACCAACAAATTTGTTCTCTCATCTTGCTACTGTCAACTATGAGACAAAGCAAAGAGAAAATGTGTTTGCTGAAAAATCGCAAAACACTGCTCTTGCTGCAAAGCCGTCATCTTCCGAAAAGAAGAATGATAAAGAGCCTGCTGATGAAAACTCTTTGGTTGTCAAAAACATGAAGAAATTCATCAGTAAAGAACTTGAAAGGCGAAAAGCAAAAGAGAAGCTGAAAAAGCATCTTGGTAACAACTACCATAAGTACAAGAATGAGACTAGCTCGCTGAACAAGCAAGCTCAGCAAGCAACTTCATCAGAAGAACCATCAGTTGGAAATGATCTCTGTTTTTACTGCAAAAAGCCTGGACACTTCAAAGCAAATTGCCCTTTGCTGAAAGGCAAATCTGCTGAAAAGAAGAAGAAGTTCAAAAGAGCTTTTATTGCTGAAGAAAAGAAGAAGTTTCAAGCAAAAATCGATGCATTGTGCATTGATACTAGCTCCGAAGACAGTGAGGATGAAAGCTCAGACACTGACGATGAAGAAGCCACTCTAGACGTGGAGATTGGCAAAGAAGTTTGTGGAATAGCTATGGAAGCTTATCCAGATGTGTCAAACTACGAGTTCTGCCTCATGGCCAGTCAGGTAAACAACCCTACCTATGACTCAGACTCAGAAAGTGAAGACGAGATTGACCTTGACAAGATTCAAGGAGAAATCGAAAGATTTGAGAAAACTCTGAGCAGATAGCAAGAGAAACTACAGATTGCTAAAACTCTGACAAAGCAGACTACTGCAAAGTATGTCTTGCTGAAGGAAGAGACAGAAGAAAAGGATGCTGAAATAAGGCGTCTTAAGAAGTTGATTGCTGAAGCTACAAAGAAGAATTCTCAAATGGCATTAGAATTGGAAGAACATTAGTCCTCAATTCTAAAGTTACTTGCTGAAATCCAAGAAATGAAAAAGATGAAAATCAATTTCAAATCTTATGCTGACGCAAGTAATACGCTGACTGAACTAAACTCTTATTTGAGAGATCCATCTCAGAAAGAAGGTTTAGGTGCAACGTATGAAGGTGATGACGTAGAAATCTTGAGTAAAGACAAATCACCGATTTCCTTCGTACGTGCTACTGATAGTGGTCAACCAGAACTCTATCAGTTTGGTCAATCTAAGGTTGCTGAAACATGCAATCAAGTACCTACGACCATAAAGCTTGTTTTTGCTACTCAAAGTAACAAGACTTTAAAAGGAAAACAGGTTGTTGTGAAGCAAACTGAAAAGAAGAAGGATGCTCTGAAGCATTCCGCCAAACAAGTTGCTGAAAAGAAAATTGTTAAGTCAAAAGGCAAGATTACTAAAAGTAATCAGAAGACCTTTGCTGACAAACCTGAATCAAGTAAGGTTGCTAACAGAAAAGCTTAGCATTCTCCGAAAAGTGGACTCGGTTTCAAAACCAAGCAAAGTCAACTTTTTCACGAGTATAAGCAACGTCAGCAAAGATACTTCAAAGAGATGAACAAAATCAAGCCTAAGAGTTCTGAAAAGACTCTAAATGTTAGGGCTAGAAGGAACCTTGCTAGAAAAGAACTTAATGAAAAGTATGTTCAGCAAAAAGGTCAACCGAGCAAGACACCACATCAGAAAGTGGACTTGATCAGCACGAATCAAAAGTCTTTCAGCTCAAAACCTCCTAGTTCCTCAGCAAGTAGAAAACAAGTCAAAGTTGAAAAACTTAAGACTTGGATTTCCACTGGACGCATTCTTGAACATGTTAATGGACATCCAATATTGGATAATTAACTTGTTTGCTCTTGATTGTGCAGACTTCAGCCACGGAGACAAACGATGCAATCTGGCACTTTGACAGTGGTTGTGGAAAGCACATGACGGGGAACAAGAATAACCTTATAAACTATAGACGGTGGTCTAAAGGTCCAACAATAAGGTTTGCTGGTGGAGGCTCTGGTTCTACAAAAGGATATGGTGACGTGAAGTTAGGATGCATTACCATTACTGGAGTTCTTTATGTCAAAAATCTTAAGTTTAATCTTTTCAGCATGAGTCGGTTTGCTGACAAAGGATACTTCATCAAAATCAAAAGTGATGAATGTAAACTTATAGATTTCGAGACTAAAAAGGTTATTATGATTGCAAGAAGATCAGGAGGCTTGTACACCGTAGATTGGTCTTCAGCAATCGTTGAAAAATGCCTTGTCTCAGATCACGATTGCCTTGCTGAAAAAGCATGGTTATGGCATAAACGAACAAGTCATCTAAACTTCAAGACGCTGAATAAGCTGTCTAAAAAGGCACTTGTAGTTGGATTACCTAAGGTTACTTTTAGGAAGGATGGTGTTTGCAATGCATGTCAGCAAGGAAAGCAAACCAAATCTTCTTTCAAGAACAAGGCAGTACCGTCAACTACAAAATCTTTACAACTCTTGCACATGGACTTGTTTGAATCTTCTTCAACAAGCTATGCTGGTAAGAAGTATGGTCTGGTCGTGGTGGATGACTATTCAAGATTCACTTGGGTAGTATTCATCAAGCACAAATCTGAAACTAGGGCTGAAATACCTTACTTGCTGAATAAGCTTGAAGTCATGAAAAATGACAAGGTAAAAGTCATAAGGACAGACCATGGTACTGAGTTTGTAAACCAGTACATAACTGAGTATTGCACCTCAAAAGGCATACAACATTAGTTATCCTCAGTAAGGACACCACAGCAAAATGGTGTTGCTGAACGGAAGAATCGTACCCTGAAAGAAGCAGCAAGAACAATGCTTGCTGACACTGAAATAAGTGAGGCTTACTGGGTTGAAGCGATTAATACCGCCTGTTACACTCAAAACAGATGTTTGATTACTAAGGAATACAACAAAACCCCTTATGAATTGTTTGTTGGAAGACCTCCTAATATCACTCATCTAAGAGTATTTGGTTGTGTTGGTCCCTTTAAACAACAAGAAAAGACTAGAGGGGGGGGGGTGAATAGTCTTTTCAAACTTTCGTCGTTTAAAACTTTCTCAGCAAGTGCTTATTACTTTTCAGTAATGAGTTTGCTGATACTTAACTTTCTCAGCAAGCGCAAGATACTTTGCAGTAACTCGGTTTGCTGATACTTAAAATCAGAGAGCGGAAGTCTTTGATACAATAAGTGCTCTTTCAGTAAATAAAGGTTTCAGCAAGTGATGTGAGTGACTGTGTACAGACAGATATGATTTGGTGAAAACTAAGTACAGTAAGTAAATCACACAAACACTTTTATAGTGGTATCTGAGAGTGGCATAATCTCTCAGCTAATCCACTTTGTCCTTTCTAGGACTGAATCCACTAAGATATGATTGAGGTTCCTTACAATTCCTATCTAGAGCGATTCAAACAGAAACCAAAGCACACCAGCTTCGTTTCCAACCTAATCTAGAGAACGCAACCTTGTTCTCCACCAAACTTGGTACTTTTAATCAGCAAAACTATGCTCGATTAAGTTCCCCCTGAATATCACGCCTGAAAGGGTGTATTTTCAGTTAGAGAGTTTTAGGGTGATATAACTGATGAACATATTTTTGACGCGTTCATCTTGTCTTTTTTACCTTCTTTTGCTACCTTTTAGCCTTGTTTTTTGGTTAGTTTTGTAGAATAGTGTAACGTTTTGTGTTTTTTGCATTTTCAGGCACTTAGGTACGAAATGATGTTTTTGGAGCTAAAAACGAAGCATTTTGGATGAAAAATGACCCCGTTGAAGTTCCTTGATCTTCGTGGAAATTTTCGTGAGTGTCCTTAGTTCGAGTTAAGCCAATAATCACATTTTTGAGAACTTAGCCTTACCTTGGAAGCAAATTCAAAAGTTCGGGTGGAAGTTTTGGAGTCGTTCAAGTGTTTATGATTGACATAGCCTAGACATTTTGGCCATAACTTTTTCATACAGCATTGTATTGACCTCAAACAAACTTCCACGCGTAGCTAACTCAAAGAGATATCCAACGGTATATTACACGCTCCGATCCGACATCGTATGAGCCCTGTAGATCGAGTTAAAGTCAGGCGGAAATTCTGGGCAGATTCACTGGAATTCCAGGCGAAGCGCTTGGCCCCTGTCAAGCCCTTCGCTTTCCAAGCTAAGCACTTGACAGAAGCCAAGCCCTTCGCTTGGACTCAGATCCAGATCACGATTTTGGCATTAAAACTCGATTTTCAGTTATTTTTTCTCATTCCTTTCACTTTGTAATTGCTTGGGAGAGCTCTTTGAAGCTCCATAGCTCAGACCCATTATCTAGAGGCTTGATTATCATCAAGAAAGACGTGATTACATCCAATTTCATCTTCATTGTATCTTGATCCGTGAGATTTGGGCATTCCACCGTCTCGTGACAATCGGTGGTAACTTGTATCAATTCTCCTTATTTTGATTCTGATTATGAATGTTTGTTATTGTTATTCATATATGATGTTGTTTGTTTCAAGATCCGTTATGAGTAGCTAATTCACGATTGTTGGTGGTAGAATGTGGACATGATAGATAGGGTTATGATTATGCTTGTTGTGCTTTGAACCATTGCGTAAGATCTAAAGTAACCAATTACAAATCTTCGAATACAAGGGAGTGACAACCCGTATGGTCGCTTAATACTTCTAGATCATCCATACAATTGGGAGTAGCCAATTCCGTATTTTCGAATGCAAAGCATGTGACAACTTTGTGGTCAATTAATACTTCTCTATTGTATGTTTAAATGTTCATAGCATGATAGCAAGTTATAACCCATGGTTTGTCATGTCCACTAAGCTACCACCAACATCTTTCTCTATTTGATTTTATCTTCCTCTTGATAGTTTCTGATTTGCATGAGTGCTTGATTTAATCACACAAACTTGCTTGTTGGTTGATTACAATTGTTACGCACTAAACAAAGCTACGTTACGTCCCAAGAGAACGACACTCGAGAGCATGTTACCGCTGCACTAAATCTTTTGTGTAGTGAATAAGTGTTCTTTGGCTACAAACAAATTTAATTGGTGAAAAAACGACATCATCAATTTGGCTCCGTTGCCGTGGACTTAACTCCTTTGGTTTAGTGTTTAACTTTTGCTTCTTACCAACTTCACTTTCTTATCTCATTTCTTTCCCCCTATTTCTTTGTTACTTTGTGTGCTTGTGCTCTTGGTTGAGTTTTGTATATATCATAGTATAGCTTTTTGCTTTTGTTGCGGAACTACTCCTTTTGGGCTTGTCTTTGTGTGTGTAGGATTTCATGAATGACTTGCATTGTGAAGCTGGTGGGGACAATGATGGAGATGCTTATAGGAAGCATTTGTTCCAGTTGTTGTATGGAAAACCTGGAAGGTCTTGTATAGCCTTGGATAAAGATTGCAAGAATTTTTATGTCGACCCTTCGTACTACTCCATCCTTCCCACATACGATGGATTTGGGAATCCTAGAGAATTCTTGGAGACATTTGAGGTCGGTGTGTTGAGGCTTCCTTGTATGAATGAGGAAATAATTCTTCTATCACCTGAACAGATTTGCATATGCACGTTTGGTGGAGCTATGAGAGGACCGGCTAAGGAATGGCTTACGTATCACCTAGAAGGATCATTGAGAGCCTGGAACGAAATAGCTAATAGTTTTCTGCGTTGGAATTCTATGCGTTTCATGCCATGGATGTCTCGCTTCGCCACCCACCACCGGAAGTTTCCATAGTTGATAAAGATGAATGTGGCGAAGAGTATATTGATGAATCCTCTTCAGATTCAAGCGTTGTTTGCACACCATTACTTGAAGATGGACAGATTCCGGAACTAACCGGCTTGGATATTTCTGAGATGGTTTGCGCGGGAGAAGAGACATACACGTTCATCCTAGAGGAGACTTGCATAGAAAGCTACTTCCGGAGTTTTGATCCACTTTTTTCTTTTTATTTTCCCTCTGATTCCTTTAGTTATTTCTTAGATTTTGATTTTGTTAATTTAGTTGATTTTTATTTTCAGGGAATCATGGATTTGCTTGAGGACTTGAGGAGAGGAGCCAAAGATGGTTCTCAAGATGCAAGGAGTAATGGAACGAATGCACGAGATTCGTTCCCATTTGATAATGGATAACCTTTGTGGTATTTCTTTACATGTAGTTTAGTTTTTCCTTTTTATTACTTTTGTAGTTGTGGCCTGTGTGCCTTTTGTCGTGATTCGTTTACTCTAGTGTTTGTCTTGGTGCCTTAGGTGATTAAGATAGGAAAAAACATCGAAAATCTGGAAACAGAGCCAAGCGAAGCGCTTGGATGGGCCAAGCGGTCCGCTTGAATCTTCAGTAAATCAAAAAGTTTACTGGAATTTCAAGCGGAGCGCCTGGAGCCTCCTAAGCGCTCCGCTTGACAAGCGGACCGCCTGGCTCCCGCCAAGCGGACCGCCTGGACCCTGTACCCAGATTTTCCTCGTTTTTTCCATTCTTCTCACCTTTGCGCACCCGTTTTCACTTGTTTCTTGAGTCTTTTCAGGTACTACTCTTTTATAGGAGTTGGACACGAACCTTTATATCAGGGAAGTGTACTTTCAATCCAAATTTTCCTTTCTTGTCAACTTTTCTTTACTCGAGGACGAGCAAAAGTTTAGGTTTGGGGAGGGGTCATTGGATTTTCAGTACTATGTGCTCTTTTGGTTTCGTACATGCCTGTTGTCAGCTCAAGTTCTTGTGATTTGTCGTGTTTTTCAGTTTTTGCATGCATATCATCTCTAGATTAGTTGTTGCACGTTGCTGTGTGTGGAGTTTATTGCCAAGTCTTTTGAACTTTTTTATTGAGTAGAATAAGTGTTTATGACCATTGATCATATGTTGAATCACTTTGCAAGTAGTTTGAGGCTTGTCTCGCTTGGTTTGTCACATTCGCATGTGCACTAGTTAAGCTTAGTAGTCTCGACATCACCTCGAGTGGTGTTTCTTCTACTGCGGTTCACGATGGCCTTATAAAATGATGCATGTTAGAGTCTATGGTTGTAACCCGTGTAATTATGTACGTAAGAGGCGACAAGTTCTTCACCTCGATTAGAGATTGCCAAATGCCTAGGAAGGAGGTAGTGTGAGCTGTGCGATTCCTTGTATTAAACCTATTCTATCGAATAGGTTTGGGGAGGGGGTTGCTTCGTTATACTTGTCTTTCGTCTTTGAGTCGTTGTAAAGTTTTCTTTTTCTTTTTCTTTTTGTTTTGGGTCCCAACCTATTCTTTCGAATAGGTTTGGGGAGGTGTCTTTGTAAAAGAGTCTTTCCTTTTTCTTTTTCGACTTTGTGCTCAAACCTATTCTTTCGAATAGGTTTGGGGAGGTGTTTTTGACACTTAGTACTGCTGCTTGCCCCTATATAAAAAAAAAGAAAGAGAAAAAGAAAAGAAGAAGAAAAGAAAAAGAAATATATAAAAAAAAAGAGAAAAGAAAAAAAAATAGGGAAATAAAGAATAAGACCCAAAAAGCAAAAGAAGGGTCGTTGCAAGCCAAAAAGCAGTCTAGTAAAGTGTCAAGTGTCATGTAAATATTTGTTATTGTGAAGTTATCGAGTTGTAAATTCTATCTTTCGTTTCGTGTCGCCTTTGTCTAAGGCCTGTTCTTGACCATCCTCGTCTTGCTATTCAAGAAGTGGTTGAAGGAGGCTCATTCGTTGAGAGTCTGGGTAGAATAGGGGAGTGTTATCTTTCTAGGGAACCCTCCTTCGTTTGATGAGAGCCAGTATTGGTTCGCCCTCTCTTGAGGAAAAGTCTCGCTTGGTGAACAGTAGTAAGCCCTCGGTTTCATAGGCACGGGCCAATTGTAGTATGATAATATGCATCATTGTGCCGTCACTGACCAGGTCCAGGTAGAAGATGTTATGAGAGACTCCTTTGCTTAACAAGGTGCACATGAGAATGTGTATATTCGCAATCGAGGCATTCTTCAACCTACTTGCATGTCATGTTCATATGGTTTTGTTCATAAGCATTTGGTAGATTCAATATATTAGTTCACTTTACTTGGCATGAAACTTCTTCTGTGTTGCATTTAGGATAGTTTGTTGCTTGAGGACAAGCAAAGGTTTGGTTTGGGGAGTTTGATGAACGTATTTTTGACGCGTTCATCTTGAATTTTTTACTTTCTTTTGCTACCTTTTATCCTTGTTTTTTGGTTAGTTTTGTAGAATAGTGTCACGTTTTGTGTTTTTTGCATTTTCAGGCACTTAGGCACGAAACGGTGTTTTTGGAGCTAAAAACGAAGCATTTTGGATGAAAAATAACCCGTTGAAGTTCCTTGATCTCCGTGGACATTTTCGTGAGTGTCCTTAGTTCGAGTTAAGCCAATAATCACATTTTTGAGAACTTAGCCTTGCCTTGGAAGCAAATTCAAAAGTTAGGGTGAAAGTTTTGGAGTCGTTCAAGTGTTTATGATTGACACAGCCTAGCCATTTGGGCCATAACTTTTTCATACAGAATTGTATTGACCTCAAACAAACTTCCACGCGTAGCTAACTCAAAGAGATATCCAACGGTATATTACACGCTCCGATCCGACATCGTATGAGCCCTGTAGAGCGAGTTAAAGTCAGGCGGAAATTCTTGGCAGATTCACTGGAATTCCAGGCGAAGCGCTTGGCCCCTGTCAAGCCCTTCGCTTGCCAAGGTAAGCGCTTGACAGAATCCAAGCCCTTCGCTTGGACTCAGATCCAGATCGCGATTTTGGCATTAAAACTCGATTTTCAGTTATTTTTTCTCATTCCTTTCACTTTGTAATTGCTTGGGAGAGCTCTTTGAAGCTCCATAGCTCAGACCCATTATCTAGAGGCTTGATTATCATCAAGAAAGACGTGATTACATCCAATTTCATCTTCATTGTATCTTGATCCGTGAGATTTGGGCATTCCACCGTCTCGTGACAATCGGTGGTAACTTGTATCAATTCTCCTTATTTTGATTCTGATTATGAATGTTTGTAATTGTTATTCATATATGATGTTGTTTGTTTCAAGATCCGTTATGACTAGCTAATTCACGATTGTTGATGGTAGAATGTGGACATGATAGCTAGGGTTATGATTATGCTTGTTGTGCTTTGAACCATTGCGTAAGATCTAAAGTAGCCAATTACAAATCTTCGAATACAAGGGAGTGACAACCCTTATGGTCGCTTAATACTTCTAGATCATTCATACAATTAGGAGTAGCCAATTCCGTATTTTCGAATGCAAAGCATGTGACAACTTTGTGGTCAATTAATACTTCTCTATTGTATGTTCAAATGTTCATAGCATGATAGCAAGTTATAACCCATGGTTTGTCATTTACACTAAGCTACCACCAACATCTTTCTCTATTTGATTTTATCTTCCTCTTGATAGATTCTGATTTGCATGAGTGCTTGGTTTAATCACACAAAATTGCTTGTTGGTTGAATACAATTGTTACGCACTAAACAAAGCTACGTTAGGTCCCAAGAGAACGACACTCGGGAGCATCTTACCGCTGCACTAAATCTTTTGTGTAGTGAATAAGTGTTCTTTGGCTACAAACAAATTTAATTGGTGAAAAAACGACATCATCAATAACTTAATTATAACTTATTCAGTTACAACAAGTAGTCTAAGAAACACAACTTTGAATACTTTGCAGTAGACAAGTTAGATTGTTTCTGGTGTCAAGACTCGTTCTTGTTCGAAAGAAAGAAAGAACACTTAACTAATTTCTTAGTCGTGTAAATTCTACTTCTTCACAAGTAGCTTTCTCAAGCTTTAAGTCTTGGAACGGATCAATGGCAGTATAGAGAGTTTGAAGGTATGTGAGTTTAAGCACAAGTGAGAGTTTGATCACGTTGTTGACACACTTCAACTCTATGCCGGATGACCTCTATTTATAGTGAAAATAAGGAGCCGTTTGAATTTTAAATTCCAAGGCTTTTGATCCTTAAGATGTCACTATCTTGCTTTTGTACTTTCATTAGCGTCCTTATTTGTCTTCTAGTCTTCATGTCATTCGTGTGCAAGCTTTGCATTTAATGCTTATTTGAACAGAATTCAAACAGTAACATTGGAGCGCAAATGCAAGTACTTTCAGCAAGAGGTCACATATGTTCCATCAGCAAGTGGTCAGTCTCAGTTTCAGCAAGCACAACCTACTCTGTCTTTCAGATTGCACTTATGCAATGCTGTTGCTGAAGTTTCCACTTTCTGAGCAACATGTGCCTTTGTAGATACCAGTCTTCAGAAATCTTCGAATTCTTCAAGTCTTCAGATCTTCAAAATCTTCAAAATTCTGAGCGGTTCTAAATGCTTCAATAGTTTGTTTGTGAAAACAAAGTACATCATCAGCAAATGCTTCAATAGGTTATTTTCTTTTCAGAAAACAAGATACATCATAAGCTTTTAAAAAACCAACCTATCTAGCACCTAATCTAAGTCTTCAGCAAACGTTCCTCTTTTACAATTTCCTTAAAATTCTAAATTCCTATGGACCTTAAGAGTACTAGTTACTGGACTTTCCTTAATTTAGCATGGTTAATTGCTCATCAAAATTACAAGTTTCCTAACAAATTTCCCAACAAATTTCCCCCTTTTTGATGTTAGCAATCCATGGCTAAATTAATTGTTACCCTTTTAGAGGTTTCTGATGTTTGAATAAATCAGTTGATTAATGCAAGCATACTTGAATAATTAAACAGTAAGCATAAGTAAATTGCATAATCAAAAACCAATAAGAGTCAAAAGTTTCATTGCTGATAGTTATCTTTCAGAAGTTTACATGAAATAGCAGAGATAACTTAAACAGAATCAGCAAACAAAAACTTTAACAAAAACTATTACAAGGAATTAAGCTCTTTCAGAAGATTTTCTCAAAATCTCTCTTACACTCTTCTCAGCAAGTGCATTAAATTCAACACAGTCCTTTTCGTAGTTTTCTAGAAGCCTACGGACTTGCAGTTGAAGAATTCTTGCATTTTTGCAGGCAGTATGATGATGCTTTTTTCAGAATTCATTTCCATGTAATTAGTTACCCACAAATGCATGCCCCAATTTCTGGCATGGAGAAGTTGTGTATCTAAAATGCTTTTCGGATGAATCTTTCTTAGCCAGAGAAGATCTTCTTCTTGATCCTTAGCAATGAGATAGAAATACTCATAAGGAATCAATCCAAGTCTCTTATTTGTTTTCTTTGTTACTGGGTCAGAGTAGTAAGCGATGCCAGGTGGTTTTATCAGATTTGGTTCTTGTCTATAAGTCTTACCAATGAGAATTCTTCTTACTGAGACCTCAAGATTCAACCACTTCCCAGCAATATTTCTTGGGAGGGATTCTTCCCTTTGATTTCTTTGGACCTTGAGTTCAATCCATTTGAACATTCGATTCAATATGGCTGTAGGAAAGAACTCATTTACCAGCAAGTCTTCCAGCTTTAAGATCCAGCAACCATGAATGTTTCTGATTACATTCTGAGTGGTTTCTTCATTGCTGGTCTTTGTGTATTCGATGCCGGAGCCAATAGCAATGCTGGCCAGCCTCTTTTCTTCCTGTCTTTGCCTTCTTCTTCTTGATTTAGCATTGTCTTGATCTCTTGCTGAAGAGTCAGACGAGAAATGCTTTGAGTGGCCAGACGGAGTCAAGGCTGTTAAGGGTCTAGCTCTTATGGCTTGAGCTATGGTCTGATTGTCATCATCTTCATCATCTTCATTCAAATTGTGATGACTTTCAGTATGGCAAAAATCTTGAGTTTCAGCAACGGTTTTTCTCTTTTTGGTACTTGCTGAATTCAACTCAGATTCTGCTTGCCTTTTTCAACTTTGCTCTCTTTCAGCAAGAGGTTCTAAGGGTAGTGGCTCATCAAAAACAAGAGGGGTTTGGTTTCTTTTTCTGGTACTTTTATTTTCCCCCTTAGACATGGATTGCAACATCGGAGTGATATGCAGAGAATAGAACTCATTGCAATTTTCAGCAAGAGTGCTTAAGCTGTTATACTTCATGATGATTTGTTGCTGATCAGAAGTCATTTTTGACAACTCTTTTTGAATGCTCATCATGTTCTCTTCATGTCTTTTCTCTGTTGCGGCCTTCTCATCCATGAAAGTCTGAGCCTTCACGAGAGCGGTCTTTGCGAGCTTGAGAGCTTGACTTACATCTTCTTCATAGCTTTTGTGGTAAAGACTAATATCTTTCTGAGCTATTGTCAAAGTCGTAGTGCGTCTCAGCACTGCAGCCAATATTTTTCCAAAGTCAAGTGGGCTCTCAGCAAGCAATGCCTCATCTTCAGCTTTGCAGGCATCATGGACTTTCTTTAGTGCCAAAATTCTTGGAGTAAACTCCTCAACTCTTGGGAACGACACTAGTTGTGGTGTCAAGGAATGAACTTTTAGTTCAAAAGCAAACTGATCATCCCTTATCAGCAATTCTCCTCTTAGACCATCGTCTAAATCATTTATGTAATCCGGAGGAGGGATTTGAACAACCTTTGGATTTCTTTTGGATTGTTCATCCTCATCTTCTGATAAGTAGTCGTCATCCTCAGATTCATCAAGTTCAACAACCTTGGAACCTAGTCAGCAGCTTCACTTCCTTTTTGTTGAGTGGTTGCTGATGGAAACACTTGAGACTCAACAACTGGAGTTTCACCAGTAGTTAGTTTTAATTGAGATTGAGACTCAATTACTGGAGTTTCGCCAGTAGTTAGTTTTAATTGAGTTTGAGACTCAATTACTGGAGTTTCGCCAGTAGTTAGTTTTGATTGAGTAGTTGCTGAAGGCAACGTTTGAGACTCAATAACTGGAGTTTCGCCAGTAGTAGATGGAAGGGAGTAGACTTCCTTTGATCTTACTTCTGAAGGTTGACCAATTTCTAGATCCTGCGTATGCCTTACATGGATCAACAGACTGTTCTGTAGAGCGCGTTGGTAATCTTCATCCTGTTCATCATCATCATCAAGGTTTTCTTCAGTAACCTTGGCATCAGAAATTGGACTCTTGCCATTTTTCAAGGCAACCCTTTTTCTGGCATATTCCTCTTCAGTATCAGCACCTTGCACAGGCGCTTGATTTTCAGCAGCAGCAGGAGGAGGTTGAGATTCTTGCTGAGGTTGTTGTTGTTTAGCTTGCTGATTTTCTTGTTGAGCATTTTCAGCAGCTGTCAACTTTAATCCTCCAGCATCAGGACTGGGACCTTGATTGTCATCATCATCGTCTTTCTTGTCCTTGGAATCTTTCCCTTCATCATCACTTGGATCAGTGGGAATGTTCTCATCTTCTTCCTCTTCATCATCATCGGTCAGAATTACTAGCTCAACGTGCTTGTATAAAGCAACACTTGTCACTTCCTCTTCCTCATTGATTTTGTGGGGATCAGCCACCACAGGTACAAATGAACCTTTGAGCATCACAACTTGTTCAGCTGGAGATGCACTCTTGAAATTTTCCTTCATATTCTCTCTGATTTGAGCAATCAGATTCGAGCTCATTTGCTGAGAATATGTCATTTCTTCAGGGAGGATGGAGTGAACAAATGTTTCGAGCTTCAGCAGAGAAGATCTTTTTTTCTCGTTTGAAAGATGAAGATGGAGATCAGAGAAGTCCATTCGCCTATATCTTTGCCAGTTGCTGACGGACTTAGCAACTTGTGACAAAGTGGTTCTTTTGAAGTTCAAGTACAGTTCCTCTGAACTTACTTGATGATCTTCAGTGATGATTACCACTTCAGTGGTCTCCTTGTGAGCTTGAAAAAGAACGTTATTTAGATCAGGATTGGTTTGAAAAATTGTTTTAGAGTTCATATCTGAAACATGAATTACCTGCTGAGAGTCAGCAAGCTCATGTTGTACAATTTCCATTCCATGAGGAGCTTGAGTAGCATCCTCCATTTGTTCATCCTGAAATAAATTTGAGTTAGATACAAGTACTAAGCTGTCAAACTTAGTTTTATTACCAAAAACATTAACTACCTGCTGAGCAGGGAGTGTTGGTTCTGGTGCAGAGGCTTCAGAAACCATCTGACTTGCATCTTGAGAAGTCTGTAGAGATAACATAATATTAGCAAAAGAATAAGTTTCAGAATTTGAAGTTTTACTGATGGTTGAATTAACTACCTGCTGAAGAAGGACAGGTTGTGGCTCAGTCCTTTCAGCATTAACAGTTTCTTCAGCTTCTTGGACTGTTTCTTCAGCAGACTTCTTGTCTTGCTCTATTTGAGAAAGCTGCGCGGTTTCAGCATTCTCCCTTGTCTCTGAAATGACAAGTTGAGCAGAAGCATCTTGTCCCTTGAGCTCACTACTTGTCATGAGGACATCAATGGATTTGTTGGATGATTCTTCAATCTCCAACTCCATCACGAGACGGAATATTGCTTCTTGTGTTTCTTGTGATTCTTCAATTCTCAGCATCACGAGATGCGTCATTGAATAGTGCTTCTTGTGTTTCAGCAACTTCTGGAACTGGAACCATTGTTGTCTCAGCAACTGGTCCTTCAGCAAGCGGGGTTTCAGCAACTTGATGAGTTGCTTGTTCAGCAACCATCTTTTCAGCAGCATCAGCAAGTGCCGCTTTTTACAGATCAGCAGCAATGTCACTTGCTGGTTCCATAGTTGGATCATCTAAATTATCTACAATGTAGATATCTGGGACTTGGGCAGGAATTTCATTTCCACTGCCTTGTGGTCTATTCACAGTAGAAGGATCAACATTAAGTTGATTGTTGAAGGCTTCCGCAAACACTTCAACATTGCTGACATAGGTTTCAGTAATCACCTCATCAACATCTACTGGCAAATGAGTTTCAGCATTTGTCTGGGAATTGTCTGAGAGGTCTTGGACAGCAGGAACTGACTTGCGAGCCAGTGTTTTCTTCCTTGTGTTGCTGGTCCGTTTCCTCTTAGGTACGGGGTTTGCTGATGACGCTGCAGTCTGAGTGTCATCATCAACTTTCCTCTTTTTCTTGTTAGATTTCTCCGGTTTCCCAGAGGCTGATGAACGTGTCAGATTCAGTCAAATAAATTTGTAATTAGCCAAAGGCAATCCACAACTACAACGAAAACCGTAGTGTAGTAGTAGAATGACTCGAGTGTCGTTCTCTCAGGACTATACTAGCTTTATCAAATCTAATTAAGAATATAAAAACAGCAGATAGAAAGCAATAGGGGTTTTCAAGCAGATAATGGAGATTGGTGATAGTATGGTCCTTCTTAACATAATGGGTCGATAATCATGCATAAATTCCTCGGTCTTGCATAGAGATCTTTGAATCAATCTTGTGTCCTGTTGCAAGTATTAAGCACTACGAAGATAATATGGGTCTGACTCGTCAACAACTAACGTCCTAATGTGTTCCGTAATTATTCAACACTACGATGATAATTGGTCTGATTGGTCGACAAGTGTCCAAGTGTGCATAATGATCAATACAACATACGAGAATTTTGGTTTCAACTGATCAACGAAATAAAGCAATGACACGGAGTATAATGCGCGATATAGCCATTAGCATGATTATCTTCCCTCGCTAAGAATTCACATACTACCACCAACGATAAATTTAGCTACTCATAATAAGCATGCAAACAATAGCAATCATAGAAGAAAACATATTGAAAGAATATAAAATAAGTAGATAAAAACTGTAAGATACAAAGTTACCGAAGGTTGTGAATCTCCGGATGATTGCGATCCTACGCGCTCCAATCTGCTATGAAAAAGTATCCCCTAAGCTATGGAACTCCGAGGACAGGCCCCGGGAAGTTCCTACCTAAAACTATAGAGAGAGGTGAGAAAGTAGGCTTGGAAAGATATGATTTTCGGAGAAAAACTTGAGCTCTATATATAGGCCCCGAATTTACTCTGGGGCGGTTCGCCCCCCAATATTTCGCGGAATTTCCACGTTTTTCGACGCGGATTTGGATTTCTTCACCTTTTCGAACTCGGTTTATGACTTCTAGTAGCCTTCTAACCTCCAGATTCGGCCCCTAGACTCCAAATCCTATCCGGAAACCTTCAGATACTCCAAATAGGCTTCTGGAACACCAATTCCTTGTAGACTTCAATATAATTGCCCGTAAATCTCCGAATTTCAACCAAAACCTGTAAAATAAAATCTAAAGGGAAACGTGACACTATTCTAATAAAATGTACTAAAATATAGCTAAATTATCATAGAGGATAGCTAAATTAGGTGAAAAAGACTCGAAAGAAAGTGTAAAATACACATTCATCAGAGGCATCTATAGTTGCATTTTCAGCAACGGCTGTTGTACACGTACCTTGTTGATTTTCTACAGCAGTTTCATTTGTGTTACCACCACCAACAGCAATTTCATCTCTAAGTTGCTGAGTGGTAACATCTGCAACTGTTGTATACCTTTCTTGCTGACTTGTGCTGAAAACATTTGCAGCTGTTGTCTTCTTTGATTTCTTGCCAGCAGTCTTAGGTACATTCTGCTTGTAGAATGATCTTCCCACATTGCATACAGACTTCTTGATTGGCAGTGGGTTTCTCAGCTGAATCCTGAAATGTTCAAGGATATAGCATATCTTGATTCCATACATAACTGGAAAGGAAGGTGAGACCTTGTTGTCTTCTACCTTTACCTTAAACTTAGTAACACAATCAACAAGCCTGTTGAAAATGTACTTAGCCCAGTTAAGTTCTGTTTTATTTTCATGAAAATGCATCAGCAGCGGCCATCTTCTTAGGCCTACTTGGTCAATTCCTCCAACTTGGGAGTCAAGAACTTTTATCAGTAGCAGAGCTACTAGACCAAGTGAATGGCAGAGATGCTTTCTCTTAACGTGCTTTGTCCAAGTCACGGGAGCAATCTCGCCTTTCTTCATTTTCTCATTTCTGACGTCACTGTAGAAAGCTTCAATTTCTTCGTCAGTGGCAGTGACGTCATCTTCAGTTCCAGTGGTTGGAATCTGAAATATCTCCGCTAAATCAATCCATTTCAGGACGATTTGCGTGTTCTGAACTGTAGTAAAGATCAACTTTTCAGTGACTCCTTTACTATCAGTGAGGGACTGGATTTCTGCATTGTTGTAGAATTCCATTGTATCAATCATGCTCACTTGCTTAGTGCGAGCAGATATAAAGTGCATGAGGCCTTGTTGCTTAATGAACTCAAGCGCCTCTTCATTCTCGTCATCGAGTTCTTGTTCATAGAAGTACCTAATGTACTTCTCTTTTGCAAAACCTCCCCATTGCATCAACATCTCACACTTTGCAGTGTCAAGATATGACGGAAGCATAGGTTTTTCTGAGATTCGGTCGTTTTTCAACACAACTTTCGTTGTGTTTGTAGCCGGAGTAGTCACCGGAGCAGTGCGTGTTTCAGCACTGTCAACCTTTGATGACTTAGAGGACTTAGAAAACTGTCTCTTGGGAGCCATTTCTTTTATAGAGCAGAAAATTGTGTACAAAAGCGATAGTTTGCTTTTTGAGCGGAGGTACAGTAGATTCAAACTAAAATTTGCAGAGAAAGAAAATGTGAGTTAAAGAATTTTGTCATTTCTCTAACTCCTTCTTTATATAGTGTCTCTGATGTGTGAGAAACTCAATCGATTTGAGCTTTCAGCAAGGGTAAAACAGAGAAACACCGGAGTTAGTGGAGCCTTTGCATTGAATGCGTAGTGGCCCACTAACTAAAACCGTCAGAGCACTCTCTCTCTTTGTTTTGTTAACCATTAGATAAGTAACTCCTTTTAATCAATGGCCATGATTGAACTTCATGTCATGATTATTACGAGTTTATCTGTGCCAGTTTAACGCACAAATTGATTTTACCGAGTTTTAAGGGAATAGATTGCTTGCTGAAATAGACAAGAATCTTTTCAGCGAGTTTGCATAAATAGCCTAGATACTTGCTGAAAGTTCCCCCTTACTCAGATATCTCATATTTTCATGAGATTAAAAGATATTTCTGATTTCCCGTATCAGTAAATTCTTTTGTACTTGAGATATCTTTTGGTAAAATCTGAGAGATGAGTTTTGCTCTTTTTCTGAGTTCCCGTCTCAGAATATTCCCTTGATACTTGAATACTTGTTTCAGTATGTTTGATTGTCTGAATGCCTGTTTCAGCAATCCTTAAGGTCTTTCTCTTACTGAGTGCCTGTCTCAGCAAGTGATCAAGTTTCCTAACAAATACCCGTTTTGAAGGAATTACTTGCTGAATGCCTCTTTCAGCAATCATGTAGTGACTTATCATTTCTTAGAAGAAATTAGTAGATGGAGCTTTTTAGTAAGAATACTTTGGCTTGCTGAATATCTGTTTCAACATTTTGCCAAATATATTCTTTATTGAGGTAGTTCAATCAATCAAAGGTTATACCTTAGCATTGCGAACCTATTATCTGGTAGGGGCTTTGTAAAGATGTCAGCAAGCTGATCATCAGTGCCTACTTTCACAACCTCAATATCTCCTTTTTCTACATGATCTCTAATGAAATGATGTCTAATATCAATTTGCTTAGTCCTTGAGTGAAACTTAGGATTTTGCGTGATTGCAATAGCACTTGTATTATCACAAAAGATTGGTGTTTTCTTTGCAGAAATACCATAATCTCTTAATTGTTGCTGAATCCATAGGATTTGAGCTGTGCAACAAACGGCTGCAATGAATTCAGATTCGGTGGATGAATTGGCAACACAGGTTTGCTTCTTGCTGAACCATGATATTAATCTAGTACCCAAAAACTGACAAGTTCCAGAGGTACTTTTTCTATCAAGAGTTGATCCTCCATGATCAGCATCAGAATAACCAACCAATTCAAGTCCAGAGTCTTTAGGATACCATAATCCAACATTGATTGTACCTTTGACATATTTCAGTATCTTGATTGCCTTTTTGTAGTGTGATTCTCTTGGATCAGATTAGAATCTTGCACACACATAAACAGCATACTGAATGTCAGGTCTACTTGTTGTTAAATACAAGAAGGAACCAATGAGCTTCCTATACTTGTGTTCTTCAACACTTTTGTCCTCTTTAGTATGGCCCAATTTGTTACCAACACTCATAGGGATATTTTTAGGTTTCTCATCCTCTTTGATCCTAAACTTTATGAGCATTTCTTTCGCATACTTTGCTTGATTTATGAATATTCCATCTTTGAGTTGCTTGACTTGCAATCCTAGGAAATAATTCAATTTTCCCATCATAGTCATTTCAAACTTGTTTGTCATGAGTTTGGCAAAATCATCACAAAGTTGCTTGTCCTTAGATCCAAAAATTATGTCATCCACATAAATTTGAACTAAGAGTATTTTACCATCATGGTTCATGGTAAATAAGGTTTTGTCAACTTCACCTTTCTTGAAACCATTTTCCAGCAAGAACTTAGCCAAGGTATCATACCATGCTCTTGGTGCTTGCTTTAGACCATATACAGCTTTCTGAAGCTTGTATACCATCTTGATTTCTGAGGGAAGTTCAAAGCTAGGGGGTTGTTCTAGGTAGACTTCTTCAGCAAGTTCACCATTCAAGAATGCACTTTTAACATCCATTTGGTAAACAATGAAGTCATTGTGAGCAGCAAAGGCCAAGAAAAGCCTAATTGCATCCAATCTCGCAACTGGTGCATAAGACTCATCATAGTCCAATCCTTCAGTCTGACAGTAACCTTGAGCAACTAAACGTGCTTTATTTCTTGTTACTTCACCAGACTCACTCAGCTTGTTTCTGAACACCCACTTTGTACCAATAGCCTTCTTGTCTTCAGCAAGTGGTACAAGTTTCCAGGCTTTGTTCCTTTCGAATTGATCCAGTTCTTCTTGCATTGCCTTTATCCATTCAGAATGCTTTAAAGCTTCTTCTATGGTTTTAGGTTCAATTTCTGAAACAAAACAAGAGAACAATGATTCTACTTCTACGACAGTTGCTTCTTCAGCAAGTCCATGAGTAGCTTTGGATCTAGTCACTTGGCGTTTATTAATATCGCCAATCATATCCGTAGAGGGATGACCTCTAATCCATTTATTAGCATGTTTTCTGCTTGTTTGATCAGGATCTGTTTGCTCATCAGCATGTGACTCTTCAATATGTACTTGTTCAGTACTACTGGGAATTTGTGTCTCTGCTGAGATTGGTTCATCAGCAACTGCTTGTTCAACATTGCTTGATTGAGGTAGCTCATCAGCAGGTACTGGAGGTTGCGTAGTTTCAGCAACTTCCGGAGCAACTGCGTCTTTTGTTGGAAATTCTTTGTCGTGAACTATATTTATCTTGTCATGACTTGGGGGAGGAGAGTCATTGTCAGAATCATCATTTAGTTCAATTGACTTGATTTGCCTAGCATTACATTCAGTTCTTTGCTCATGTATGATTAACTTTTTCATACATTCTGATATTTCTTCTTCAGCAGGCACTCCTTGTGACTTTTCGTAGAATACAACATGCACTGATTCTTCAATCTTTTGTGCCTTTTTGTTGTAAACTCTATAAGCTTTACTATGCAAGGAGTAGCCGAGAAATATCGCTTCGTCCGCCTTTGGTTGAAATGTTCTTAGGTATTCTCTACCATTGTTAAGAACGAAACACTTGCAACCTAATACTCTTAGATGAGTGATGTTAGGAGGTCTTCCAACAAACAATTCATAAGGAGTTTTGTTGTATTCCTTAGTAATCAAACATCTGTTTTGAGTATAACAGGCGGTATTAATCGCTTCAACCCAATAAGCCTCACTTATTTCAGTGTCAGCAAGCATTGTTCTTGCGGCTTTTTTTAGGGTACGATTCTTCCATTCAGCAACACCATTTTGTTGTGGTGTTCTTACTGAGGATAACTGATGTTGAATACCTTTTGAGGTACAATATTCAGTTATGTACTGGTTTACGAACTCATTACCATGGTCTGTCCTTATGACTTTTACCTTGTCATTTTTCATGACTTCAAGCTTATTCAGCAAGTTAGGTATTTCAGTCTTGGTTTCAGATTTGTGCTTGATGAATACTACCCAAGTGAATCTTGAATAGTCATCTATCACGACCAGACCATACTTCTTACCAACATAGCTTGTTGAAGAAGATTCAAACAAGTCCATGTGCAAGAGTTGTAAAGGTTTTGTAGTTGACGGTACTTCCTTGTTCTTGAAAGAGGATTTGGTTTGCTTCCCTTGCTGACATGCATTGCAAACACCATCCTTCTTAAAAGTAACCTTAGGTAATCCAACTACAAGTGCCTTTTTAGACAGCTTATTCAGCAGCTTGAAGTTTAGATGACTTGTTCGTTTATGCCATAACCATGCTTTTTCAGCAAGGCAATCGTGATCTGAGACAAGGCATTTTTCAACGATTGCTGAAGACCAATCTACGGTGTACAAGCCTCCTGATCTTCTTGCAATCATAATTACCTTTTTAGTCTCGAAATCTATAAGTTTACATTCATCACTTTTGATTTTGATGAAGTATCCTTTGTCAGCAAACTGACTCATGCTGACAAGGTTAAACTTAATATTTTTGACATAAAGAACTCCAGTAATGGTTATGCATCCTAACTTCACGTCACCATAGCCTTTTGTAGAACCGGAGCCTCCACCAGCAAACCTTATTGTTGGACCTCTAGACCACCGTCTATAGTTTATAAGGTTATTCTTGTTGCCCGTCATGTGCTTTCCACAACCACTATCAAAGTGCCAGATTGCATCGTTTGTCTCCATGGCTGAAGTCTGCACAATCAAGAACAAACAAGTTAATTATCCAATAATGGATGTCCATTAACATGTTCAAGAATGCGTCCAGTGGAAACCCAAGTCTTAAGTTTTTCAACTTTGACTTGTTTTCTACTTGCTGAGGAACTAGGAGGTTTTGAGCTGAAAGACTTTTGACTCGTGCTGGTCAAATCCACTTTCTGATGTGGTGTCTTGCTCGGTTGACCTTTTTGCTGAACATACTTTTCAGTAAGTTCCTTTCTAGCAAGGTTCCTTCTAGCTCTAGCATTAAGAGTCTTTTCAGAACTCTTAGGCTTGATTTTCTTCATCTCTTTGAAGTATCTTTGCTGACTTTGCTTATACTCATGAAAAAGTTGACTTTGCTTGGTTTTGAAACCGAGTCCACTTTTCAGAGAATGCTGAGCTTTTGTGTCAGCAACCTTACTTTATTCAGATTTGTCAGCAAAGGTCTTCTGATTACTTTTAGTAATCTTGCCTTCAGACTTAACAACTTGCTTTTCAGCAACTTGTTTGGCGGGATGCTTCACAACATCCTTCTTCTTTCCAGTTTGCTTCTCAGAAACCTGTTTTCCTTTTAAAGTCTTGTTACTTTGAGTAGAAATAGCGGGCTTTATGGTCATAGGTACTTGATTGGATGTTTCAGCAACCTTAGATTGACCAAACTGATAGAGTTCTGGTAGACCGCTATCAGTAGCACGTACAAAGGAAATCGGTGATTTATCTTTACTCAAGATTTCTACGTCATCACCTTCATACGTTGCTCCTAAACCTTCTTTCTGAGATGGATCTCTCAAATAAGAGTTTAGTTCAGTCAGCGTATTACTTGCGTCAGCATAAGATTTGAAATTGATTTTCATCTTTTTCATCTCTTGGATTTCAACAAGTAACTTTAGAATTGAGGACTGATATTCTTCCAATTCTAATGCCATTTGAGAATTCTTCTCTGTAGCTTCAGCAATCTGTAAGAAAATATGGTCAGAGTTACCCCTAGGGTACGTAGAGGAATTTTTAAAAATTTTCTTAACATACAGGTTAATTGATTATGCATATGTCGTATATATATAAACACGTCAATTAGAAGACTAACCTTACTTCCAAAGCAGCTTCCAAGTCTTTGTAATAATCCGGTGTATCTTCTCCTTCGTCGAAGTCGAAGATATCTACAATGCTCCTTATATCTACAAGACAATAAGAGTTAGTTTCCAGCTCCTAGAACCTCAACCTTGGTATCCACGGATGAACAGCCTATCGGAAGAATGCTAGGATATTCTTTATGTGACCAAGAAGACGGAGCGGCAATTTCCTCCGGTGGTGGTGCGCGCGCGTGAGGCTAAGGGAGGAGGGGAGAGTTTTATTTTCTCTAAGAAAACTGGGTAGAATGACTGTCAAAGTCTATGTCTGAAACTGTGTGTAAAACTCTCTCTAATAATCTACTATATATAGTAGTCTATAGAAGCCTAAAGCATAAGCAATTAGACTTCGTAAAGGAATAAGAATCTAATTCTTATCGCACAAGGAAACCAATATCAAGTCTGGATTCATTCCCAATCAAATTAAAACTCAATCAGGAAAATCTAACTTATCCCTTGGACTTCTAATAGAGGAAAGAGTCGAACTCCTTCCCCTTATCAGGCAACGTGTGCGCGCGCGCCTTGTCCTACGGGAGGTGGGTCCCACTTTTGGGACCCACTTATATTTCTAAGGCAATCCAAACTCCAAGTAGATTTTGCCCAAGTGCATATGTTAATTCTAAATTAACATATCCTTTCTAATCGAACCTCCATTATATTTCTAAAATATAATCTTTAATTG
Source organism: Plantago ovata (assembly GCA_028274465.1). Lineage (NCBI taxonomy): Eukaryota > Viridiplantae > Streptophyta > Magnoliopsida > Lamiales > Plantaginaceae > Plantago > Plantago ovata. The sequence goes on along the minus strand of CM051456.1, from coordinate 36,272,206 downwards.
TATTTACATAAAATACAATTAATTAGCCAATTCAATTAATAATTCCAAATCATTAATTGAGCCACCAAATATTATAATTAATTCCAAATCAATTATAATCCATCAATCACAATTAATTCCAAATTAATTGCGATTCCATCTTCAAGGATATTCTGATAGACTGAATCACCACATAGTGTGACCCATAGGGCCTCACCGTATTAAGCAAGTCCTAGACTAGGCAACATGAAATTCCTAGACGGTTCCATTTGCAATATTAATACGTGAGGACGTTTGAGAGGTTTCTCAAAGCTAACCCTTTCGTTGCGAAGCCTGTTGCGCTCAACGCGGCGATAGTAACGTCCCTTCATCTGACTTGCTCGAATGTATCTAAGATCGATGAAGTGTCTATCCCAACAATACATCCACGGGCGTCTCAGGGAGTTGCTTGGTTAAGATATACTTATGACCATCATAATATATCATTTGCACTGGCCAGTGACTTTACCAACACAACTATGCAGACTATGAGCAGTGCTCTCCTGTGCTACACTTGAGAGATGAATCCTTCACAGAATCACTTATCACCCCCATTTGTATTTAGCCATAATCGTGGATCGTGTCTTAGGTCAGTTGCTTATTCAGAGCTGACATCGACGGGTCCACCAAGGATATGGGGCAACAAATGTGATGATAAAGTCCTGCAAGTGCAAAGGACGAATGACATCATTTCGACAACTCACCGGTTCCCATAGACACGTCGGTGTAGAGTATACATCGATGGGAGTGTCCGGTGGGTACTTCCATTGTTCGATAAAGCTTCTTCGAACAACTATGCGCAGTTATGGGAACGTTTCTCGATTGTCCAACAATCCATTCCGTGGCCGTGGGATCGGCTCACACTTGCTCCAACAAGTATAACCTCCACATACTAGTCTTGTCAGGTTCATTCAGACCCCAACATCCGAGATGTACCACGACTAGGGAGAGTTTGGGATAGATGATAACTCACATAGCTCCCACAAACTGTGTGATCGGTCATCTATCCGAGGGGACATATTTAATATCAATACAGACAGTAATAAAGATATGACATGCTGCAACCTGGTGTAATATAAATATGAAAGCGATATTCAATAGTAAAATGCAACAAACATATAATATATTACGTTGACCTGTGTAATAATACATATATGTCCTCTAAAAGGACACCATGCCCTTAGTAAGGACTGTCTCTAGGACATATACACTATCAATCTCCCACTTGGACTAGAGCCAGTCACCTTTGTGCCTAATGCCCAGATTAGCATAATGTCTTAAGTGGACTTCCACTGATAAGACCTTGGTGAAAGGATCTGCCACGTTGTCCGTGGTAGAGACACGTTCTATACTAACTTCTCCTCTATCTATAATCTCACGTATAACGTGATATTTTCTAAGTACATGTTTGTTCTTGTTTGTAGATCTAGGCTCCCTAGCTTGAGCGACGGCGCCCGTATTGTCACAATAAATCGTTATTGGATTGGGAGCAGGAACAACCCTCAATTCCTTCAAGAACTCTGAAATCCAGACAGCTTCTTTCGATGCTTCTGATGCAGCAATGTACTCGGCCTCTGTGGATGAGTCAGCAACTGTTGCTTGCTTAGAGCTCTTCCAACAGACAGCTCCTCCGTTCAATTTGAATACGTATCCTGTCTGTGACTTAAAGTCATCAGGATCTGATTCAAATCCAGCGTCGACATACCCAGACATCTTTAATTCTGGTTCTCCACCAAACACCAAGAACATCTCTTTAGTCCGTCTAAGGTACTTAAGAATGTTCTTCACAGCAGTCCAGTGAGGTACTCCTGGATTCTGTTGGTGTCGACAAGTGACACTAAGCGCATATGCCACATCGGGCCTTGTGCAATTCATTGCATACATTATAGACCCTACTGCCGAAGCATAGGGCACACGACTCATTGCATTTCTTTCTTCATCAGTTTTAGGACCATCCTTAACTGATAAGACAATCCCATGCCTAGCTGGGAGAAAGCCTCTCTTTGAGCCGTCCATCTTATAACGCTTCAGTATTTTGTCGATGTAGGTGGACTGTGTCATTCCCAACATCCTCTTGGATCTATCTCTAAAGATCTTGATCCCTAGCATGTAGTTCGCTTCACCCAAGTCCTTCATCGAGAAGGTACTTGATAACCAAACTTTAGTCTCTTCTAGCATAGAGACATTGTTTCCCATGATCAAAATGTCATCTACATAAATGATCATGAAAACAACTCCTTTGTCGCTGTGTCTCGCATAGACACAGGGATCTTCCTTGCTTCTGATGAAGTCAAACGATTTGACAGCTTCATCAAAGCGGATATTCCAGCTCCTTAACGCTTGCTTTAGCCCATAGATGGATCTTTGTAATTTGCATACAGCAGTTGGCCTGGTTTTACTAATAAAACCTTCCGGCTGTACCATATAGACCTCTTCCTCAAGGTTGCCATTGAGGAAGGCAGTCTTTACATCCATTTGCCAGATTTCATAATCATAGTAGGCAGCTATCGCAAGTAGAATTCGAATGGACTTCAATTTTTCTACTGGTGAAAAAGTTTCATCGTAATCGATGCCATACCTTTGCGTGTAGCCTTTCACCACAAGCCTAGCTTTGTGCGTTTGTACCTTGCCATCGGCATCTGTCTTTCGTTTAAAGACCCATTTGCACCCAATTGGTCTAACCCCTTGGGGCAAGTCTACCAAGTTCCAAACTTGGTTCTGGTACATTGAATCCATTTCTAATTCCATGGCCTCTTGCCATTTGTCTGAGTCAATATCGATTATTGCCTCTTTGTAGGTCTCGGGATCTTCCCGATCTGATAAACCGACATCAAGTTCACTAATGTCTTCTATCATAAGGCTTTGCTTCTGAGGTCCTCTAAGGATCCTCTTCGACCTACGGAGCTCGACTTGTTTTGGTGTTTTTCTTTTTTGGCTTCGTGTAACACGAACATTATCGGTGGGTACTGATGCAGCTGGTCGTTGGGCGTGACCCTGTTCCCTTGCAGGAGGCTGCTCTTGTGCAACTTGTTGCACAGGTTGGTTGACAACGGGTTCTATTGGTGTGGTTTCAACTGTTGATCCAATCACATGACTCCCACTGACTATGACATGCCTAGCAAGTGTCATATCATCACCCTTGTCTGCTTCGAAAGCTCCCACTGAACTTGAGTCCAAATCAGAAGATTTAGAGACCTCATGTTCGCGCGTGTCAAAGTCTTGAATTTCTTCAAGTTCTATCATATCATCTAACCTCTCTTCTTCGAGGTATTCAGCTTCTAAAAACTTCACGTTTCTAGACACGATCACCTTGTGATCTTCAGCATAATAGAATTCATAGCCTCTCGTCTGACGAGGATAGCCTATGAAATATACTTTGGCACCCTTGGCATCTAACTTATCAGTGAGCATCAGCTTGACTATCGCAGGACAGCCCCAAGGTCTAAGATAGCCTAGAGAAGGCTTCTTTCCCTTCCATAACTCATAAGGAGTTTTCTCCACTGATTTAGATGGTACACGGTTCAGAATGTAGATTGCAGTTTGTAGTGCATATCCCCACAGATACTTTGGAAGAGTCGAGAATCCAATCATTGATCTTACCATGTCTAACAGGGTTCGATTCCTCCTCTCAGACACACCGTTTAGCTGTGGTGTTCCAGGAGGAGTCCATTGCGATTGAATCCCATTTTCCTTCAAGTAATCGATAACTTCTTCACTAAGGTATTCACCTCCTCGATCTGATCGAAGAGTGACTATCCTTAGGTTCAATTCATTCTCGACCTCATTCCTAAACTCCTTGAATTTCCCAAAGGTCTCGGATTTATTCTTCATAAGATAAATATATCCATACCTTGAGAAATTGTCAGTAAAGGTAACGAAGTAAGGATAACCCTCACGCGCATGGACTTTAAACGGTCCACATACATCGGTATGTATGAGCTCTAAGCAGCGAGTGGCACGAACACCTTGTCCAACAAAAGGTTTGTTCGTCATCTTACCCTTAACACAAGATTCACATGTACCATATGATTCGAAATCAAATGGTTCTAAGTAGTCCAACTTCCTTAGTCTTTGAATCCGTGTTTCATTGATATGGCCTAGCCGACAATGCCATAGATAAGATGGATTATTCTTCTTACTTGAAGACGGTTGTTTGTTATGTATTTGAAATAAAGGTAGACTACTTTGCAAAATATATAAACCATTCACCAAGCGAGCCTTTCCATAATACTGATCATCTAATGAAAAATAACAAGTATTATTCGCAAATCGAAAGGAAAAACCCATATTGTCTAACAATGGAATGGAAATAATATTTATGACAATGGATGGAACAAAATAAACATTATCAGGTTCTAAACATTGTCCCGAAGGTAAATCTATCTTGCTGCGTCCAACGCGTTTGGCTTCAACTGGATTGCCGTTCCCAACATGCAAGTCGATTTCACCTTGCTTGACTAGCCTGTGATCAATTAGCCCCTGCACATTATTACAAATGTGTGAGCCACAGGCTGTATCTAATACCCAACCATTGGAGTCAAAAGTAGTCATGTTCATTTCAATAACAAACATACCTGAGCCAGAAGCTGATGACTTCTTGGCCTGATCTGCCCTAAGCTTAGGGCAATCTTTCTTCCAATGTCCTTTCTGCTTACAGAAAAGACATTCATCTGTGCGCACCGTTCCGCTTCTCTTGAACTTCCTTTTCTGGTTCGGACGCTTAGGCTTATCACTCCAAGTGTTAGCCTTGGCTCCCGACTTTCCCTTACCCTTAGCACCTTTGCTTTTCGGGTTTGAGTTAGACGGTTGCCCAACAAGCATGATCGACTTTTCCTTCTTAGGAAGAGTTTGATCATATGTCTTCAGCAGATTATGAAGTTCAGGCAGTGTCACGTCCTTCGCATTCATCGTGTAATTAATGATGAACTGCGAATACGAACTCGGCAATGATTGAAGGACAAAGATCACCAGTGACTTTACCAACACAACTATGCAGACTATGAACAGTGCTCTCCTGTGCTACACTTGAGAGATAAATCCTTCACAGAATCACTTATCACCCCCATTTGTATTTAGCCATAATCCTGGATCGTGTCTTAGGTCAGCTGCTTATTCAGAGTTGACATCGACGGGTCCACCAAGGATATGGGGCAACAAATGTGATGATACAGTCCTGTAAGTGCAAAGGACGAATGGCATCACTTCGACAACTCACCGGTTCCCATAGACACGTCGGTGTAGAGTATACATCGATGGGAGTGTCCGGTGGGTACTTCCATTGTTCGATAAAGCTTCTTCGAACAACTATGCGCAGTTATGGGAACGTTCCTTGATTGTCCAACAATCCGTTCCGTGGCCGTGGGATCGGCTCACACTTGCTCCAACAAGTATAACATCCATGCATACTAGTCTTGTCAGGTTCATTCAGACCCCACATCCGAGATGTACCACGACTAGGGAGAGTTTGAAATAGATGATAACTCACATAGCTCCCACTAACTGTGTGATCGGTCATCTATCCGAGGGGACATGTTTAATATCAATACAGACAGTAATAAAGATATGACATGCTGCAGCCTGGTGTAATATAAATATGAAAGCGATACTCAATAGTAAAATGCAACAAACATATAATATATTACGTTGACCAGTGTAATAGTACATATATGTCCTCTACAAGGGCACCATGCCATTAGTAAGGACTGTCTCTAGGACATATACACTATCACAATCAACTTCTTAAGACGCCTTATTTCAGCATCCTGTTCTTCTGTCTCTTCCTTCAGCAAGACGTACTTTTCAGTAGTCTGCTTGGTCAGAATTTCAGCAATCTGTAGTTTCTCTTGCTGTCTGCTCAGAGTTTTCTCAAATCTTTTGATTTCTCCTTGAATCTTGTCAAGGTCAATCTCGTCTTCACTTTCTGAGTCTGAGTCAGAGGTAGGGTTGTTTACCTGACCGGCCATGAGGCAGAACTCATAGTTTGACACATCTGGATAAGCTTCCATAGCTATTCCACAAACTTCTTTGCCAATCTCCACGTCTAGAGTGGCTTGTTCATCGTCAGAGTCTGAGCTTTCATCCTCACTGTCTTCGGAGCTGGTATCAATGCACAATGCGTCGATTTTTGCTTGAAGCTTCTTCTTTTCTTCAGCAATAAAAGCTCTTTTGAACTTCTTCTTCTTTTTAGCAGATTTGCCTTTCAGCAAAGGGCAATTAGCTTTGAAGTGTCCAGGCTTCTTGCAGTAAAAGCATAGATCATTTCCAACTACAGGTTCTTCTGATGAGGTTGCTTGTTGAGCTTGCTTGTTCAGCGAGCCAGTCTCATTCTTGTACTTATGGTAATTGTTACTGTTGGTCCCTTTAAACAACAAGAAAAGACTAGAGGGGGGGGGGAGTGAATAGTCTTTTCAAACTTTCGTCGTTTAAAACTTTCTCAGCAAGTACTTATTACTTTTCAGTAATGAGTTTGCTGATACTTAACTTTCTCAGCAAGCGTAAGATACTTTACAGTAGCTTGGTTTGCTGATACTTAAAATGAGAGCGGAAGTCTTTGATACAATAAGTGCTCTTCCAGTCTGTAAAGGTTTCAGCAAGGGAAGTGAGTGACTGTGTACAGATAGATATGATTTGCTGAAAGCTAAATACAGTAAGTAAATCACACAAACACTTTTATAGTGGTATCTGACAGTGGCGTAATCTCTCAACTAATCCACTTCGTCCTTTCTAGGACTGAATCCACTAAGATATGATTGAGGTTCCTTACAATCTCCTATCTAAAGCGATTCAACAGAAACCAAAGCACACTCGCTTTGTCTCCAACCTAAACTAGAGAACTCAACCTAGTTCTCCACCAAACTTGGTACTTTTAATCAGTAAAACTATGCTCGATTAAGTTCCCCCTGAATATCACGCCTGAAAGGGTGTATTTTCAGTTAAAGAGTTTTGGGGTGAGATAACTTAATTATAACTTATTCAGTTACAACAAGTAATCTAAGAAACACAACTTGGAATACTTTGCAGTAAACAAGTTTGATTGTTTCTGGTGTCAAGACTTGTTCTTGTTTAAAAGAAAGAACACTTAACTAATTTCTTAGCCGAGTTTGTTCTACTTCTTCACAAGTAGCTTTTTCAAGCTTTAAGTCTTGGAACGGATCAATGGCAGTAAGAGTGTTTGAAGGTTTGTGAGTTTTAAGCACAAGTGAGAGTTTGATCACGTTGTTGACACACTTCAACTCTTTGCCGGATGACCTCTATTTATAGTGTAAGTAAGTAGCCGTTTGAATTTCAAATCCTAAGGCTTTTGTTCCTTAACATGTCACTATCTTGCTTTTGTACTTTCAGTAGCGTCTTTGTTTGTCTTCTAGTCTTCATGTCCTTCGCGTGCAAGCTTTGCATTAAATGCACATTTGAATAGAATTCAAATAGTAACATTGGAGCGCAAATTCACGTACATTCAGCAAGAGGTCACATATGTTCCATCAGCAAATGGTTAGTCTCAGTTTCAGCAAGCACAACCTACTCTGTCTTTCAGATTTTCACTTATTCAATCCTGTTGCTGAATTTTCCACTTTATGAGCAACACGTGCCTTTGTAGATACCAGTCTTCAGCAATCTTCTAGTCTTCAGATCTTCAATTTCTTCAAGTCTTCAGATCTTCAAAAGTCTTCAAGATTCTGAGCGGTTTCTATTTGCTTCAATAATTTGTTTGTAATAAACAAAGTATATCTTCAGCAAATGCTTCAATAGGTTATTTTCTTTTCAGAAAATAAGATACATCATAATCTAAGCATCAAGAAGTTATTTTCTTTTCAGAAAATAAAATACATCATACGCAAAAGAAATAACTTATCTAGCACCTAACTAAGTCATCAGCAAACGTTCCTCTTTTACAATGTCCTTACAATTCTAAATTCCTATGGACCTTAAGAGTACTAGTTACTGGAATTTCCTTAATTTAGCATGGTTAATTGCTCATCAAAATTACAAGTTTCCTAACAAATTTCCCCCTTTTTGATGTTAGAAATCCATGGCTAAATTAATTGTTACCCTTTTAGAGGTTTCTGATGTTGAATAAATCAGTTGATTAATGCAAGCATACTTGAATAATTAAACAGTAAGCATAAGTAAATTGCATAATCAAATACCAATAAGAGTCAAAAGTTTCATTGCTGATAGTTATCATTCAGAAGTTTACATGAAATAGCATAGATAACATAAACAGAATCAGCAAACAAAAACTTCAACAAAAACTATTGCAGGGACTTAAGCTCTTTCAGAGGATTTTCTCAAAATCTCTCTTACATTCTTCTCAGCAAGTGCAGTAAATTCAACACAATCCTTTTCGTAGTTTTCCAGAAGCCTACAGACTTGTAGTTGAAGAATTCTTGCGTTTTTGCAGGCAGTATGATGATGCTTTTCAGCATTCATTTCCATGTAGTTAATTACCCACAAATGCATGCCCCAATTGCTGGCATGAAGAAGCTGTGTATCTGAAATGCTTTTCAGATGAATCTTTCTTAGCCAGAGAAGATCTTCTTCTTGATCCTTAGCAGTGAGATAGAAGTACTCATAAGGAATCAATCCAAGTTTCTTCTTAGGTTTCTTTGTTACCGGGTCAGCGTAGTAAGCAATGCCAGGTGGTTTGATCAGATTTGGTTCTTGTTTGTATGTCTTACCAATGGCAACACTTCTTACATAGACATCAAGATTCAGCCATTTCCCAGCAATATTTCTTGGGAGGGATTCTTCCCTTTGCTTTCTTTGGACCTTGAGTTCAATCCATTTGAACATTTGATTCAATATGGCTGTAGGAAAGAACTCATTTACCAGTAAGTCTTCCAGCTATAAAATCCAGCAACCATGAATGTTTCTGATTACATTCTGAGTGGTTTCCTCATTGCTGGTCTTTGTATATTCAATGCCGGAGCCAATAGAAATGCTGGCCAGCCTTTTCTCTTCCTGTCTTTGCCTTCTTCTTCTTGTTTTAGCATTGTCTTGATCTCTTGTTGAAGAGTTAGACGAGAAATGCTTTGAATGGCCAGACGGAGTCACGTCTGTTAAGGGTCTAGCTCTTATGGCTTGAGCTATTGTTTGATTGTCATCATCTTCTTCATCCAGCAACCATGAATGTTTCTGATTACATTCTGAGTGGTTTCCTCATTGCTGGTCTTTGTATATTCAATGCCGGAGCCAATAGAAATGCTGGCCAGCCTTTTCTCTTCCTGTCTTTGCCTTCTTCTTCTTGTTTTAGCATTGTCTTGATCTCTTGTTGAAGAGTTAGACGAGAAATGCTTTGAATGGCCAGACGGAGTCACGTCTGTTAAGGGTCTAGCTCTTATGGCTTGAGCTATTGTTTGATTGTCATCATCTTCTTCATCATCTTCATTCAGATTGTGATGACTTTCAGTATGACAAAAATCTTGAGTTTCAGCAGCGGTTTTTCTCTTTTGGTACTTGCTGAATTTAACTCAGATTCTGCTTGTCTTTTAGAACTTTGCTCTTTTACAGCAAGAGGATCTATTGGTAGTGGCGCATCAACAGCAGGAGTAGGAGGGGTTTGGTTGCTTTTTCTAGTGTTCTTCTTTCCCCCCTTAGACATGGATTGCAACATCGGAGTGATGTGCAGAGAATAAAACTCATTGCAATTTTCAGCAAGAGTGTTTAAACTGTTATACTTCATGATGATTTGTTGTTGGTCAGAGTTCATTGTTGACAACTCTCTTGGAATATTCATCATGTTCTCTTCATGTCTTTTCTCTGTTGCGGCCTTCTCATCCATAATATTCTGTGCCTTTACGAGAGCATTCTTTGCAAGCCTGAGCGCTTGACTTACATCTTCTTCATAGCTCTTGTGATAAAGACTGATGTCTTTCTGAGCTATTGTCAAAGTTGTAGTGCGTCTCAGCACTGTAGCCAATATCTTTCCAATGTCAAGTGGGCTCTCAGCATGCAATGCCTCATCTTCAGCTTTGCAGGCATCATGGACTTGTTTTAGTGCTAGAATTCTGGGAGTAAACTCCTCAACTCTTGGGAACGGCACTAAATGAGGTGTCAAGGAATGAACTTTAAGTTCGGAAGCAAACTGATCATCTTGTAAAAGCAGCTCGGCTCTTAGTGAATCTCCTTTATCAGTGATGTAATCAGGAGGAGGAATCTGAACAACTTTTGGGTCTCGCTTGGACTGCTCATCGTCATGATCTGACAAGTCGTCATCATCCTCAGATTCATCAAGTTGAGCAACTTTTGAACCTTTATCAGTAGCTTCACTTCCTCTTTGTTGAGTGGTTGCTGATGGCAACGCTTCAGACTCAACAACTGGAGTTTCACCAGTAGTTAGTTGTTTCAATTGAGTTTGTGGCTCAATTACTGGAGTTTCGCCAGTAGTTAGTTTTAATTGAGTTTGTGGCTCAATTACTGGAGTTTCGCCAGTAGTAAGTGGAAGGGATGGAACTTCCTTTGATTTTGGTCTTGAAGATTCACCAATTTCTAGATCCTGCGTATGCCTTGCATGGATCAAGAGACTGTTTTGTAGAGCGCGTTGGTAATCTTCATCTTCTTCATCCTCATCATCAAGGTTTTCTTCAGTAACCTTGGCATCAGAAACTGGACTTTTGCCATTTTTCAAGGCAGCCCTTTTTCTGGCGTATTCTTCTTCAGTATCAGCACCTTGCACAGGTGCTTGATTTTCAGCATCAGCAGGAGGAGGTTGAGATCCTTGCTGAGATTGTTGTTGTTCAGCTTGCTGATTGTCGATTGAGTATTGTCAGCAACTGTTAACTTCAATCCACCAGCATCAGGACTTGGACCTTGATTGTCATCATCGTCGTCTTTCTTGTCCTTAGAATCTTCCCTTCATCATCACTGGGATCAGTAGGGATGTTCTCATCTTCTTCTTCTTCGTCATCATCTGTCAGAATGACTAGCTCCACGTGCTTATACAAAGCAACACTTGTCACTTCCTCTTCCTCAGGTTAATTTGTGGGGATTGCCACCACAGGTCAAAAAGACCTTTGAGCATCACAACTTGTTTCGCTGGAGAGGCCTCCTTAATTTCCTTCATATTCTCTCTGATTTGAGCAATCAGATTTGAGCTCATTTGCTGAGAATATGTCATTTCTTCAGAAGGATGGAGTGGACAAATGTTTCGAGCTTAACAGAGAAGATCTCTTTTTTCCTTGTTTGAGAGATGAAGTGAAATCTGAGAAATCCATTCTCCTGTACATTTGCCA
>CM051456.1:36135742-36260860 GCA_028274465.1 Plantago ovata | reverse complement strand
GGTTGGTCCCTTTAAACAACAAGAAAAGACTAGAGGGGGGGGGGTGAATAGTCTTTTCAAACTTTCGTCGTTTAAAACTTTCTCAGCAAGTACTTATTACTTTTCAGTAATGAGTTTGCTGATACTTAACTTTCTCAGCAAGCGTAAGTTACTTTACAGTAGCTTGGTTTGCTGATACTTAAAATCAGAGAGCGGAAGTCTTTGATACAATAAGTGCTCTTTCAGTAAGTAAAGGTTTCAGCAAGTGAAGTGAGTGACTGTGTACAGACAGATATAATTTGCTGAAAGCTAAATACAGTAAGTAAATCACACAAACACTTTTATAGTGGTATCTGAGAGTGGCGTAATCTCTCAACTAATCCACTTTGTCCTTTCTAGGACTGAATCCACTAAGATATGATTGAGGTTCCTTACAATCTCCTATCTAAAGCGATTCAACAGAAACCAAAGCACACTTGCTTTGTCTCCAACCTAAACTAGAGAACTCAACCTTGTTCTCCACCAAACTTGGTACTTTTAATCAGCAAAACTATGCTCGATTAAGTTCCCCTGAATATCACGCCTGAAAGGGTGTATTTTCAGTTAGAGAGTTTTGGGGTGAGATAACTTAATTATAACTTATTCAGTTACAACAAGTAATCTAAGAAACACAACTTGGAATACTTTGCAGTAAACAAGTTTGATTGTTTCTGGTGTCAAGACTTGTTCTTGTTCGAAAGAAAGAACACTTAACTAATTTCTTAGCCGAGTTTGTTCTACTTCTTCACAAGTAGCTTTTTCAAGCTTTAAGTCTTGGAACGGATCAATGGCAGTAAGAGTGTTTGAAGGTTTGTGAGTTTTAAGCACAAGTGAGAGTTTGATCACGTTGTTGACACACTTCAACTCTTTGCCGGATGACCTCTATTTATAGTGCAAGTAAGGAGCCGTTTGAATTTCAAATCCTAAGGCTTTTGTTCCTTAACATGTCACTATCTTGCTTTTGTACTTTCAGCAGCGTCTTTGTTTGTCTTCTAGTCTTCATGTCCTTCGCGTGTAAGCTTTGCATTAAATGCACATTTGAATAGAATTCAAACAGTAACATTGGAGCGCAAATTCACGTACATTCAGCAAGAGGTCACATATGTTCCATCAGCAAGTGGTCAGTCTCAGTTTCAGCAAGCACAACCTACTCTGTCTTTCAGATTTTCACTTATGCAATGCTGTTGCTGAATTTTCCACTTTCTGAGCAACACGTGCCTTTGTAGATACCAGTCTTCAGCAATCTTCTAGTCTTCAGATCTTCAATTCTTCAAGTCTTCAGATCTTCAAAAGTCTTCAAGATTCTGAGCGGTTTCTATTTGCTTCAATAATTTGTTTGTAATAAACAAAGTATATCTTCAGCAAATGCTTCAATAGGTTATTTTCTTTTCAGAAAATAAGATACATCATAAGCTAAGCATCAATAAGTTATTTTCTTTTCAGAAAATAAAATACATCATACGCAAAAGAAATAACTTATCTAGCACCTAACTAAGTCATCAGCAAACGTTCCTCTTTTACAATGTCCTTAAAATTCTAAATTCCTATGGACCTTAAGAGTACTAGTTACTGGACTTTCCTTAATTTAGCATGGTTAATTGCTCATCAAAATTACAAGTTTCCTAACAAATTTCCCCCTTTTTGATGTTAGCAATCCATGGCTAAATTAATTGTTACCCTTTTAGAGGTTTCTGATGTTGAATAAATCAGTTGATTAATGCAAGCATACTTGAATAATTAAACAGTAAGCATAAGTAAATTGCATAATCAAAAACCAATAAGAGTCAAAAGTTTCATTGCTGATAGTTATCATTCAGAAGTTTACATGAAAAAGCATAGATAACATAAACAGAATCAGCAAACAAAAACTTTAACAAAAACTATTGCAGGGACTTAAGCTCTTTCAGAGGATTTTCTCAAAATCTCTCTTACACTCTTCTCAGCAAGTGCAGTGAATTCAACACAATCCTTTTCGTAGTTTTCCAGAAGCCTACGGACTTGTAGTTGAAGAATTCTTGCGTTTTTGCAGGCAGTATGATGATGCTTTTCAGCATTCATTTCCATGTAATTAATTACCCACAAATGCATGCCCCAATTGCTGGCATGGAGAAGCTGTGTATCTGAAATGCTTTCGGATGAATCTTTCTTAGCCAGAGAAGATCTTCTTCTTGATCCTTAGCAGTGAGATAGAAGTACTCATAAGGAATCAATCCAAGTTTCTTCTTAGGTTTCTTTGTTACCGGGTCAGAGTAGTAAGCAATGCCAGGTGGTTTGATCAGATTTGGTTCTTGTTGTATGTCTTACCAATGGCAACTCTTCTTACATAGACCTCAAGATTCAACCATTTCCCAGCAATATTTCTTGGGAGGGATTCTTCCCTTTGCTTTCTTTGGACCTTGAGTTCAATCCATTTGAACATTTGATTCAATATGGCTGTAGGAAAGAACTCATTTACCAGCAAGTCTTCCAGCTTTAAATCCAGCAACCATGAATGTTTCTGATTACATTCTGGTTTCCTCAGCTGGTCTTTGTATATTCATGCCGGAGCCAATAGCAATGCTGGCTGGTCTTATATATTCAATGGGAGCAGCATGTCTTGATGCTCTTGCTGAAGAGTCAGCCTTTGAGCATTGTCTTGATCTCTTGCTGAGAGTCAGACGAGAAATGCTTGAATGGCCAGACGGAGTCTGTTAAGGGTCTAGCTCTTATGGCTTGAGCTATTGTTTGATTGTCATCATCTTCTTCATCATCTTCATTCAGATTGTGATGACTTTCAGTATGACAGAAATCTTGAGTTTCAGCAGCGGTTTTTCTCTTTTTGGTACTTGCTGAATTTAACTCAGATTCTGCTTGTCTTTTAGAACTTTGCTCTTTTTCAGCAAGAGGTTCTATTGGCAGTGGCACATCAACAGCAGGAGTAGGAGGGGTTTGGTTTCTTTTTCTAGTATTCTTCTTTTCCCCTTAGACATGGATTGCAACATCGGAGTGATGTGCAGAGAATAAAACTCATTGCAATTTTCAGCAAGAGTGTTTAAACTGTTATACTTCATGATGATTTGTTGTTGGTCAGAGTTCATTGTTGACAACTCTTTTGAATATTCATCATGTTCTCTTCATGTCTTTTCTCTGTTGCGGCCTTCTCATCCATAATTCTGAGCCTTGACGAGAGCATTCTTTGCAAGCCTGAGCGCTTGACTTACATCTTCTTCATAGCTCTTGTGATAAAGACTGATGTCTTTCTGAGCTATTGTCAAAGTTGTAGTGCGTCTCAGCACTGTAGCCAATATCTTTCCAATGTCAAGTGGGCTCTCAGCAAGCAATGCCTCATCTTCAGCTTTGCAGGCATCATGGACTTGCTTTAGTGCTAGAATTCTGGGAGTAAACTCCTCAACTCTTGGGAACGGCACTAAATGAGGTGTCAAGGAATGAACCTTAAGTTCGGAAGCAAACTGATCATCTTGTAAAAGCAGTTCGGCTCTTAATGAATCTCCTTATCAGTGATGTAATCAGGAGGAGGAATCTGAACGACTTTTGGGTCTCGCTTGGATTGTTCATCTCATTTTCTGACAAGTCGTCATCATCCTCAGATTCATCAAGTTGAGCAACTTTTGAGCCTTTGTCAGTAGCTTCACTTCCTTTTTGTTGAGTGGTTGCTGATGGCAACGCTTCAGACTCAACAACTGGAGTTTCACCAGTAGTTAGTTGTTTCAATTGAGTTTGGCTCAATTACTGGAGTTTCGCCAGTAGTTAGTTTTAATTGAGTAGTGGCTCAATTACTGGAGTTTCGCCAGTAGTAAGTGGAAGGGATGGAACTTCCTTTGATTTTGGTCTTGAAGATTCACCAATTTCCAGATCCTGCGTATGCCTTGCATGGATCAAGAGACTGTTTTGTAGAGCGCGTTGGTAATCTTCATCTTCTTCATCCTCATCATCAAGGTTTTCTTCAGTAACCTTGGCATCAGAAACTGGACTTTTGCCATTTTTCAAGGCAGCCCTTTTTCTGGCGTATTCTTCTTCAGTATCAGCACCTTGCACAGGTGCTTGATTTTCAGCATCAGCAGGAGGAGGTTGAGATTCTTGCTGAGATTGTTGTTGTTCAGCTTGCTGATTGTCAGATTGAGTATTTTCAGCAACTGTTAACTTCAATCCACCAGCACCAGGACTTGGACCTTGATTGTCATCATCGTCGTCTTTCTTGTCCTTAGAATCTTTCCCTTCATCATCACTGGGATCAGTGGGAATGTTCTCATCTTCTTCTTCTTCTTCATCATCTGTCAGAATGACTAGCTCCACGTGCTTATACAAAGCAACACTTGTCACTTCCTCTTCCTCAGTTAATTTGTGGGGATCAGCCACCACAGGAACAAAAAGACCTTTGAGCATCACAGCTTGTTCAGCTGGAGAGGCACTCTTAAATTTGGCCTTCATATTCTCTCTGATTTGAGCAATCAGATTTGAGCTCATTTGCTGAGAATATGTCATTTCTTCAGGAAGGATGGAGTGGACAAATGTTTCGAGCTTTAACAGAGAAGATCTCTTTTTCTCATTTGAGAGATGAAGGTGAAGATCTGAGAAATCCATTCTCCTGTACCTTTGCCAGTTGCTGACGGACTTAGCAACTCTTGACAAAGTTGTCCTCTTGAAGTTCAAGTAAAGTTCTTCAGAACTTACTTGCTGATCTTCAGTGATGAGTACCACTTCAGTGGTCTCCTTTTGAGCCTGAAAAAGAATTTTATTTAGATCAGGATTGGTTTGGAGAATTGTTTTAGAGTTTATATCTGAAACATGATTTACCTGCTGAGAGTCAGCAAGCTCATGTAGTACAATTTCCATTCCATGAGGAGCTTGAGTAGCATCCTCCATTTGTTCATCCTGAAATAAATTAAAGTTAGACACAAGTACTAAGCTGTCAAACTTAGTTTTTATACCAAAATTATTAACTACCTGCTGAGCAGGGAGTGTTGGTTCTGGTGCAGAGGCTTCAGCAACCATCTGACTTGCATCTTGAGAAGTCTGTAGAGAAAGAATAATTTTAGCAAAAGAACAATTTTCAGAATTTGAAGTTTTACTGATGGTTGAATTAACTACCTGCTGAGGAAGGACAGGTTGTGGCTCAGTCCTTTCAGCATTAACAGTTTCTTCAGCTTCTTGGACTGTTTCTTCAGCAGACTTCTGGTTTTGCTCTATCTGAGAAAGCTGTGCGGTTTCAGCAATCTCCCTTGTCTCTGAAATGACAAGTTGAGCAGAAGCATCTTGACCTTTAAGCTCACTGCTTGTCATGAAGAGATCAATTGACTTGTTGGATGATTCTTCAATCTCCAACTCCATTTGTTTGCTTAAATCTTCCAGTACAAGCTGGACTTTGTCAATTGATGTCTTGGGTGAACTTGGGCCAGTATTCTCAGCATCAAGAGATGCGTCTTTGAATAATGCTTCTTGAGTTTCAGCAACTTCAGGAACTGGAACCATTGCTATTTCAGCAACTGGTCCTTCAGCAAGCGGGGTTTCAGCAACTTGATGAGTTGCTTGTTCAGCAACCATCTTTTCAGCAGCATCAGCAAGTGCCGCTCTTTGCAGATCAGCAGCAATGTCACTTGCTGGTTCCATAGTTGGATCATCTAATTATCTACAATGTAGATATCTGGGACTTGGGCAGGAATTTCATTTCCACTGCCTTGTGGTCTATTCTCAGTAGAGTTATCAACGTTAAGTTGATTGTTGAAGGCTTCCGCAAACACTTCAACATTGCTGACATATGTTTCAGTAATCACTTCAGCAACATCTACTGGCAAATGCGTTTCAGCATTTGTCTGGGAATTGACTGAGGAGTCTTGGACATTAGGGACTGACTGGCGAGCCAGTGTTTTCTTTCTTTTGTTACTTGTCCGTTTCCTCTTAGGTACGGGATTTGCTGATGACGCTGCAGTCTGAGTGTCATCATCAGCTTTCCTCTTTTTCTTTTAGATTTCTCCAGTTTCCCAGAGTCATCTATAGTTGCCTTTTCAGCAACAGGTGTTGTACACGTACCTTGTTGATTTTCTACAGCAGTTTCATTTGTGTTACCACCATCAACAGCAGTTTCATCTCTAAGTTGCTGAGTGGTAACATCTGCAGCTGTTGTATACCTTTCTTGCTGGCTTGTGCTGACAACATTTGCAGTTGTTGTCTTCTTAGTTTTCTTTCCAGCAATCTTAGGTACATTCTGCTTGTAGAAAGATCTTCCCACATTGCACACAGATTTCTTGATTGGCAATGGGTTTCTTAGCTGAATCCTGAAATGTTCAAGGATATAGCATATCTTGATTCCATACATAACTGGAAAGGAAGGTGAGACCTTGTTGTCTTCTACCTTTACCTTAAACTTAGTAACACAATCAACAAGCCTGTTGAAAATGTACTTAGCCCAGTTAAGTTCCGATTTATTTTCATAGATATGCATCAGCAATGGCCATCTTCTCAGGCCTACTTGGTCAATTCCTCCAACTTGGGAGTCAAGAACTTTTATAGTAGCAGAGCTACTAGACCAAGTGAATGGCAGAGATGCTTTCTCTTAACGTGCTTTGTCCAAGTCACGGGAGCTATCTCGCCTTTCTTCATTTTTGCATTTCTGACGTCACTGTAGAAAGCTTCAATTTCTTCGTCAGTGGCAGTGACGTCATCTTCAGTTCCAGTGGTTGGAATCTGAAATATCTCCGCTAAATCAGTCCATTTCAGGACGATTTGCGTGTTCTGAACATAAGTAAGGATCACTTTTTCAGTGACTCCATTACTGTCTGTAAGGGACTGGATTTCTGCATTGTTGTAGAATTCCATTGTATCAATCATGCTCACTTGCTTAGTGCGAGCAGAGATAAAGTTCATGAGGCCTTGCTGCTTGATAACTCAAGCGCCTCTTCATTTTGGTCATCAAGTTCTTGTTCATAAAAGTACCTAATGTACTTTTCTTTTGCAAACCCTCCCCATTGCATCAACATCTCACACTTTGCAGTGTCAAGATATGACGGAGGCATAGGTTTTCAGTGATTCGGTCGTTTTTCAACACAACTTTCGTTGTGTTTGTGGCCGGAGTAGTCACCGGAGCAGTGCGTGTTTCAGCACTGTCAACCTTTGACGACTTTGAGGACTTAGATACTGTCTCTTGGGAGCCATTTCTTATATAGAGCAAGAAAGTGTACGAAAAGAGATAGTTTGCTTTTTGACCGGAGGTACAGTAGATTCAGGCTAGAATTTGCAGAGAAAGGAAATGTGAGTTAAAGAATTTTGTCATTTCTCTAACTCCTTCTTTATATAGTGTCTCTGGTGTGTGAGAAACTCAATCGATTTGAGCTCTCAGCAAGGGTAAAACAGAGAAACACTGGAGTTAGTGGAGCCTTTGCATTGAATGCGTAGTGGCCCACTAACTAAAACCGTCAGAGCACTCTCTCTCTTTGTTTTGTTAGCCGTTAGATTAATAACTCCTTTTAATCAATGGCCACGATTGAATTTCATGTCATGATTATTGCGAGTTTATCTGTGCCAGTTTAACGTCACAAATTGATTTTACCGAGTATTAAGGGATAGATTCTTGCTGAAATAAACAAGAATCTTTTCAGCGAGTTTGAATTAACAATCTAGATACTTGCTGAAAGTTCCCCCTTACTTAGATATCTCGTATTTCCTAAGATTAAAAGATATATCTGATTTCCCGTATCAGTAAATTCTTTTGAACTTGAGACATCCTTTGGTAAATCTGAGAGATGAGCTTTTGCTCTTTTTCTGAGTTCCGTCTCAGAAAATTCCTTTGATACTTGAATACCTATTTCAGTATCTTTTGATTGTCTGAGTGCCCGTCTCAGCAATCCTTAAGTTCTTTCTCTTAATGAGTGCCTGTCTCAGCAAGTGATCAAGTTTCCTAACAAATACCCGTTTTGAAGGAATTACTTGTTGAATGCCTGTTTCAGCAATCATGTAGTGATTTATCATTTCTTAGAAGAAATCAGTAAATAGGAATACTTTGGCTTGCTGAATACCTGTTTCAGCATTCTGCCAAGTGTATCCTTTATTGAGGTAGTTCAATCAATCCAAGGTTATACTTAGCATTGCGAACCTATTATCCGGTAGGGGCTTGGTGAAGATGTCAACAAGCTGATCTTCAGTGCCTACTTTCACAACCTCAATATCACCTTTTTCCACATGATCTCTAATGAAATGATGTCTAATATCAATGTGCTTAGTCCTAGAATGAAACTTAGGATTTTGCGTAATTGCAATAGCACTTGTATTATCACAAAAGATTGGTGTTTTCTTTGCAGAAATACCGTAATCTTTTAATTGTTGCTGAATCCATAGGATTTGAGCTGTGCAACAACCAGCTGCAATGTATTCAGATTCAGTAGATGAATTGGCGACACAAGTTTGCTTCTTGCTGAACCATGATATTAATCTAGTACCCAAAAACTGACAAGTTCCAGAGGTACTTTTTCTATTATGAGTTGATCCACCATGATCAGCATCACAATAGCCAACCAATTCAAGTCCAGAATCTTTAGGATACCATAATCCAACATTGACTGTACCTTTAACATATTTCAGTATCTTGATTGCCTTCTTGTAGTTTGATTCTCTTGGATCAGATTGGAATCTTGCACACACACAAACAGCATATTGAATGTCAGGTCTACTTGCTGTTAGATACAACAAGGAACCAATGAGCTTCCTATACTTGTGTTCTTCAACACTTTTGTCCTCTTTAGTATAGCCCAATTTGGTACCAACACTCATAGGGATCTTTTCAGGTTCCTCATCCTCTTTGATCCTAAACTTTATGAGCATTTCTTTCGCATACTTTGCTTGATTTATGAATATTCCATCTTTGAGTTGCTTGACTTGCAATCCTAGGAAATAATTCAATTTTCCCATCATACTCATTTCAAACTTATTTGTCATGAGTTTGGCAAATCATCACAAAGTTGCTTGTCCTTAGATCCAAAAATTATGTCATCCACATAAATTTGAACTAAGATAATTTACCATCATGATTCATGGTAAATAAAGTTTTGTCAACTTCACCTTTCTTGAAACCATTTTCCAGCAAGAACTTAGCCAAGGTATCATACCATGCTCTTGGTGCTTGCTTTAGACCATATACAACTTTCTGAAGCTTGTATACCATCTTGATTTCTGAGGGAAGTTCAAAGCCAGGGGGTTGTTCTAGGTAGACTTCTTCAGCAAGTTCACCATTTAAGAATGCACTTTTAACATCCATTTGGTAAACAATGAAGTCATTGTGAGAAGCAAATGCTAAGAAAAGCCTAATTGCATCCAATCTTGCAACTGGTGCATAAGACTCATCATAGTCCAATCCTTCAGTTTGACAGTAACCTTGAGCAACTAAGCGTGCTTTATTTCTTGTTACTTCACCAGACTCGCTCAGCTTGTTTCTGAACACCCACTTTGTACCAATAGCTTTCTTGTCTTCAGCAAGTGGCACAAGTTTCCAGACTTTGTTCCTTTCAAATTGATACAGTTCTTCTTGCATTGCCTTTATACATTCAGAATGCTTCAAAGCTTCTTCTATGGTTTTAGGTTCAATTTCTGAAACAAAGCAAGAGAAGAATGATTCTACTTCTACGACAGTTGCTTCTTCAGCAAGTCCGTGAGTAGCTTTGGATCTTGTCACTTGGCGTTTATTAATATCGCCAATCATATCCGTAGAGGGATGATCTCTAATCCATTTATTAACAGGTTTCCTGTTTGTTGGATCAGGATATGTTTGCTCATCAGCATGTGACTCTTCACTATGTACTTGTTCAGTACTACTGGGAATTTGTGTCTCTGCTGAGATTTGTTCGTCAGCAACTGGTTGTTCAGCATTGCTAGATTGAGGTATTTCATCAGCAGGCACTGGAGATTGCGTAATTTCAGCAACTTCCGGAGCAACCGCGTCTTTTGCTGGAAATTCTTTGTCGTGAACTATATTTATCTTGTCATGACTCGGGGGAGGAGAGTCATTGACTTGATTTGCCTAGCATCAGATTCAGTTCTTTGCTCATGTATGATTAGCTTTTTCATACATTCTGATATTTCTTCTTCAGCAGGCACACCTTGTGACTTTTCGTAGAATACAACATGCACTGATTCTTCAATCTTTTGTGCCTTTTTGTTGTAAACTCTATAAGCTTTACTATGCAAGGAGTAGCCAAGAAATATCGCTTCGTCTGCCTTTGGTTGAAATGTTCTTAGGTATTCTCTACCATTGTTAAGAACAAAACACTTGCAACCAAATACTCTTAGATGAGTGATGTTAGGAGGTCTTCCAACAAACAATTCATAAGGAGTTTTGTTGTATTCCTTAGTAATCAAATATCTGTTTTGAGTATAACAGGCGGTATTAATCGCTTCAACCCAATAAGCCTCACTTATTTCAGTGTCAGCAAGCATTGTTCTTGCGGCTTCTTTCAGGGTACGATTCTTCCGTTCAGCAACACCGTTTTGCTGTGGTGTTCTTACTGAGGATAACTGATGTTGAATACCTTTTGAGGTACAATATTCAGTTATGTACTGGTTTACAAACTCAGTACCATGGTCTGTCCTTATGACTTTTACCTTGTCATTTTTCATGACTTCAAGCTTATTCAGCAAGTTAGGTATTTCAGTCTTGGTTTCAGATTTGTGCTTGATGAATACTACCCAAGTGAATCTTGAATAGTCATCTACCACGACTAGACCATACTTCTTACCAGCATAGCTTGTTGAAGAAGATTCAAACAAGTCCATGTGCAAGAGTTGTAAAGGTTTTGTAGTTGACGGTACTGCCTTGTTCTTGAAAGAAGATTTGGTTTGCTTTCCTTGCTGACATGCATTGCAAACACCATCCTTCTTAAAAGTAACCCTAGGTAATCCAACTACAAGTGCCTTTTTAGACAGCTTATTCAGCGTCTTGAAGTTTAGATGACTTGTTCGTTTATGCCATAACCATGCTTTTTCAGCAAGGCAATCGCGATCTGAGACAAGACATTTTTCAACGTTTGCTGAAGACCAATCAACGGTGTACAAGCATCCTGATCTTCTTGCAATCATTATTACCTTTCTAGTCTCAAAATCTACAAGTTTACATTCATCACTTTTAATTTCGATGAAGTATCCTTTGTCAGCAAATTGACTCATGCTGAAAAGGTTAAACTTAAGATTTTTAACATAAAGAACTCCAGTAATGGTTATGCATCCTAACTTCACATCACCATAGCCTTTTGTAGATCCGGAGCCTCCACCAGCAAACCTTATTGTTGGACCTTTAGACCACCGTCTATAGTTTATAAGGTTATTCTTGTTACCCGTCATGTGCTTTCCACAACCACTATCAAAGTGCCAGATTGCATCGTTTGTCTCCGTGGCTGAAGTCTGCACAATCAAGAGCAAACAAGTTAATTATCCAATGATGGATGTCCATTAACATGTTCAAGAATGCGTCCAGTGGAAACCCAAGTCTGAAGTTTTTCAACTTTGACTTGTTTTCTACTTGCTGAGGAACTAGGAGGATTTGAGCTGAAAGACTTTTGACTCGTGCTGGTCAAATCCACTTTCTGATGTGGTGTCTTGCTCTGTTGACGTTTTTGCTGAACATACTTTTCAGTAAGTTCTTTTCTAGCAAGGTTCCTTCTAGTCCTAGCATTGGGAGTCTTTTCAGAACTCTTAGGCTTGATTTTCTTCATCTCTTTGAAGTATCTTTGCTGACTTTGCTTATACTCATGAAAAAGTTGACTTTGCTTGGTTTTGAAACCTAGTCCACTTTTCGGAGAATGCTGAGCCTTTGCTCCAGCAACCTTACTTGATTCAGGTTTGTCAGCAAAGGACTTCTGATTACTTTTAGTAATCTTGCCTTTAGTCTTAACAACTTGCTTTTCAGCAACTTGTTTGGCGGAATGCTTCACAACATTCTTCTTCTTTCCAGTTTGCTTCTCAGCAACCTGTTTTCCTTTTAAAGTCTTGTTACTTTGAGTAGCAACAGCGGGCTTTATGGTCATAGGTACTTGATTGCATGTTTCAGCAACCTTAGTTTGACCAAACTGATAGATTTCTGGAGGACTACTATCAGTAGCTCGTACAAAGGAGATAGGTGATTTATCTTTTCTCAAGATTTCTACGTTATCACCTTCGCACGTTGCTCCTAAACCTTCTTTCTGAGATGGATCTATCAAATAAGAGTTTAGTTCAGTTAGCGTATTACTTGCTTCCACATAGGATTTGAAATTAATTTTCATCTTTTTCATTTCTTGGATTTCAGCAAGTAACTTTAGAATTGAGGACTGATACTCTTCCAATTCTAATGCCATTTGAGAATTTTTCTCTGCAGCCTCAGCAATCAACTTCTTAAGACGCCTTATTTCAGCATCCTTTTCTTCTATCTCTTCCTTCAGCAAGACGTACTTTTCAGTAGTCTGCTTGGTCAGAGTTTCAGCAAGTTGTAGTTTCTGTTGCTGTTTGCTGAGAGTTTTCTCAAATCTTTCGATTTCTCCTTGAATCTTGTCAAGGTCAATCTCGTCTTCACTTTCTGAGTCAGAGTCAGAGGTAGAGTTGTTTACCTGACCGGCCATGAGGCAGAATTCGTAGTTCGACACATCTGGATAAGCTTCCATAGCTATTCCACAAACTTCTTTGCCAATCTCCACGTCTAGAGTGGCTTCTTCATCGTCGGTGTCTGAACTTTCATCCTCACTGTCTTCGGAGCTAGTATCAATACACAATGCATCGATTTTTGCTTGAAGCTTCTTCTTTTCTTCAGCAATAAAAGCTCTTTTGAACTTCTTCTTCTTTTCAGCAGATTTGCCTTTCAGCAAAGGACAATTAGCTTTGAAGTGTCCAGGATTTTTGCAGTAAAAACATAGATCATTTCCAACTGCCGGTTCTTCTGGTGAAGTAGCTTGCTGAGCTTGCTTGTTCAGCGAGCTAGTATCATTCTTGTACTTATGGTAGTTGTTACCAAGATGCTTTTTCAGCTTCTCTTTTGCTTTTCGCCTCTGAAGTTCCTTACTGATGAATTTCTTCATGTTTTTAACAACTAAAGCATTTTCATCAGCAGGCTCTTTATCATTCTTCTTTTCAGAAGATGACGGCTTTGCAGCAAGAGCAATGTTTTGCGATTTTTCAGCAAACACATTTTCTCTTTGCTTTGTCTCATAATTGACAGTAGCAAGATGAGAGAACAACTCTGTTGGTGTAATGTCTGACATTCCTTGATTATAATAGAAATTCTGAGTGTGGATCCATTCTTGATTCAGACTTCTGATGATAGTTTTCACTTTCTCAGAATCTGAGTAGAGGTTTCCAACACCCAATGCTTCCATTTCACTAACAAGAGTTGTGAATCTGAAGTCCAAGTCTTCCAGTGACTCGTTTGCACCTTGCTTAAAGTTTTGAAACTTTAACTTAAGTACTTCAAGTTTGTTTTCCTTGGTTTTGTCAGATCCAACACAAAGATCTTGAATCATTTTCCAAGCTTCCTTTGCAGTCTTAGCACCCCACAGTTTGCACTGTATGGTATCCGGAGTTGATCGAATGATGATATTTCTTGCTTGGCCATCAAGACGGAATCTCTTAGCTTCGTCAGAAGTCCATTCCTCTCTTGGTTTTGGCACAACCGTATCCGATGGTTCGGCTAAGATAGTTTCCTTTCCAGCTTCAGTGGTCTTGTGAGGAAAACTCCTTTCAACCTTAGTGATCTTGATAGGTCCATCATTAATGACAGTGACCATCTCATCACTAATGGCCTCAAGATGTAGCATCATGTTGTTACGCCATTTTTCGTAATTTTCCAGCTTCAGCAAGGGAGCATCTCCTAAAGACATCCTGTCAGCAAAGCACTACCAAACTGATCAAGTGAGAGTGATTTACGGAAAGCACCTAAGGGGATCTAGGTTCAGTGTTGAAGGTTAAAGAACCTCCAGCTCTGATACCACTTGTTGGTCCCTTTAAACAACAAGAAAAGACTAGAGGGGGGGGGGGGTGAATAGTCTTTTCAAACTTTCGTCGTTTAAAACTTTCTCAGCAAGTGCTTATTACTTTTCAGTAATGAGTTTGCTGATACTTAACTTTCTCAGCAAGCGCAAGATACTTTGCAGTAACTCGGTTTGCTGATACTTAAAATCAGAGAGCGGAAGTCTTTGATACAATAAGTGCTCTTTCAGTAAATAAAGGTTTCAGCAAGTGATGTGAGTGATTGTGTACAGACAGATATGATTTCCTGAAAACTAAGTACATTAAGTAAATCACACAAACACTTTTATAGTGGTATCTGAGAGTGGCGTAATCTCTCAACTAATCCACTTTGTCCTTTCTAGGACTGAATCCACTAATATATGATTGAGGTTCCTTACAATTCATATCTAGAGCGATTCAAACAGAAACCAAAGCACACTAGCTTCGTTTCCAACCTAATCTAGAGACGCAACCTTGTTCTCCACCAAACTTGGTACTTTTAATCAGCAAAACTATGCTCGATTAAGTTCCCCCAGAATATCACGCCTGAAAGGATGTATTTTCAGTTAGAGAGTTTTGGGGTCAGATAACTTAATTATAACTTATTCAGTTACAACAAGTAGTCTAAGAAACACAACTTTGAATACTTTGCAGTAGACAAGTTAGATTGTTTCTGGTGTCAAGACTCGTTCTTGTTCGAAAGAAAGAAAGAACACTTAACTAATTTCTTAGTCGTGTAAATTCTACTTCTTCACAAGTAGCTTTCTCAAGCTTTAAGTCTTGGAACGAATCAATGGCAGTATAGAGAGTTTGAAGGTATGTGAGTTTAAGCACAAGTGAGAGTTTGATCACGTTGTTGACACACTTCAACTCTATGCCGAATGACCTCTATTTATAGTGAAAATAAGGAGTCGTTTGAATTTTAAATTCCAAGGCTTTTGATCCTTAAGATGTCACTATCTTGCTTTTGTACTTTCAGCAGCGTCCTTGTTTGTCTTCTAGTCTTCATGTCCTTCGCGTGCAAGCTTTGCATTTAATTCTTATTTGAACAGAATTCAAACAGTAACATTGGAGCGCAAATGCAAGTACTTTCAGCAAGAGGTCACATATGTTCCATCAGCAAGTGGTCAGTCTCAGTTTCAGCAAGCACAACCTACTCTGTCTTTCATATTTTCACTTATGCAATGCTGTTGCTGAAGTTTCCACTTTCTGAGCAACATGTGCCTTTGTAGATACCAGTCTTCAGAAATCTTCTAGTCTTCAGATCTTCGAATTCTTCAAGTCTTAAGATCTTCAAAATCTTCAAGATTCTGAGCGGGTCTAAATGCTTCAATAGTTTGTTTGTGGAAACAAAGTACATCATCAGTAAATGCTTCAATAGGTTATTTTCTTTTCAGAAAACAAGATACATCATAAGCTTTTAAAAAACCAACCTATCTAGCACCTAATCTAAGTCTTCAGCAAACGTTCCTCTTTTACAATGTCCTGAAAATTCTAAATTCCTATGGACCTTAAGAGTACTAGTTACTGGACTTTCCTTAATTTAGCATGGTTAATTGCTCATCAAAATTACAAGTTTCCTAACAGGTTGCAAGTGTTTCGTTCTTAATAACGGTAGAGAATACCTAAGAACATTTCAACCAAAGGCAGACGAAGCGATATTTCTCGGTTACTCCTTGCATAGTAAAGCTTATAGAGTTTACAACAAAAAGGCACAAAAGATCGAAGAATCAGTGCATGTTGTATTCTATGAAAAGACACAAGGAGTTCCTGCTGAAGAAGAAATATCAGAATGTATGAAAAAGTTAATCATACATGAGCAAAGAACTGAATCTAATGCTAGGTAAATCAAGTCAATTGAACTAAATGATGATTCTGAAAATGACTCTCCTCCCCCAAGTCATGACAAGATAAATATAGTTCACGACAAAGAATTTCCAGCAAAAGACGCAGTTGCTCCAGAAGTTGCTGAAACTACGCAACCTCCAGTGCCTGCTGATGAACTACCACAATCAAGCAATGCTGAACAAGCAGTTGCTGATGAACCAATCTCAGCAGAGACACAAAATCCCAGTAGTACTGAACAAGTCATACTGAAGAGTCACATGCTGATGAGCAAACATATCCAGATCCAACAAGCAGAAAATCTATTAATAAATGGATTAGAGATCATCCCTCTACGGATATGATTGGTGATATTAATAAACGCCAAGTGACTAGATCCAAAGCATCTACTACTCATGGACTTGCTGAAGAAGCAACTGTTGTAGAAGTAGAATCATTGTTCTCTTGCTTTGTTTTAGAAATTGAACCTAAAACCATAGAAGAAGCTTTAAAGCATTCTGAATGGATAAAGGCAATGCAAGAAGAACTGGATCAATTTGAAAGGAACAAAGTCTGGAAACTTGTACCACTTGCTGAAGGCAAGAAAGCTATTGGTACAAAGTGGGTGTTCAGAAACAAGCTGAGTGAGTCTGGTGAAGTAACAAGAAATAAAGCACGATTAGTTGCTCAAGGTTACTGTCAGACTGAAGGATTGGACTATGATGAGTCTTATGCACCAGTTGCAAGATTGGATGCAATTAGGCTTTTCTTGGCCTTTGCTGCTCACAATGACTTCATTGTTTACCAAATGGATGTTAAAAGTGCATTCTTGAATGGTGAACTTGCTGAAGAAGTCTACTTAGAACAACCCCTGGCTTTGAACTTCCCTCAGAAATCAAGATGGTATACAAGCTTCAGAAAGCTGTATATGGTCTAAAGCAAGCACCAAGAGCATGGTATGATACCTTGGCTAAGTTCTTGCTGGAGAATGGTTTCAAGAAAGGTGAAGTTGACAAAACATTATTTACCTTGAACCATGATGGTAAAATACTCTTAGTTCAAATTTATGTGGATGACATAATTTTTGGATCTAAGGACAAGCAACTTTGTGATGATTTTGCCAAACTCATGACAAACAAGTTTGAAATGAGTATGATGGGAAATTGAATTATTTCCTAGGATTTCAAGTCAAGCAACTCAAAGATGGAATATTTATAAATCAAGCAAAGTATGCGAAAGAAATTCTCATAAAGTTTAGGATCAAAGAGGAAGAGAAACCTGAAAAGATCCCTATGAGTGTTGGTACCAAATTGGGCTATACTAAAGAAGATAAAAGTGTTGAAGAACACAAGTATAGGAAGCTCATTGGTTCCTTGTTGTATTTAACAGCAAGTAGACCTGACATTCAGTATGTTGTTTGTGTGTGTGCAAGATTCCAATCTGATCCAAGAGAATCACACTACAAAAAGGCAATCAAGATACTAAAATATGTCAAATGTACAGTCAATGTTGGATTATGGTATCCTAAAGATTCTGGACTAGAATTGGTTGGTTATTCTGATGCTGATCATGGAGGATCAACTCTTGATAGAAAAAGTACATCTGGAACTTGTCAGTTTTTGGGTGCTAGATTAATATCATGGTTCAGAAAGAAGCAAACCTGTGTTGCCAATTCATCCATTGAATCTAAATACATTGCAGCTGGTTGTTGCACAGCTCAAATCCTATGGATTCAGCAACAATTAAGAGATTATGGTATTTCTGCAAAGAAAACACCAATCTTTTGTGATAATACAAGTGCTATTGCTATCACGCAAAATCCTAAGTTTTACTCTAGGACTAAGCACATTGATATTAGACATCATTTCATTAGAGATCATGTGGAAAAAGGAGATATTGAGGTTGTGAAAGTAAGCTCCGATGATCAACTTGCTGACATCTTTACCAAGCCCCTACCAGATAATAGGTTCGCAATGCTAAGGTATAACCTTGGATTGATTGAACTACCTCAATAAAAGATACATTTGGCAGAATGCTGAAACAGGTATCAGCAAGCCAAAGTATTCTTACTTAAAAGCTCCGTCCACTAATTTCTTGTAAGAAATGATAGGTCACTACATGATTGCTGAAACAGGCATTCAACAAGTAATTCCTTCAAAACGGGTATTTGTTAGGAAACTTGATCACTTGCTGAGACAGGCACTCAGTAAGAGAAAAACCTTAAGGATTGCTGAAACAGACATTCAGACAATCAAAGATACTGAAACAGGTATTCAAGTATCAAGGGAATATTCTGAGACGGGAACTCAAAAAAAGAGCAAAACTCTTTTCTCAGATTTTACCAAAGGATATCTCAAGTACAAAAGAATTTACTGATACTGGAACTCAGAAATATCTTTTAAACTTAAGAAAATATGAGATATCTAAGTAAGGGGGAACTTTCAGCAAGTATCCAGGCTATTTATGCAAACTCGCTGAAAAGATTCTTGTCTATTTCAGCAAGTAATCTAATCCCATAAAACTCGGTAAAATCAATTTGTGACGTTAATCGGGCACAGATAAACTCGTAATAATCATGACATGAAATACAATCGTGGCCATTGATTAAAAGGAGTTATTGATCTAACGGTTAACAAAACAAAGAGAAAGAGTGCTCTGACGGTTTTAATTAGTGGGCCACTACGCATTCAATGCAAAGGCTCCACTAACGCCTTTGTTTCTCTGTTTTACCCTTTGCTGAGAACTCAAATCGATTGAGTTTCTGACACATCAGAGACACTATATAAAGAAGGAGTTAGAGAAATGACAAAATTCTTTAACTCACCTTTCCTTTCTCTGCAAAATTTAGCCTGAATCTACTGCACCTCCGGTCAAAAAGCAAACTATCTTTTTCGTACACACTCTCTTCTCTATAAAAAGAAATGGCACCAAAGAGACAGTCCTCCAAGACCTCCAAGTCGTCTAAGGTTGACAGTGCTGAGAAACGCACTGCTCCGGTGACTACTCCGGTATCAAACACAACGAAAGTTATGTTGAAAAACGATAGAATCTCGGAAAAATCTATGCCTCCTTCATATCTTGACACTGCAAAGTGTGAGATGATGATGCAATGGGGTGGATTTGCAAAAGAGAAGTATATTCGATACTTCTATGAACAAGAACTTGACGGTGACAATGAAGAGGCGCTTGAATTTATCAAGCAGCAAGGCCTCATGCATTTTATAACTACTCGCACTAAGCAAGTGAGTATGTTGGACACAATGGAGTTCTACAATAATGCAGAAATCCAGTCCCTAACTGATAGTAAAGGAGTCACTGAAAAAGTGATCTTTACTACAGTTCAGAACACGCAAATCGTCCTGAAATGGACTGATTTAGCGGAAATCTTTCAGATTCCAACCACTGGAACTGAAGATGACGTCACTGCAACTGATGAAGAAATTGAAGCTTTCTACAGTGACGTCAGAAATGAGTAAATGAAGAAAGGAGAGATTGCTCCCTTGACTTGGACAAAGCACGTTAAGAGGAAGCATCTCTGCCAATCCCTTGGTCTAGTAGCTCTGCTACTCATTAAGTTTTGGACTCCCAAGTTGGAGGAATAGACCAAGTAGGCCTGAGAAGGTGGCCGCTGCTGATGCATATCTACGAAAACAAAACGGAATTTAACTGGGCTAAGTACATTTTCAACAGGCTTGTTGATTCTGTCACTAAGTTCAAGGTTAAGGTGGAAGACAACAAGGTCTCACCTTCCTTTCCAGTTATGTATGGAATAAAGATATGCTATATCCTTGAACATTTCAGGATTCAGCTGAGAAACCCATTGCCAATCAAGAAATCTGTATGCAATGTGGGAAGATCCTTCTACAAGCAGAATGTACCTAAGATTGCTGGCAAGAAACTTGAAAAATCTAAGAAGACAACAGCTGCAGATGTTGTCAGCACAAGTCAGCAAGAAAGGTATACAACAGCTGAAAATGTCACCACTCAGCAACTTAGAGATGAAACTGCTGTAGATGGTGGTGACAAAGATGAAAATGCTCTAGATGGTGATCATGCTGACACCACTACTCCCGTTGCTGAAAATGCAAATACTGACGCCTCTGCTGGGAAACTGAACAATTCTAACAAGAAAAAGAGGAAAGCTGATGATGACACTCAGACTGCAGCGTCATCAGCAAACCCTGTCCCCAAGAGGAAAAGGACAAATAATACAAGGAAGAAAACACTGGCTCGCAAGTCAGTACCTATTGTTCATGACCTCTCAGACAATTGCTGAAACGCAAGTTCCAGTAGATGTTGACAAGGTAGTTACTGAAGCCTATGTCAGCAACATTGAAGTGTTTGCGGAAGCCTTCAATGATCGACTCAATGTTGATCCTTCTACTGAGAACAGACCACAAGGCAGTGGAAATGAAATTCCTGCCCAAGTCCCGGATATCTACATTGTAGATAATCTAGATGATCAAACTCTGGAACCAGCAAGTGATATTGCTGCTGATCTGAGAACTGCGGCACTTGCTGATGCTGCTGAAAAGATGGTTGCTGAACAAGCAACTCATCAAGTCGCTGAAACCACAATTGCTGAAGAACCAGTTGCTGAGACAGCAATGGTTCAAGTTCCGGAAGTTGCTGAAGAAACACAAGAAGCATTATTCAACGACGCATCTCTTAATGCTGAGAATACTGGCCCAAGTTCACCAAAGACATCAATTGACAAAGTCCAGCTTGTACTGGAAGCTATAAGCCAACAAATGGAATTGGATATTGAAGAATCACCCAAAAAATCCATTGATGTCTTTATGACAAGCAGTGAGCTTAAGGGTCAAGATGCTTCTGCTCAACTTGTCATTTCAGAGACAAGGGAGATTGCTGAAACCGCGCAGCTTTCTCAAACAGAGAAAGCCAAGAAGTCTGCTGAAGAAACAGTCCCAGAAACTGAAGAAACTGTTAATGCTGAAAGGACTGAGCCACAACCTGTCCTTCTTCAGCAGGTAGATAACTCAACCATCAGTAAAACTTCACTTTCTGAAACTTATTCTTTTGCTAATATTATGATATCTCTACAGACTTCTCAAGATGCAAGTCAGATGGTTGCTGAAGCCTCTGCACCAGAATCAACACTTCCTGCTCAGCAGGTAGTTAAAGTTTTTGGTAATAAAACTAAGTTTGATAGCTTAGTACTTGTGTCTAACTCATATTTATTTCAGGATGAAGAAATGGAGGATGCTACTCAAGCTCCTCAAGGAATGGAAATTGTACAACATGAGCTTGTTGAATCTCAACAGGTAATTCATGTTTCAGCTTTGAACTCTAAAGCAATTATCTAAACCTCTCCTGATCTAAATATTGTTCTTTTTCAGGATCTAATGGAGACCACTGAAGTGGTGCACATCACTGAAGATTCACAAGTGAGTTCCGAGGAACTTTACTTGAACTTCAAGAGAACAACCTTGTCAAGAGTTGCTAAGTCTGTCAGCAACTGGCAAAGGCACAGAAGGATGGACTTTTCTGATCTCCATCTTCATCTATCAAATGAGAAAAAGAGATCTTCTCTGCTGAAGCTCGAGACGTTTGTCCACTCCATACTTCCTGAAGACATGTCATATTCTCAGCTAATGAGCTCAAATCTGATTGCTCAAATCAGAGAGAATATGAAGGCAAAATTCAAGAGTGCCTCTCCAGCTGAACAAGCTGTGATGCTCAAGGGTTTATTTGTACCCGTGGTGGCTGATCCCCACAAAATCAATGAGGAAGAGGAAGTATCGAGTGTTGCTCTATACAAGCATCTTGAGCTAGTTATTCTAACTGATGATGATGAAGAAGAAGAAGATGAAAACATCCCTACTGATCCCAGTGATGATGAAGGAAAAGATTCAAAGGACAAGAGGGATGACGATGATGACAATCAAGGTCCAAGTCCTGATGCTGGTGGTTTAAAATTGACAGTAGCTGAAACTGAACAACAAGACAATCAGCAAGCTGAACAACCACAACCTCAACATGAATCTCAACCTGCTGATGCTGAAAATCAAGCACCTGTACAAGGCGCTGATACTGAAGAAGAATATGCCAGAAAACGGGCTTCCTTGAAACATGGCAAGAGCCAACTTTCTGATGCCAAGGTCACTGATGCAAACCTTGATGATGAAGATGAAATGGATGAAAATTACCAACGCGCACTACAAAACAGTCTCATGATCCATGCAAGGCATACGCAGGATCTGGAAATTGGTCAATCTTCAGGAGTAAAACCAAAGGAAGTCCCCTCCCTTCCACTTACTACTGGCGAAACTCCAGTAATTGAGTCTCAAACGTTGCCCTCAGCAACTACTCAATTAAAACTAACTACTGGCGAAACTCCAGTAATTGAGTCTCAAACGTTGCCCTCAGCAACTACTCAATTAAAACTAACTACTGGTGAAACTCCAGTTGTTGAGTCTGAAGCGTTGCCCTCAACAACCACTCAACCAAAAGGAAATGAAGCTGCTGACTTAGGTTCCAAGGTTGCTGACCTTGATGAATCTGAGGATGACGATGATTAATCAGCAAACGAGGATGAAAACTCCAAGAGAGACCCCAAAGTGGTTGAAATTCCTCCTCCTGATTATATAAATGATATAGACGATGATTTGAGAGGAGAATTGCTGATGAAAGATGATCAGTTTGCTTCAGAACTGAAAGTTCATTCCTTGACCCCAAATCTAGTGTCGTTCCCACGAGTTGAGGAGTTTACTCCTAGAATTTTGGCACTGAAGAAAGTCCATGATGCCTGCAAAGCAGAAGATGAGGCATTTCTTGCTGAGAGCCCACTTGATATTGGAAAATTTTTGGCTACAGTGCTGAGACGCACTACTACTCTTAATAGCTCAGAAAGACATCAGTCTTTATCACAAGAGCTATGAAGAAGATGTAAGTCAAGCACTCCGGCTAGCAAAGACCGCTCTAGTAAAGGCTCAGACTTTCACGGAAGACAAGGCCGCAACAGAACAAAGACATGAGGAGAACATGGTGAGTATTAAAAATGAGTTGTCAAAGATGACTTCTGATCAGCAACAAATCATCATGAAATACAACAACCTAAGTACTCTTGCTGAAAACTGCAATGAGTTCTACTCACTCCGATGTTGCAATCCATGTCTAAGGGGGAAAACAAAGGTACAAGAAAAAGATCCCAAACCCCTCCTACTGTTGATGCGCCACTGCCCATAGAACCGCTTGCTGAAAAAGAGCAAAGTTCTAAAAGACAAGACGAATCTGAGTTAAATTCAGCAAGTCCCAAAAAGAGAAAAACTGCTACTGAAACTCAAGGTTTTTGCCACACTGAAAGTCATCAAGATCTGAATGAAGATGATGATGATGATGACAATCAGACAATAGCTCAAGCCATAAGAGCTAGACCAATTACAGCCTTAACTCCGTCTGGCCATTCAAAGCATTTCTCTTCTGACTCAAGATCTTCAGCAAGAGATCAAGACAATGCAAAGTCAAGAAGAAGAAGGCAAAGACAGGAAGAAAAGAGGCTGGCCAACATTGCTATTGGCTCCGGCATTGAATATACAAAGACCAGCAATGATGAAACCACTCAGAACGTAATCAGAAACGTTCATGGTTGTTGGATCTTAAAGCTGAAAGACTTGCTGGTGAATGAGTTCTTTCCTACAACCATTTTGAACCAAATGTTCACATGGATTGAACTCAAGGTAAAAAGGAAAGAAAGGGATGAGTCCCTTCCAAGAAATATAGCTGTGAGATGGTTGAATCTTGAAGTCTCAGTGAACTAGATTTGATAAAACCAGTTGGCATTGCTTATTACTCTGACCCAGTAACCAAGAAAACAAAGAAGAGACATGGATTGATTCCTTATGAGTACTTCTATCTCACTGCTAAGGATCAAGAAGAAGATCTTCTCTGGCTAAGGAAGATTCATCCTAAAAGCATTTCAGACACACAGCTTCTCCATGCCAGCAATTGGGGCATGCATTTGTGGGTAACTCATTACATGGAAATGAATGTTGAAAAGCATCATCATACTGCCTGCAAAAATGCAAGGATTCTTCAACTACAAATCCGTAAGCTACTTGAAGATTACGAAAAGGACTGTATTGAATTCACTACACTTGCTGAGAAGAGTGTAAGAGAGATTTTGAGAAAATCCTCTGGAAGAGCTTACTCTCTGTAATAGTTCTGTTAAAGTTTTTATTTGCTGATTTTGTTTAGTTATCTCTGCTCTTTCCTGTAAACTTCTGAAAGATAACTATCAGCAATGAAGCTTTTGACTCTTATTGGTTTCTGATTATGCAATTTACTTATGCTTACTGTTTAATTATTCAAGTATGCTTGCATTAATCAACTGATTTTTTCAACATCAGAAACCTCTAAAAGGGTAACAATTAATTTAGCCATGAATTGCTAACATCAAAAAGGGGGAAATTTGTTAGGAAACTTGTAATTTTGATGAGCAATTAACCATGCTAGTTTAAGGAAAGTCCAGTAACTAGTACTCTTAAGGTCCATAGGAATTTAGAATTTTAAGGACATTGTAAAAGAGGAACGTTTGCTGAAGACTTAGAATAGGTGCTAGATAGGTTGGTTTTACCGCTTATGATGTATCTTGTTTTCTGAAAAGAAATACAACCTATTGAAGCATTTGCTGATGATGTACTTTGGTTTTACAAACAAACTATTGAAACATTTAGAACCGCTCAGAAACTTGAAGATTTCGAAGACTGAAGACTAGAAGATTTCTGAAGACTGGAATCTACAAAGGCACATGTTGCTCAGAAAGTGGAAACTTCAGCAACAACATTGCATAAGTGAAAATCTATATGACAGAGTAGGTTGTGCTTGCTGAAACTGAGACTGACCACTTGCTAATGGAACATATGTGACCTCTTGCTGAAAGTACTTGTATTTGCGCTCCAATGTTACTGTTTGAATTTCATTCAAAAGAGCATTAAATGCAAAGCTTGCACGCGAAAGACATGAAGACTAGAAGACAAACAAGGACGCTGCTGAAAGTACAAAAGCAAGATAGTGACATTTTAAGGAACAAAAGCCTTAGAATTTGAAATTCAAACGGCTCCTTATTTCACTATAAATAGAGGTCATCCGGCAAAGAGTTGAAGTGTGTCAACAACGTGATCATACTCTCACTTGTGCTTAAACTCACATACCCTTCAATACTCTTACTGCCATTTGATCCGTTCCAAGACTTACAGCTTGAAAAAGCTACTTGTGAAGAAGTAGAATTTACACGACTAAGTAATTAGTTAAGTGTTCTTTCTTTCTTTCGAACAAGAACAAGTCTTGACACCAGAAACAATCAAACTTGTTTACTGCAAAGTATTCAAAGTTTTGTTTCTTAGATTACTTGTTGTAACTGAATAAGTTATAATTAAGTTATCTCATCCCAAACCTCTCTAACTGAAAATACACCCTTTCAGGCGTGATATTCAGGGGGAACTTAATCGAGCATAGTTTTGCTGATTAAAAGTACCAAGTTTGGTGGAGAACAAGGTTACGTTCTCTAGTTAGGTTGGAGACAAAGCAAGTGTGCTTTGGTTTCTGTTTGGATCGCTCTAGATAGGTGTTGTAAGGAACCTCAATCTTATCTTAGTGGATTCAGTCCTAGAAAGGACAAAGTGGATTAGTTGAGAGATTACGCCACTCTCAGATACCACTATAAAAGTGTTTGTGTGATTTACTTACTGTACTTGGTTTTCAGCAAATCATATCTATCTGTATACAGTCACTCACATCCCTTGCTGAAACCTTCATTCACTGAAAAAGCACTTATTGTATCAAAGACTTCCGCTCTCTGATTTTAAGTATCAGCAAACTTAGTTACTGTGAAGTAACTTGCGCTTGCTGAGAAAGTTAAGTATCAGCAAACTCATTACTGTAAAGTAATAAGCACTTGCTGAGAAAGTTTTTAAACGATGAATATTTTTGAAAAGACTATTCACCCTCCCCCCCCTCTAGTCTTTTCTTGTTGTTTAAAGGGACCAACATTATTGCTTCAATTATGATTGTTGATTGTGTTATTGATATGAGTAGCTAAGCATCTAGTTGGTGATAGTATGTGAATTCCTAGCTAGGGTTCGTATATGTATGATTGAGTTTATGAGTCTTTTACTTGTTTAATTATCTTAATTCGATTCTTGATCCGACTAAGCCATATATCTTCGTCGAAAAGTGTTAGAAACACTAGTACAATTCAAGATCATCGATTCAATTATATATAATTTGCAAGTACTGCTTGAACTAAGACTGACAACCTTAGCCAAGTATTAGTATAGATAGGAAGCTTTCAAAATACACGTCTACAAATCTGTCTTTTGTGTTTGTAAATCGAATTACTTTTAAGGTAGTACGAGTTGCACTTTCATGCATAATTAGAACTTGATGCTTAGAACGAGCATACTATCACCAGCTCTCTCCATATATTGTTAAGTCGAGTTGATATAAATTTGTTTTCTGAAATTATATATAGTTATTTAGTTAAAGCTAGTTTAGTCCCTAGAGATCGACACTCGAGGTCATCTTACCTCTACACTACGTGTTTTGTGTAGTTGTGAGTTGCCCTTTGGCTTTCAAACAAATTTATTTGATTGTTCGAGTCTGACAATCTCGTTCATCAAATTGGCGCCGTTGCCGGAGACTATAACTCCTTTTTACTCTTTAGCTTACTTATATTTTCAGCATTCAATTCTCAGAGTTAGTAGTTTAGTTAGTTTGTCTCGATTAGTAGTTGAATTCCAGATTTTGGCGATTTCTAACAGGACTGATTTTTTGTTGTGAGTTACTCCTGTCACAGAAATTCAGGTTTTGTGATGGCTCGCCCACTTTTGAAATCATGGGTTCAACCCAACCAAGAACGGATAAGAGGTCCGGCTATTGTTCTTTCTGCTGCAACTCGTGATTTGGAGATAAAGAATTACATGTTCCAGCAACTCTTGAGATTCTATGGGTTGGCTAGGGAGGATGTTATGGGATACTTGAATGATATTGAGGATTACATCAACAATCTTCCAAGGCCCAGAGCAGGGATAACGGATGATGATCTAAGGATGAAGGTTTTTGCTATGGGGCTTGGTGATAAAGCCAAGGCATGGTTAGGCTCTCTGGAAGCCGGATCACTAGACACCTGGGCCAAGGTGTTTTCTGCTTTTATGGAGAAATATTTTCCCCATACTTTGACTACCGCGCTGAAGGCGCAAATCAATGGTTTCAAGCAAGACTATGATGAGACCATCTACACTGCTCTCGAGAGGTTCAAGGACCTCATGAATTAGTGCCCTCACCATGGGATGGAGCTTTCTGATCTCGTCCAGCACTTCTATAATGGGCTTACTTATGAGTGCCAACAGGTGGTGGATTTCCAGTGCCGTGCAAATATCTGGGAGGAGACCGCCGAAGATGTGTGGGCGTGTTTTGAAACGCTTGCTAAGGGATCTCAGTTCAAGGATCCAAGGGCCATGTTCAAGAGGCGTGGAACTGAAGCTCCAGCAAAACCAGAGGTTCAAGTGAACGGTGTGAGTGGGGATAGGTTTGATGGCTTCGCCCATGAGATGAGGCAGGCTCTTAAGAGCTCGATGGGGCAGCCTCTTTCCAATGAAGTTTGCAGGGTGTGCAAGAACTATGGGCATGGGGCTCATATGTGTTGATCTGATTTGGCAAACGATAGTGTTTACTGTGTAGACCGTAGTAATCGCAACTAAGGAAACGACCATTGTGGAAATCCTACCAAAGCATCTCAATCCAAGTCTGCTACTCTCTTGGATAAATTACAGAAATTGTTAGATTTCACCCAAGGATTTCTGAAGAGATTCGAGGAGGATTCGGAGAAGACAAGTGCTCGTCTAGATCAGCTGGAAGCTAGTACTAAGCTTGCACACCAGAAGATGCAAGAGTTGATAGACCGTGGAGCTAGTAGGGAGCAGGGGAAGTTGCCTAGTACCACTGAGAGGTCCATGTCGATCACCTTGGTGGGAGATCTTCCGGTGGAAATCACCATTAAGCAAGTTGCTGCGTGCAAGTGTGGTGCACAAGACGAGCCTCCATTGGCCAAGGAGGAAGATAAAGGGCTGGGATCCGAGGTAAGTGATGAAGAACCTAACGATCCTGAACCAATTCCTGATAGCTTTGATGTTAAGGTTGGGATTGGTAGCCTCGATGGTGTCCGTGCTACACTTGATACGGGAGCATACTCTAATGTGCTTCCAATGAATGTGTTCGAGAAGAGTGGTCTGGGAGAGCTCGAGAAACATAAGGCCATTGTGCAGCTGGCAGATGGAACCTTTGTACGACCAGAAGGCATAGTGAAGAATGTGTTGATAAAGATTGGTGACGCTTCTGTTTACACCAATTTCATTGTGATGCCGGCATCAACACCTGGGATGAGTGATGTGGTTCTCTTGGGAAGAACTTTCTTGACCAAATTGCGCTGTGTAATCGACATCTATCGGAGAACTTGCACTATTGAGGTGGATGGCAAGCAACATGTGTTGCAGGCCGTTTCTGATCCTAGCCCACGCTTTAATGTTTCTCACCCCATAAGTTTTATTGGCCTTGCTGCGTTTGTTCATTCTCATTCTCAGGTACTAGGTATGAGGAAGAGATCCATGAGGGGGAAGGCTAGTACCCGTCCTGGTAGGAGCTGAAGGAGATGAAGAAGTCGAGTCAGAGACTAATAAACAATGGCGCTTTGTAACATCCCGTTTTTTTAATTTCTTTTTTTATTATTATTAGCTGAGTAATTTATTTTATTTGGTAATTTAATTAATTTATTTCCCGCGCTATCGAATTCGGTTTAGGGAAGTTCGGGTAGTAGTAATTCGTCCTAAACCGTTCTTGGGCTAGCTAGAAATCTGATCTTGCCCCTTTCTTGGCCCAAATAAGGTAAGTCATTTATGGCCCAAGTCTCGTGTGGCCCAAATTCGTGAAGCCCATCCCCCTTGGCCCAAGACTTCAACCCTAAACCTAATTCATTCCCACCTCCCTTCATTCACTCTTCTGCACGCCACCTTCAGCATTCACGAGAGAAAGAAAGAAAATCAAAAACTCTCTGTTTCTCTCACCGGCTCCATCACCATCTCAATTCCTCCATCACCAAAACTCTTTTCATCTTCTCCATTCGTACATCACCCATCATCATCATCAACCGGAACAAATCTCTGGTGCCCCGTTTCCACCGCCGCGCCACTGCAGCCGTGCCTTGCTCCGTTTCCACCGCTCCCGCCCGACCGTTCTGCTCCGTTCACGCGTGCTCGTGCTCCAGCTCCGTTCGATGCATTGTTCCGATCTGCTCGCGCTCCGTTCTGCTTGTTATTCTACGCTTCCGGTCCGTTTCAGATCCGCGCCATCCTGCTCCGTTGTGCGTGCTCCGTTCCAGTGCCGTCCAAGCTTGCGTCCAGTCTGTCCGTGCCTTGTGCGCTCGCGTCCAGTCTGTCCCGTGTCCCGTCCTTGCCCTGTCTGTGCGCCGCGCCTGCCTCCAGTTCTGCTCCGTCCCGGTTAGCCCCAATTTGATTGGTTTCCTCTTCTTCTCTTTGCAATTTTCTTCTTCTCCCTATTTGAATTTGACTCTTGTTTTTTGGTTGAAACCCGTATTTTGTTGTTTGATTCTTCAACAGCTTCTCCATCTTGCTACGATCCAAAAGGTAAATCTCCATTTTTTTTCCTCTTCGTGATCTTTTTTTTTTCTTAGTTCTAATTTGGACCGTTTTGCCCCTGTCTCGTTTGACCTTGTTCTGTTCGTACCCTAATCCAAATCTGGACCTTATTCTGGACCGATGTAGACTGCGTTTGGAATTTATTGTGGACTGACCTTGTTTTTGGGGACTGATTTGTAAAGATTAAAACCTGTGAGGACTGTTTTGGGATGTCTGGAAAGTTAAAGGACCTTTTTGCAATTATGTTTGACCCTGTTGACTGACTGAACTGGTTTAGGAGAGTTTCGATTTCTGGGAAGTGTTATGCTAATGTTGTGAAAAGTGTGGAGTTGATGTTTGATTTCTGAGGCTTGAGAGGTTTTTATGCGATTATTTTCTAAAGGGTAAAATGGTAATTTTTGTCCTCTGGACTAAACTGTTAAAACGAGCTTCTTTTAAGGAGTATTCTGAAGAGTGTAGAAACTATAGTACTGTTTTGCAATTTACCGTTGAGGGTATTCTGATAATTTTGGAATTTGAATTTAAATCATTTTCTAAAATCTAGTAAGTTATTAGTTCTTGTTTTTGTGAATTGAGTAATGAATTACCTTCTAGCTTAGTTGGTTAAGGGTGTGTGACTAACTTAGAGGTCCCGAGTTCGAGCCCCTCCTTTGCCACTTCTTTACCGACATTTTTATTTCCATTCGTTTAGCTTTTGTTCGACTTCTAGTTCGTAACTAGATACTTCCTGTTTAGGTTCTCCGACCGATAGCTCTTAACTCGTTGTGCTTTTGAGGATCTTTGGTTGCAATTTTAAGGTGAGTGTTCTCCCCAAAGTTTGTCTGTTTTTAAAACCTGGAAGGCTATGTGCTATGCATGTTTTGGTTGTATTCTGTTTGGTACTGACTCTTCTGCAGGAACATTTCTCGATATCTCGAAAACTATCAGTTACTGTTTGTATATTCTGTTTGTTTGTATCTGTTCTGACTGTTTCTGTGTGATCGGTCGATTAGGTAGTAATTAGGTAAACCTGGGTAGTGTGGACTATCGGGTTTATTTAGTTATTGCCTAGTCTATTCCCTTTTAGGCGCGAGGCAGAAGTCGTCGAGGTCTATTAGGGTCGTAGGATCTGTGTCCCCAAAGTACACGGGACTCTGTTCTGTCTAGAGTTGTTAACCCTCTGGAGGGAGTTACAAGGGCATTCTGGGAGTAGGAGTAACAAGGCGGGCTGCACCAACGGACTTCACTTATCTGTTTCTGTCTGTCTCTCTGTTCTGTTATCTGCTTCTGTTACTCTCTTACTTGCTACAACTGTTTCTTTTGTTTTCAAAACTGTTTACTGTTATGTTTTTGTTAAAAATAGAACCTCACTGAGATCCTTTATCTCACACTCTTTCTGTTTTCAAAATTCCTTCCTTGTAGATTCTGCTAAAGGAGACCGAGTCTAGACATCCAGCGACTGAGAGTGGGAACTGGGGCTTTCCTTGGGATTTTGTTTTAAAATAAGAAGAAAAACTATTTATATTCTTCACTATCCGTTACATTCTTTTGAAATTTTTATAGTTACCGTTGGATATTTTGAGTCTGTTTGCGCATTGGCGCCAAGTTCTGTTATTGCATTTATTGTGGACCGTTGTCCTTTGGATTATTTCAAATGTTTCTTTTTTCCGATTAAAAATATTTCATTTTAAAATCCGATACCGTTACACGCTTTCCGGGAGGCAACCCGGAGTTTTATCGCTTTCTTGCATTGCATGCATATTTTTTGAGCCTTTAGTGTTTTTCCCTTTGTGTTAGACTATGTTTCTGGTGATAACATAGGTAAAAGGTTGATATTTTTCGTATTCGGAGGGACACGACGAGGACCCAGG
The DNA here is from genome assembly GCA_028274465.1 of Plantago ovata. NCBI lineage: Eukaryota > Viridiplantae > Streptophyta > Magnoliopsida > Lamiales > Plantaginaceae > Plantago > Plantago ovata. The sequence continues at coordinate 36,229,545 of CM051456.1, read as the reverse complement.
AGTCTGCAGCTCCCGGGCGGACCGCCCCACACGGGGCAGTGCGCCTGGGAGCAGCAGAACGCCTGGGCGTTTTCTGCCGCTCCCAGGCGGACCGCCCCACACACAGGGCGGTGCGCCCGGGAGGGGCAGGGGCCTGGGCGCCACCTGGGCACCCCAGGCGAACCGCCTCACACGGGGCGGTGCGCCAGTGACCCGGGTGCCCGAATTTGACCCCGGACACCGCAAATCACCCCCGAATGCAACCGTATCGACCCTTTTACCCTTTTTATCACCCGTTTTGGTTTCTCAGGAGTGTCCTTGAGTAATACAGGTTACAGGTATACGTCTAGCTCTTACCTCATATCCACTTTCGACGTTCGGGACGAATGACGAAGTTCAGGTTTGGAGGGGGGGGTTATCGTTGTGTATTTCTATAACTTATTCTTCTTATGATCACTCGTGAAAACCTTTGTTTGCACGTTTACCGCTTTCTTAGGATTTAATTTGTTCGTATGCATTCATCCTTAGTCTAGTCTTTGCATGATGTTGTGTGGAGTTTATTGCCAAATTTTTTTGAAATTTTTTATTGTATAAACTAAGTGTTTATGACCATTGCCCATGCATTGCATCTCTATGGAATAGTTTGAGGTTTGTCTCGCTTGGCTTGTATATTTGTATGTGCACTAGTTAAACTTGGTAGTCTCGACATCACTATGTGGTGTTTTTCTCTACTGCGGTTCGCGAAGGCCTTATAAAATGTTGCATGTTAGAGTCTTTGGTTGTATGCCCGTGTAATTATGTATGTAAGAGGCAACAAGTCTTCACCTTGCTTATTGAGATTGCTAAATGCCTAGGGAGGTAGAGTCAGGTGTGTGATCCTTTGTTTGAAACCTATTCTAACGAATATGTCCTATCTAAATAATAAATTTCCCCCAATATTTTCTTTTTTCTATTTCTTCTTCTTCTTCATGTAATCTACCGGATCCCGGTAGCCAGCAACAGCTCCGATCTGGAGCTGTGGAACAGAATAACTCCAGATCGGAGCTGTTGCAGCTCTAGATCTGGAGCTGCACATCGCTCCGATCGGAGCTCTGTCGAGCTCTGTAACAGAGCTCCAGAGCTCGTCGGAGCTCTGTTACAGAGCTCGACAGAGCCCCGATAGCTCCGATCGGAGCTCTAACAGATGGGAGCTTAGAGCTCCGGTCGGAGCTCTGTCACTCTGTCGAATTTCGGTGCCGGATTCTTTCAGAATCCGGCACCGGAATTCACAAAATAAGAATAAAATATTGGAGAAGAAGGAAGGAAAAAAGAAGAAAAGGGATTAAATTGCAAATAAGATTAAGGGCGTGTTTGGAGAGTTGATAATGAACCGTAGCAAAGAAGCTGATCAACTCAAACTGCTTATTTTGGGGCCAAATGTAATTCTTTTGATAACATGGAAATATTTGTAAAGTGGCTCCATAAGGAGGGTGCTGCAAGTAATTTTCCCTTAAACTTTCCAACTTTTAGTTCGTTAAAAGTTAAAACCGTGGGGCTATATGTAATTGATTTTACAGGGTTGGTTGTAATTATTGTTCTATGAGGATAAATCGATAAACAAAAAATCTTTAAGAGAGTTTGGATGCAATTGACCCTTTTAAATATTTGAGACCCTAAATATTTTAAATATGTTATGTTCTGGCTAACAACATTTGTGTTCATCGATTTTTTTTTATCTTCTGCCAATATACTTATTCGACCCCATATTAGAATGGTAGCAAATATGGAAAAATTGACATAATTTCTCCTTGCAAATTCAAATATCATCATTAAAATTAAAGGAAAAGACCCTAAACAAATGTGGCTTAATTATATAGGGCCCATAAAGATGGGATAAGAATATTAATTTCAATTTTTGAATTTTGCTTTCTGTCTGTGTATAAACAAATTCTTGTGTGAGACTAAGCTTAAAAAAGACCACAAAAAGACCAACATGGTAGTTAGTGTCGCGGTCATACCAACAAAAACTTGCGGGTCGAAAGAATCTGGATCCATAAAAACCGGGGTTATAACAAATCCCAGATAATCCAGTTTATTCTCCCAGATATTTTTTTTCATTCGTCCTCTAATCAATCGCCTTCCTACTTTCTCCAATTCTCCATCGTTGATTTCTCTCCTACACTGTTAAGCCCCGTTTGGTTTGTGTGTAGTTTGACCACCCATTAATGTGCATAAGTTGGGGTGTAGATTTGGTCCAACCTGTGGTGTATCAAAACGAGTGAGGGAACCTTGTTCCTCACCGTTTGGTTTGCCATTTTTGTCGTGTGTTTTATGTGTATTTGGGCCAAATTTCTTGTACACTCTAATTTGATGGTGTATTTGGGTCAACTCACTTATTTCCTAGTCAAAGCCCAAAAAACACACTTTCTCCTCTCCCCTCACCCCTGTTTGGTTTTGTCTGTGCTGAGAAAATTATATATTATCCTTCACAACATAAATTATTTACAGAACATCTTGAACAAAATAAAGATATGAACAATGATATTGCAACATCAGGTCCATCCACAATCTGAATTCAATGTGAAAGGTTTTGTATTAAAATCATCAACCATAAATGTTTTTTAGAACAAAGACTTCCATTTATAAAGGCCAAAAAATACTAAAAGGGAGCCACAGCTCAATACAGAGAAACATTAAACTGTAGCACATGATTACAAGCAGCCTATATGAGAAACAATACAGTAGACTAGCTAGTTAATCTCTTGATAATCAAATAGCAATGAAGTAAAACCCATAGCATCTACTGTAACGCTCCTGCACAACAAGTGGGCAAGCCTATTTGCCTCTCGACGTACATGAACAACAGTTGCTTCGGTGAAGGAACAGAGTTGCTGTCGAAGTGATGAATACACAGCTCCATGTGCTGACCTCTCATACGCATCAGAATTTAAACCATTCACTACTAGCAGCGCATCTCCTTAAAAAATAATTCTGTCATAACCCATATGAACAGCCAGCCTAATTGCAGGACGAGCGGCGGAAGATTCAGCAGTCTCTATTGGCAAATTAGTAGCAGTTTTCTGTCTAATCCACGCAAGTACAAGCCCTGTATGGTCCCTTATTACAGCTGCTATACAACCAGGCCTCCCATCTTTCGGAACATACGCGTCAAAGTTTACTTTAACGACACCCATAGGCGGGTAACTCCAGGGGCCCTGCCTAGTGGAATCTAACCTTGGATTTCGGCCTGCACACTTAAAAGTATTCGACTGCAAGAATTCAAACAGAACAAACCGCAAAGTACCAGGCGGCTCTTGGATCTGTTGCTCAAGCCATATGCTCCATTGGAAAATTACAAACAAAGTAAACTGACTAGAATTTAGTCGCACATGAACACCCTTAATCCAGTCCCAAATAGAACTCACCTCCAGATTAATTGCTGCATAAGGGATATTAGCTAGAGCCCAAAAAAGTCGAGAAAAATGACACTCTTTGAATAGGTGAAGAGAAATTTATTCTCGCAACCATAGAGAGTACAAAATTACTTACTTCACAGTGCCTCCTTGTCAGTTCCACATTAGTTGGAAGTGCGTTCCGTACCAGTATCCACATGAAATGTTTTATTTTTCCAGGAACTGGTAGCCCCCAAATCAGATTCCAGGGCTGCTGCTGCATATTCGAAGAAGAACCATGAACAGCTTTTGAGTTTCTCCACCTGCAGGGTTAAATATGGCAAGATGATTGACTTCAGGCTTGAATTCAGAGTCTTACCAAGTAGCCAACATTCATACACAATTCGTTATAGATCACGTGCGCACTTCTTCAGAGCATGTTGAGAGTGACTTGAAGAAGCGCTGCATGAAAATATTATCATGAAAAAACGTACTGAGGAAACAGCTACCAATTGATAATAATAGGTTCATTTAGCAAATCATGGAATTTCACCTTTCCTTTCTCCATCTTTGAACGATTTCAGTTCGTCTAATTTCGATTTGATTACGGAAGCCGAAGGTACATGAAATTTCTTAAACAAAAAGATACCATGAAAAAGAAAAAGAAACAAAAAACTTATATGTTATGCGCCAAGTTTGTTCTAGAGTTCTTTCACTAGATTGGCCATTCTTGCTATATGTAAATCTACGAATTTAAGACAATCCTACTGCTTCTAGAGAATAGAGATTTCAATCATTTCATTAATTGACCTCCTCTCACATATTGTTATCTTGTATATATAGGCCTCCACCCAGTGGTTGCCGGAAGAGAAAATTGTCTGATGAAGAAACTCAATCAGTCAACTCTGAGATTGTGTCGTTGAAAGGCATGAGGTTGATGTGATTTTAGTGAAGCAAAAAACATAGTGTTTAGAGATTTTCATTAATCATGACTTCCAATGGAGCTAATCTGGTCAGTAATAACATCAAGGTCCCTTCTCAAACGATTCGAAACGGTAAGCTTTAATTTCAGAATTTGTGACCCTCCACTTGAATTGCACTCTGATATAGGTTCAGTTTGTAGAAACTTTGTGACTTTATTATGTTTGATTTAAGATTGTCTAGGAAGTTAACTTTTTTCCCTATGCTTAGTTGGTTAATTGAAATTTGAGCTGGATTGGTTAAGAAAGTGAATAGTTTGGGAAAGGAGAACCACTTTTTAGACGCTGTTGTAGTGATGTACTTTCAGTATTGTTTGATCCAACAGTGTGTGCATTGCAGTACCAAATACCAGTGTTCAGGTGTGCAATATATGTTCAGTGGATTATGCATGTATATATGTTGTCTTGCTACGTGGATAGATCATTTTTCATTAGAAGAAAGCCTATGTATTTATGGTGATGACTGGAGTTTTTAGCTTGCAACCAGTTTCCTTTGTAGTGTACCTATGATTATATCATGGTGAATGGATCCTTTGCTAATTAGGAGTTCTCTATGTCCTCATATGTTGTCTTTTATTTATTTGCAGTATAATGAATGAGTACTTGACTGCGACTTGTGATGCAAAAGTGAAATATGATGCGACGTGGTGTTTTATCTCTGAATGTATATTTATAGAAAATGCTAATCTACTGTTGTTTATATCTGAATATATACCAGTACTATTATATGTTCTCTCTAAGTGTTTACCTGACAAGATGTTGTTTATTCTACGGTGATTGATTTAGATATTTATTATTCTCTAATTGATTGATGATTGAAAATGCCAAGAAATTTCCGGTGGTGGAGAAGCGATGGCGTGTGGCTTGTGGCATGGAAAAGGACGATGGTTTTCGATACATGTTGCCTAATGATTCCGAGTTAGCTGCTGCTTTTACCGACCGTAAAAAGAAGGTCACTTAGTTAGACTAAACATTGGGAATTCAGTCCGTAATATGGTTTATTGAGATTCATAGCTGATTTATTTATATACTTATTTGTTGACTGTTGTAGAGCAGTGATTTGTAGTGTTGGAATATTTGACAACTTGTCTTGCAAAGTGTTTCAGTTGATCACTTGTTAGTGTTTATAATGTAGCATGTGTGGTGCTCAGTTTACTTATCTGTTTCGAAATATTCTTAGCATATGATGTGTGGTACATATATGACTGTTAGCGTTAACCGATTATGGTTGATGTGGCTAGACATTTTTGGGTAGATCAACAATTTTGGGCTATCAAGTTAGGATTAGGAGATAGTGAAACTAGGGTACTTACCTTCAGCACGCCCGTTTAGAATTTTATTTTTGTTGAATGAACAGAAATCAATTGGTCTTCGAATTATATATTAATTTACATTTCATTTTACCACCTCTGTATATCGGAGTATCAACTGGTTGTCCATGATGATTTCACGTGGGTTTCTCTAATCAGTAGGAAAACCAACACTTATTGGTACATATTAGGAGAGTACGTTCAACATTTGGGTCGAAGAAACATTGATATTTCTCATGTTTGATGTTAAGAAAATCTTGATCTAGATTTTACAAAAAAATCACAATGTACTTTGGACTATTGTAATCTCATGTAGTTAAATTCACAATACGTGTTTCAACTTCTCGTGCAAAGAAAATGATCATATATCAAATCAGACCTTAAAAAATTAAAAAAAAAAGATGGAGCTGTTAATAAGTGTACGAAGGGAAGTATTAATTAATGTATATCAGGGATTTATACCTAAGACCTTCATCTTAATTGATAATAGGACCTGAAAGGAAGTAAAATTATGAGAAAAGACGTAAAAATAGCACGCAATAACACGTGTAGCATGTTACGTGATTCCCTAGACGTGGAAATCAATTTTGTAGCAATCAACCAATGAGGTTTGAGCGTATATACTAAACTCCATTTGATGAAGTATTATTTCCTTTATATTCAAGTTTCAAAGAGTTCTCTTCCCATGGATTTTCTATTTCATGTTTTCCTTCTACAAATCTTTTTATCCTTCTCATTTTTTCCACCTTGGGCTCTGCTAATAGTTTCATCCCGATCTCTTTGCTCTGGCAACCGACGTCGAACCTGGCATTGGCCCGACATGAGTTTCCAAGTTTCACGTTCCTAACATGGCGTTTTCGCCAACTCAATTCGTGAAATTGGAGGAGAAGATTGAGTCTTGAATGAGAATAACCAAAGAAAGAGAAGGCAATTGTCGACTGTCGTAAAGATTTTGATTGTAGATGAACTATCTATATTTTTATTCTATTCAGTATAACACATAAATTACATGTCAGCTTTAGCAAATGTGATATTTTAAAAGGTTAACTACTAACAAACTATGTAAATAATATAGGACAAAATTGCATTCAAAATACAACAATGGTTTACGAGAAGACCATATAAAATGTGTCAAACGTATTATTTGATTAACATTACGCAAAATCAATTAAGTATTGGAGAATTTTCCTTAAATAGACCATAACAAAATTACAAATTATTGACGAGGAGAACATAGCACACGCGTGTGACTTAAGTTCTAGTCATAATTAATCACCGTAGTCTCGATCTCGACTGAAATAACTACACAAATAAGGTATGAAATACATAACTTTAACGTTCCAATCTGTCTACTTCCTGTTCAGATCTTTCTCTTTCAACACGAGTATATGATGATCTAGGATATGCTTCGACTCCAATATACTTTTCTGGAACGGTTTTACTCAACTTATTAAAACCTCAGCCTGCTGATTGCCATGAATTAAGCTAAAAACTAATATGCTACAGAATTCTACTTCAATCAAACTCCATAGCTGACTATATGTATTTAGAGGGTAGATTGTCGGGACTGGGGAGAAGAAATTGTTGAAGGGTAAATCACTAAGTCCTTCTAATGCGTTCTAATCCGTGGTCCTCTTGACTTTAGCTTCCTTCCATAGCTTAGAGAAGTCCTGAAATAAAACTTGGGTAAATCACTAAGTCTTTCTAATGCGTTCTAATCCGTGGTCCTCTTGACATTAGCTTCCTTCCATAGATTAGAGAAGTTCTGAAATAAAACTTGAGGGGGGGATTAGTAACGATTTTTCGGTTTGTCTAGTGATCAAACCGGATAATCGACTTTACGGTTAAAGGGTTGAAAGCCACTCTAGTGTATATAGTATGAAAGTGGGTAAGATATTGATTACCTTTAGGGGTGAATAGTGTCCCCTATTTATAGTGTTTCCCAAATGGTGATAAGGCTCCTGAGATTGCGCCAAGTGTAAGGCCACGATTGAATCTCAAAGGCTAAATGTCCATTAGTTGGCCTAATGGGCCTGGCCCACGTACCAAATTAGGGTTTCCACAAGGCTAAGATAGTAACTTTAAGTTTCATGGAACACTCTAGGATTTTGTCCCGTCTTCGTATCCGACATAGCGTACGCGATACGGTCCGACTGGAACGCCCGAGTTCCAATGTCAATATGAACCATAGATGACCAACATGAGTTCACCTTATCATCCGACACTTAGATGTCTCGCGTTCATGTCCGATACCAAGGAGTGTGACGGACACTATTTCTTGTGGTAACGTAAGTGTCTCGCCAATGAGTCCGATACAAGTTAGTGTGTCGGACACCTTTCCTCGTAGTAGACTTCGATCGTGGTCCTTGGAATCATATTACTCGGCCAGTATGTCGGACCATGATCTCAACAAGAATTGTTTGAGGGTGGTTATGTTAGTCGGACAAGGGCACATGTGTACGACATCTATGCCCTATATGTCGGACTTGTGTCGTGCTAAGTCGTCTCTTGATTCGTACAGCGAATTGGACATATTTTAACATTAACATATGTCCCCCTAGTTTCCAAGTATCTTGGTACAAGATAGTTGTGTAACTATTAGTATAGTCTGAATTCCTTGTAATTCGTACTATTTTTTTAGGTCGAAAAATTTCCTAAATCCCGACCAATTTCATAAGTACTTCGACCCTCCTCCTTCTATTCCATTCCCCCCTCTTTTCTGAAGTCCGAGTGATGTAATATTCGGGCTTCATAAAAAGATATTTTGAATTTTGGAATGTCAAGATCCGGGTCTTAGTATTACTCCTTGCGTCCGACTTAGTATTTTTCTCTTCATCCGACATCTCTGTTTCTTGACGTAAGAAAAGAATGTCTTCCGTAATTTCTGAGTCCGAGTGGCGCAAAATACAATGGGAGATAGTGAACCATCTTCAGAAGGGGAGGGAAGAGGGGGAATTTCTAATTTAACCGAATTTGCAAGTTCTTTCTTGGTAGCGCGGTATTTAGAGATCTTTCCGACTAAAATAGCTTCTTGATCCGAGGTTCTCGGTCCTTGTGCATTCGAGTTACTCCATTAGCGGCATATGAGTATTTGCGACGTAAATAGCGACGTTTTTTCTCGATTTTCGGGAATTCTAGGGTCAGATTGTCTTTTCACCAGGTGTTTTGATCTTGGTCGTTGATTCCGATTCATCTAACGGTCAAGATGAGTGCTGACGTTAGCGATGCTTCGTATTCCGGGGTTGCCCTTCTATAAATAGGGGTGAAGTAGCTCATTTCTTCACTTTTCGCAAACTGCAAAAATTCTCACTCTAGAAATTTGCTCTCGCTCCGATACCAGCGTCCAATATCAATCCGAGTTCAAGCACTCAAGCACTTCATTTCTTCAAGCTTTTCCAAGTAAGTTGTTCTCGCTACTACTCTTTCTTTGCAGTATTTTCTTTTACATATGCCCCTTTTTTCCCTTTCCTCACAATGTGCTTTAATTTACGAAATTCTCGCGGACTTAACGAAAATACTTAAAATGACCTATCGGACGAAACCAACCGCGCTTATCTGATTTAACTTGTTCCTCCCCTCTTAGGATGTCCGAGCTAAGAAACATTGTGAACGAGACGGCAAGAATCGAAAACATCGACATGTCGGACATTGACATGCTCGATTTATCTTTCCTCGACGAAGGCCCAGTCGCGCCTCCGTCTTCAAGTGTGCCTTCCAGCTCTGCTCCAGTGTCCGAGTCTGCTGTGCCAGATGGGCACGTGAGCGATGCTTCCGAGGATGATGATCTGGGTAATACACCTCCAAATCGTCGCTTAATTTTGAATAGAAGGAAGCATCTTTCTATCAGATCTCCCTTTCCGGGCCCCGCTCCTCCGACACGTATTCCTTACGACATCATGATGGGAGCCGCGCGAGTAGCTGGCTCTGAGTATCGAACATCATAACGTCCTCCGACTCCTCATTCTCCCACTATTACTGAGCTCTACAGTGATTCGGAGGGTTCCCCGAAAGCCTTGGAGATACCGGGTTTGATTGACCTGAAAACCGTTCAGTCCGTAAGGCCTGTCCGTAGCGTCCTTCCAAGAGGTTTTATATCTCATACCATCTTGGAGAGCGATGAAGACGATAATGTCCTTCTCAGCCGATCTAAATGGGCTGCGAGTTCATCTAGTGTCGGACAGTCAACAACGGCCGGTCCTTCTTCATCTGGTGGAGATGGTACCGTTCCTCAAGATTTAATCGGCCCGGATCTCGTGTCCAACGTTCATGAAGAAGAAGAAGAAGAACACGAAGATGATGAGGTTGAGGCCGAGGAAGAAGATGAAGGTCCGAGTGTGGGCGGCCTTCCGGAAGGTGTTGAACTCGATGCCAAGTGCCGAGTTATAAAAAAGACCAAGCGTGGTGAACCAAAAGCTGCAGAGGCGAGACGGAATAAATTTCCTCGGACCGTTTCCGCGGTAACTCACCCGGATCCTGATGGTGAGCTAAATGAACCCGGGTCTACTCCGACTTGTTTTTCTACTGTCCACGAATCAGAACTCAATCGGATTCGATATGAGTATTCGATACCTGATTCTCTAGAAATCATTGCTCTTGATTCCAAGTATGCCTTCTACAACCCCCTGTCGGATATATGTCTGTTCACTTGATGTCGCTCGAACGGGGGTGGCGAGTGTCATATCATGAGGGCTTCAATGACATCTTCAACAAACTCGGATTCAGCCCTTACCAACTTATTCCGAGTGCTTTAGGCACCTTAATGTGCTTCGGAGTTTTCTGCGACATCCGAGGAGTGGAAATTAACTTCCGCAACTTCAATCAGATTTTTCGAGTTGCAATGAGCCCGGGTAACGATGACTTTTACTTTTTTAAAGCTCGGGCTGGTTATGCCTTTATCCTCGATGCTCCTTCCTCGGACGGTTGTAAATGGTGGAACCGGTTCATTTTTGTTAGGAAGCTGAGAGTTGAGAATATGTCAAACTCGGAAGCTGCATCTCTCTCGGATTGGGGTTTCCCCAAGAAGTTCTTCCGAGGCATGTATTTCGACTCCAGGCCTTTACTCAATCGACTGGACGATTGGGTAATAAATTTCAAGAAAGAAAACAAGGCCAAGACCATCCGATACTACTATTTCGGACTTATACTCCAGCCTTTACCGTATCTTGCCGGTCTTACTCCTCCGGTTAAAACTGGTGTTAGTACCAGTTTCGGTAAGTCTTTCCGTCTTAATAATTGTGCATGCCTTTTTTCCGTTTGCATATTCCTTTCTTTTTTGTCTCGGACCGCTTTTATGCATCAGACTAATTCTTCTCTTTCTTTGCAGATTTTTGGCTAAGGTATATCATGGGCCGTATCGCTTTAGCTGCTCGGGCCAACAGGGAGAAGCAAAGGCAGATGGTGGAGGAGAATCTTCTCAAACAACAAGTCCAAACTCCTTCTTATCTTCCCGGAATAACCAATCTGAAGAATGCAGTCGACTACCATGAAATGGAAAAGGACTGCGAGAGGGAGGGGACTTCAATGCCTGTGATCCCGACTCCCAGTCCTAATGTCGGCCAGGCTAAAGTCCCAAAAGCTCCAGCTCCCGCTGTGCAGCCAGGTAAGAAAAGAGCCGATCCAAAGGGGAAGAGGGTTGCCTCGGACCCTGTTGATGTCGAGGATCAGAGTCCTCAGAGAAAGAAAGCCAGGGCTGACGAGGTAGAGTTCGACGACTTGGCGACTAAGGGGGCCGAGATGCTGAGGTCTCGCGCCTTATGTCCATGGATGAATACGACTGGGCCCATGCTCTCGGACAGATTAGTCGACAGGTAACTAACTTTTCGTTTTTTTTTTTTTTTTTTTTTTTTTTTACAAGTTTTTTGCTTTCTAAGCTTTTTGTTTCTTATTCCTTTCTTTTTCTCCTTGCATCTGAACTGTTTCATCCGAGCGGTCAACGACTTGGCCGACAAATGGTTTGAGTCCGAGTCCAGGACTAAGGAGCTGGAGAAAAAGGCCGAGATGGTTGCCTCGAAGGTAGAGGCTTTGGAGTCCGAGATCTGCATGCTAAGGAACAAGAACTCAGAATTGGCAAAGAAGGTGAGTGCCGAGTCCTCCAAGAACCAACTGTTCAAGGACTCCTTCCACGCTATAGGGACCACCTTGCTGAGGTTCCGGGACAAAATTGTTGAGAAGCAGCGGTTTGCCCGGGTGGAGGCAGCCGAAGACTTCTATGCTTCAGTCTCCTACCTCTTCGGGAAACAAATGGCCCAAGAAGAAGGTCGTGAGGAGGGGTTCCGTGGGCGTCTCGGCCAAATGACCCGTCTCGGGTATGTCAAGGAGGGATGGACTTACAATCCTAATGATCTCGCGGCCTCCAAGCTTGTGGACTCTCAAAGGGGCGACTTCACGGATTACCCGGATCGTGCTATCACCGATGAGGAGATTGAGTCGGACGAGTTCGGGGCTATTGTCTTGAAAGACGATCCTGACTTCCCTGTAAGGCCGGGATCCTATCCAAGTTGGTTCCCTGAAGTTCTGAGATCCGGGCTCCTTGCTCCTTTCAAGACGAACGAATCTTGGAACTGCGCCTTTCTCACTCTCTCGGGTCCTGTTGTCAGAAGGGAGCCTGCTTTTGTTGAGCCGCAGGTGTGCCAGTATCGGGCCCGATTGATCAAGGAAGTCGAGGCTTTGAAGGCAAACGGAGATCAGCGCGAACTAACTGCTATAGTCCAGGCGCTCAACAACAAGCGCTTTCCTCTTCAGACTCCGGTTGAAGCCCCGACATCCAGTTCAGCCGCTCCTGATCAAGAATCTTGAAGGCCGGGTATGCCCGAGCGAATTTGTATCCGATACATCTCTAAACACAAACAAATTTAATTTTATTTGCTAAGTATTTTTATTCGGCCCCTTGTGGCATTTGTAACTCGGATAATTTACATCATTCACATGTACGCTCCACTTTTGTCTTTACTAAGTTATATCGGATAACTTGTATGCCTTTCTTAATAAAATAACTAAGTATTCTTATATCGGAGTATCTCTTGTCTTGTTTATCTTCTTTTGTCTCGCGCCTTCTTTGCTTAGTACTTAATCACCCATATTCTTAGGGAATTAATAACTCGGGCTCTTTAACCTTTTTTATCGACAATTTGTTGCATCGGACTCACTACGTTTTTGTATGCAATTTTGCAAGTGTAAACAACTGGTTCTTTTAGAAACTTGTCCCGGACAACTATATCTCGGAATTTTTTACGTTCTCTTGTAAAGTTGAAATTTTACAAGTTAGTGACTCGTTCACTAAAAGTTGTTCTGAGAGAATTATATCTCGGACCTGTCACGTGCTCTTGTAAATTTGAAATTTTTACAAGTGTTAGTGACTCGTTTACTAAAAATTGTTCCGAGAGAATTATATCTCGGAACTGTCACGTGCTCTTGTAAATTTGAAATTTTACAAGTGTTAGTGACTCGTTTGCTGAAATTTGTTCCGAGAGAATTATATCTCGGAACTATCACGTGCTCTTGTAAATCTGAAGTTTTACAAGTTAGTGATTATATATCTCCAAGCTTGGTCCGATAGAATCATATATTGGAACCGTTACGTGTTCACCTTGTAAATTTGAAATCTTTTCAAGTGTTATAACACTTTTATACGAAGATATTTGGCTTAGCCGGATCAAATAATCGAATAAAACAATTATACAAGTAAAAGACTCAGAAACTCAATCATGCACAATATGAACCCTAGCTATGAATTTACATACTATCACCAACTAGAAATTTAGCTACTCATATCAAAATCAAGATCAACAATAGCAATCATAGATGAAAACATAATTGAATTGAAAGATAGAGTATGAAAAAGGTGAGATACAAAGTTACCACCGAGGGTTGTCAATCTCCGGTGAATTGCTAAACTCACAAGTTACTAGCAAGGTGAGATCAAAAGATGTCCAAATCTCTACCTTGGTGCTCCAAATTGCTAAGATAAAGTAGTTCTAAGTGAAAGAAAACTCAGAACAAGCTCTAGGGTTTATGTCTGCACAATTATGATCTAAGATCTGAAAATTCGCAACTTTACAATTATATATATCAGCTGTCGGAACCTCCCAGGCGGACCGCCTGAGATGCCAAGCGGTGCGCCTTGCACGGGCAGAGTTCTGCCCATGCTTTTCTGCCTCCAAGTCTTCGATTCTTGGTCTTTGGCACGACTTTGAGCTCCGAAACCTGGTCATTTGGCATGGAAACATGTCCCGGTACTCCTTGACACACCACGGGTGATTTTGTTGCACCAAAACTTCAATGTTTCGCCATGATTCATATCCAAAAGTGCGATTTTCACCTAAATCCTGAAAATAACAAAGAAAATAGAAACGTGACACTATTCTAACAAAATACACTAAAATGCATACTAGAGGATAGCTAAATTGATTTTGTTGCACCGAACCTTTGCTTGTCCTCAAGCAACTAGCTACACTCTATGCAAACTACATGCAACATAAAGAGGAGTCTCATGCCAAACAAGAAGAACTAATCTATTGTATCTACCAAATGCTTATGAACAAAGACCATACAAATCATAACATGGAAGTAGGTTGAAGAATGCCTCGATTGAACCTATACACATTCACATATGCACTTTGTTAAACAAGGGAGTCTCTCGTAACATTCTCTACCTGGACCTGGTCAATGACGACGTAATGATACATATTAAAATACAAATGGTTGCCCCGTGCCTATGAAACAGAGGGCTTACTACTGTTCACCAAGTGAGACTTTTCCTCAAGAGAGGTCGAACCAATACTGACTCTCATCAAACGAAGGAGGGTTCCCTAATAGACAACACTCCCCTATTCTACCCGACTCTTAAAGCAAAAACTCTTCACCACTTCCTGAATGGCAGGAAGATGGTGGTCTAGAACAGGCCTTGGACTAGGCGACACGAAAAACACAAGGAAGAATTTACAACTCGATTACGAACTACTACAAAAGCTGAAAAATAATGCAATGCTTTGCTAAAACTGCTTTTTGGCTTGCTTGGACCCTTCTTATTTTTTTGGGTCTTATTCTTTTTTTCCCTTTTGTTTTCTTTTTTTTTTCTTTTTCCAGATATCTGGACTTTTCTATTATTCTTCTCTTTTTTTCCTTTTGTATATAACTAGCAGTAGCACAATGAAAGGAAATAACAACGACTCTACAACGACCTCCCCAAACCTATTCGAAAGAATAGGTTGGAGCACAAACTCACAAAGAAGAAGAAAAACAAACTCAACACGACTCAACTATACGAAAAACAAGTCATAACAATGGTAACCCCCTCCCCAAACCTATTCGTTAGAATTGGTTTCAAACAAAGGATCACACACCTCACTCTACCTCCTTCCTAGGCATTTGGCAATCTCAAGAAGCAAGGTGAAGACTTGTTGGCTCTTAGGTACATAACCACACGAGAATACAACCAAAGACTCTAACATTCAACATTTTAAAAGGCCTTCGCGAACCGAAGTAGAGAAAATACCACATAGTGATGTCGAGACTACCAAGTTTAATTAGTGCACATACGAATATGACAAGCCAAGCGAGACAAACCTCAAACTATTCCATAGAGATGCAATGTATGGTCAATGGTCACGAACACTTAGTCTATACAATAAAAAAGTTCTAAAAATTTGGCAATAAACTCCACACAACATCATGCAAAACTAGACTAAGGATGAATGCATACGAACAAACTAAATCCTAAGAAAGCGGTAAACGTGCAAACAAAGGTACAAGATACAATACTCAACGACAATAAGTCATACAAAACTAACATCATAATTCACATAACACCCCCCCCCCCCCACATGAAGCTCAAGCTGGTCTCCAGCAAAAGAGAGAATGAGGAATGTAAAGTGATACTAGATGTTACCGAATGTGTGGCCTCTGTCGGTTGCGTATACCAGAATGGACATGTGAAAAGACTAGTAATCTGGGTCATAATTGATGAACGTGTCAGATTCAGTCAAATAAATTTGTAATTAGCCAAAGGCAATCCACAACTACAACGAAAACCGTAGTGTAGTAGTAGAATGACTCGAGTGTCGTTCTCTCAGGACTATACTAGCTTTATCAAATCTAATCAAGAATATAAAACAGCAGATAGAAAGCAAATAGGGGGTTTTAAGCAGATAATGGAGATTGGTGATAGTATGGTCCTTCTTAACATAATGGGTCGATAATCATGCATAAATTCCTCGGTCTTGCATAGAGATCTTTGAATCAATCTTGTGTCCTGTTGCAAGTATTAAGCACTACGAAGATAATATGGGTCTGACTTGTCAACATCTAACGTCCTAATGTGTTCCGTAATTATTCAACACTACGAAGATAATTGGTCTGATTGGTCGACAAGTGTCCAAGTGTGCATAATGATCAATACAACATACGAGAATTTTGGTTTCAACTGATCAACGAAATAAAGCAATGACACGGAGTATAATGCGTGATATAGCCATTAGCATGATTATCTTCCCTCGCTAAGAATTCACATACTACCACCAACGATAAATTTAGCTACTCATAATAGGCATGCAATCAATAGCAATCATAGAAGAAAACATATTGAAAGAAGATAAAATAAGTAGATAAAAACTGTAAGATACAAAGTTACCGAAGGTTGTCAATCTCCGGATGATTGCGATCCTACGCGCTCCAATCTGCTACGAAAAAGTATCCCCTAATCTATGGAACTCTCAGGACAGGCCCCGGGAAGTTCCTACCTAAAACTATAGAGAGAGGTGAGAAAGTAGGCTTGGAAAGATATGATTTTCGGAGAAAAACTTGAGCTCTATATATAGGCCCCGAATTTACTTTGGGGCGGTTCGCCCCGTGATGCGGCGGTTCGCCCCCCAGTTGTTCGCGGAAATTCCGCGTTTTTCGACGCGGATTTGGATTTCTTCACCTTTCCGGACTCGGTTTATGACTTCTAGTAACCTTCTAACCTCCAGATTCGGCCCCTAGACTTCAAATCCTATCCGGAAACCTTCAGATACTCCAAATAGGCATCTGGAACACCAATTCCTTGTAGACTTCAATATAATTGCCCCGAAATCTCCGAATTTCAACCAAAACCTGTAAAATAAAATCTAAAGGGAAACGTGACACTATTCTAATAAAATGTACTAAAATATAGCTAAATTAACATAGAGGATAGCTAAATTAGGTGAAAAAGATTCGAATGAAAGTGTAAAATACACATTCATCAAACTCCCCAAACCGAACATTTGCTTGTTCTCAAGCAACTAAGCTAGACTCTAATACAAAAAACATGCGAGACTCAAAATGGAGTTTCATGCCAAATAAAATGAACTAATCTACTGAATCTACCAAATAACATATGAACAAAAACCATATAAATCAAAGCATGAATATAGGTTGAAGAATACCTCGATTGACTTATACACATCCACATAAGCACTTATGTCAAGACAAGATAGTCTCTCGTAACATTCTCTACCTGGACCTAGTCAGTGACGACGTAATGATGCATGCTAAGATACGAATGGTTGCCCCGTGCCTATGAAACTGAGGACTTACTGCTGTTCCACCATGTTAAGACTTTCCCTCAAAAGAGGTCGAACCAGTACTGGCTTTCATCAAACGAAGGAGGGTTCCCTATAAAAGATAACACTCCCCTATTCTACCCATCTCTCAAGTAAAGTCTTAAGCTATTCACCACTTCCTGAATGGCAGGACGAGGGTGGTCTAGAACAGATGACACTTAAGACAAAAAAGATAAAAAATAGAAAAACACAATTACGAACAATACGAAAATGGGAAAAGACTCAAACTTTGCTAAACTGCTATTTGGCTTTATTTTTTGGATCCTTCTTTGCTTTTTTGGAGTCTTCTTTTTTCCTTTTTTTTTCTTTCCAGATTCTTTTTTTCTTTTTCTCTTTTTTTCCTGGAATTTTTCTTTCTTTTTTTTTCGATTTTTTTTCTAGCCAGCAGTAGCATAACAAAAAGAGAAACAAAATGACTCACACGACTTCCCCAAACCTATTCGAAAGAATAGGTTGGAGCACAAAATTTACGAAAAAGAAAAATAAACTCATGATACAAAAAATGAAAAACAGAAACAAGTCTATGATGGTGTAACCCCCTCCCCAAACCTATTCGGAAGAATAGGTTATAAACAAAGGATCACACAACCTCACACTACCTCTTTCCTAGGCATTTAGCAATCTCAAAGCATGGAGAAGACTTGTTGCCTCTTAGGTACATAATTACTCGGGAAAACAACCATAAGACCCTAACATGCATCATCCTATTATAAAGGCCTTCGTGAACCGCAGTAGAGAAAACACCACTAAGTGATGTCGAGACTACCATGCTTAACTAAGTGCAATACATAAATGTGACAAGCCAAGCGAGAAAAACCTCAAACAAATTCATAGAGATGAAGCATACGATTAATGGCATAGCTAGTTGATCTGCCCAATAAAAAAGTTCAAAAAATTCGGCAATAAACTCCATATAAAACATGCAAAAACTGTCCTAGGATGAATGCAACCTAAAAAATCTAAGAAAGCAGTAAACGTGCAAATGGATAAAACATGCGAAGTACTATACTCATCCTACCAATACCAAGCTCCAAGCTAACAACATCAGATCACTTAAATCCCATCCCCCCTCATAAAATTAACGCTAGTCCCTAGCAGTAAGAAAATGAGGAAATAAGATATGATACTAGATGTTACCCCATGGTTTGGCCTCGGTCGGCTAAGTATGCTGCTTGTGATTTATTGGGCCTCCTCTGTGAGCTTCATAGTGTGACATCAGGTCTTCTGGTGGGTGTGGTAGTTCCATTTTTAGGCCGGTCAGGAGCAACTCCTCTATCAGGTCATCATTGCCCGTATTGCCTTCATTGTCACTACTGTCACAATCATCATCACCAGTAGAGTTGCAGTGGCAGGTAGAATTCTCAAGACCAGACGCCGATGTTATGGAATCCTCCATCGTGTAGCCCTCCAATGGGATGTGAACTGTTGAAGGGGAAAGGGCAGTGGTATCAGGACCTCCCTCTCCAACCTTTCACCCCACGAGAAGGTTTCAGTAAACTGCTCGGTTACTCAGAAGTCTTCTACCTTTTTCTCCAATTTCGACCACATTCTCCACTGTTGCTCCGCCCGATGTCAATATGATGTTCACTTCAGAGGCAGGCAAAGGGCGCCCCAACGAGGGATTGTGTACCCATGTCATTATGTTTTGGAACCAAGCTAGCGCTTCGGAATCTTCTAGCAACTGCGAACTCAAGATCAAATCCGTCGCTGCGAGAATGTCCCAGTGCCTTCCAGTTCACACGAACTTTGCAGTCCTTGTGATGGAGTGATGATGTAATAACGGTTTCTGTCCCTTCGGTGGTGCATGAATAGGCATAGGAGTCCTTACTCCAGGTGTACTCTAGCTCTTCCTCTTGGATAATCCACGACGTTGTTGCAAAACCCCTTGGCTCGAACGCACATCTAGTGAGATCACCTTCCTTGACATGATTCTTCGCAGCAATCATACGGGAATGTTCCCTTCCCTTGGTATGGTACCTACAAACAACAATTAGCACCTCGTATGACACAAAACAGACTCAAATATATGCTAGTGTAAAAGCGAAAAATACGTGTGATAAAATCAACAATCAAGCTCCCCAAACCGCAATGTCTAGCCTAGCTTCTTCATCATGCAACAAACCAACGTAACTACTACATGCAATACATCACATTATGCTTTCACTAGACAACCAATATCCTTGATAACAAGACTCAATACATACCATAGCAGCGCAAAAATTCTACCAACATAAATCCTCATACTCAACAATTAAGCATTCTAATGTCAAATCCACCATCATTACTCCAATAAACACAATCATATGCAATAAATCAAAGATAAAGACATATTGCAGAACAAGATATATCATCTAGCAGCAAAATACCCAAATCAACAATCTAAGCAAAATTGAGCATGCAATTGATAGTAAATAACATGTCTAATCACACAAACAACATACCCATGCATCAAATAAGCAATAATCGAAGCTCAAATTAAAAAACCCCCAAATTCGAAAATTAGGGTTCTAAGGATGATACCTCAGATCTGCAAATCTAACGAGTGAGGATGAAATCTGTTCGGATAGGATGATAGATCATGTAATAGGCTTCGAATTAAGCTAAAGAACACTCAATTTGGTCAAGAAATGAAGAAGTTATGAAGATTTAGAAGCAAAATCGCACTTTTCGGGTTTTTTGGGAGTATGGATGAAGAAGAATGAAGAAAATAGGATTTTGGGGTTGAAATCCGCGTTTTTTAAGATCTGGGACTGTGGGGCGGTTCGCCCAGTGCTCCCCAATTCGGGGAGACGGGTCTCGATGTCAGAAAATGCGGTTTAAATCCCAAAACTAATTTTTTTCAAAAAACCACTCGAAAATTTTCACTCAAACAAAAGCATATACGACACAGACATGAACAAATTCGCATATGAGAAGCAAATAGTTCAAGAATGAATGCATGCAGAAAAGCAGTAAAGAAAGCGATAAAAATTTCGGGTTGCCTCCCGGATAGCGTCATTGTTTAAAGTCTTTGACTTGACTCCTGTCTGCGTCTATCTCTTCTTTTTTCGGGTACTAGCCTTCCCCTTCATTGATCTCCTTTCCATGCCACGAACCTGTGAATAAGAAAGAATATAGGCTGCAAGACCACAGTAGTAAGTAATAATATCAGGCGGTTCAGGTGGATCAGGTATGGCTTGCAATACGTGTTGCTTGCCATTCACTTCGATGGTGCAAGTTCTTGGTAGATATCCATCACTGAGCGTAGTTTAGTCAAGAATGTTTGTCCTAAGAGTATGACATCCCCCGTTCCAGGTGCAGACGCTGGCATAACTACAAAATTGGTGTATATAGATGCTTCACCAATCTTGACCAAAACATTTTTCACAACGCCCTCCGGTCTCATAAAGGATCCATCTGCCAGTTGTACAATAGCCCTTTGCTCAGATAGTTTTCCGATGTTGCTCTTTTCAAACACATTCAAAGGAATTATGTTTGAGTAGGATCCCGTATCTAGTGTGGCACGGACATCTTCAAGCTCACCAATCCCTACCTTAACATCGAAACTTTTAGGGAGTGGTTCGGGATCCTCTTGCTCCTCATCACTTGTGTCGGAACCAAGGTCCTTCTCTTCTTCCTCAGCCAGTAGAAGTTCTTCCTTCATGCAGCACTCACACCTAACAACGTTCTTGATGGTGATTTCGTCAGGTACATCACTAGCTAATGTAATGGCATTCGACTTTACAGTGCTGCTAGGCAGTTTTCGGTCGATCAACTCTTGCATCTTTTGATGGGCAAGCCTAGTGCTCTCTTCCAACTTATCGAGCCTTGCCCTAGTCTTCTCAGAATCTTCTTCATAACGTTTGAGAAACCTTTGTGTGTGATCAACCATCTTCTGCAAGTTCTCCATCAGTAGTGCCGACTTCGACTTCGGTGGCTCTTTCGGAGCGGGGTTTTCGCAGTGATCATTACCATAGTTCAGCCTACTACGGTCTTGGTTAGGTCCATAAGTTGGGTTAGCTGGTGCATATCCTTGATTGTTACGGTATCCTCTTCTCCAGAATCCACCTCGAGGATTCCTACCGTCTTGTCCGTAGCTAACTTCTTGAGTACCAAACTCCGTAGCAAAGGCTTCTTCTTCGCCTCCTCGAGCCCAGTTGCCATCACCGTATGCCAGCTCCGATCTACACATATGAGCTCCATGCCCATAGTTCTTGCATATTCGGCATACTTCGTTCGAAACAGTTGTTCCGGTGGCGCTCTTGAGGACTTGCTTCAATTCGTTGGTAAAGCACTCGAATTGATCCCCATTTCCCCTGTACATAGGGGCTTCTTGAGTCGGTGGAGGTTCAGGTCCACGTCTCCTAACCATTGCTCTTGGGTCCTTGAACTGCGAACCCTTAGCAAGCCTTTCGAAAACTGCCCAGACGGCTTCCGCGGTTTCCTCCCAAATATTGCCTCGGCATTGGAAATCCACCACTTGCTGGTTCTCGAAGGTTAGTCCATTGTAGAAGTGTTGGACTAGGTCGGAGAGTTCAAATCCATGGTGAGGGCACTTGTTCGTAAGATCTTGGAACCTCTCGAACGCGGTGTAGATGGTCTCATCATAGTCCTGCTTGAATCCAGTGATTTGCGCCTTAAGCGCGGTAGTCAGAGTGTGCGGGAAGTATTTCTCCATGAAAGCTGAAAAAACCTTTTCCCAAGTGTCCAACGAGCCTGCTGGAAGAGAGCTCAGCCATGACTTGGTTCTGTCGCCAAGTCCCATAGCAAAAACCTTCATCCTCAACTCATCCGTTGTTATGTCAGCTCCGGGTCGTGGGAGTTGGTTGACGAAATCATCGATATCGTGCAAGTACCCCATCACATCTTCCCTTGATAAGCCATAGAACCTCGGAAGTTGTTGGAATGCGTGGTTCTTGATCTCCAGATCTCGGGTTGCAGACGAAAGAACTATCGCCGGTCCCCTCATACGATCTTTGGTGGGTTGTACCCATGCCTTCAGTGGTCTAGCTTCTGCCATTCCGTCGATTTCCTTGAATAGACTAATTAGAGATTCAGAGAAATCGGTTTCCTCTATTTCCTCTAGTGTGCGCCTTTCAAGTAGTCACCTTCTTTGGTGGTAGACTCTATCGATCTCAGCAATTGAATTAGCAAGCGGTGTTCCTGCAGAATGTGTATGCGGCATACACAATCTGTGACAGACTAGGAAAGGTGATTAGAAACAAACTAGGAAGGCAGAGAGAGATTAAAAAGGAAAACTAAAACTAAATGAATTAGGAATCTAAAGCTGTAAATATAAACAATTAAACAGAAAAAAGGAGTATAGTCCCCGGCAGCGGCGCCAATTTGATGAACGTGTCAGATTCAGTCAAATAAATTTGTAATTAGCCAAAGGTAATCCACAACTACAACGAAAACCGTAGTGTAGTAGTAGAATGACTCGAGTGTCGTTCTCTCAGGACTATACTAGCTTTATCACATCTAATCAAGAATATAAAACAACAGATAGAAAGCAAATAGGGGGTTTTAAGCAGATAATGGAGATTGGTGATAGTATGGTCCTTCTTAACATAATGGGTCGATAATCATGCATAAATTCCTCGGTCTTGCATAGAGATCTTTGAATCAATCTTGTGTCCTGTTGCAAGTATTAAGCACTACGAAGATAATATGGGTCTGACTTGTCAACATCTAACGTCCTAATGTGTTCCGTAATTATTCAACACTACGAAGATAATTGGTCTGATTGGTCGACAAGTGTCCAAGTGTGCATAATGATCAATACAACATACGAGAATTTTGGTTTCAACTGATCAACGAAATAAAGCAATGACACGGAGTATAATGCGCGATATAGCCATTAGCATGATTATCTTCCCTTGCTAAGAATTCACATACTACCACCAACGATAAATTTAGCTACTCATAATAGGCATGCAATCAATAGCAATCATAGAAGAAAACATATTGAAAGAAGATAAAATAAGTAGATAAAAACTGTAAGATACAAAGTTACCGAAGGTTGTCAATCTCCGGATGATTGCGATCCTACGCGCTCCAATCTGCTATGAAAAAGTATCCCCTAAGCTATGGAATTCCCAGGACAGGCCCCGGGAAGTTCCTACCTAAAACTATAGAGAGAGGTGAGAAAGTGGGCTTGGAAAGATATGATTTTCGGAGAAAAACTTGAGCTCTATATAGGCCCCGAATTTACTCTGGGGCGGTTCGCCCCGTGATGCGGCGGTTCGCCCCCCAGTTTTTCGCAGAATTTCCGCGTTTTTCGACGCGGATTTGGATTTCTTCACCTTTTCGGACTCGGTTTATGACTTCTAGTAGCCTTCTAACCTCCAGATTCGGCCCCTAGACTTCAAATCCTATCCGGAAACCTTTAGATACTCCAAATAGGCTTCTGGAACACCAATTCCTTGTAGACTTCAATATAATTGCCCCGAAATCTCTGAATTTCAACCAAAACCTGTAAATAAAATCTAAAGGGAAACGTGACACTATTCTAATAAAATGTACTAAAATATAGCTAAATTAACATAGAGGATAGCTAAATTAGGTGAAAAAGACTCGAATGAAAGTGTAAAATACACATTCATCAATAATCCCCGTAATAGTCGTTCCAAGAGCATCTGCTGCTGCAAAATGAGCTGCCTCTCATTCCGGCGATGCTCCTCCGCGAGTTCCCAATCACGGTTGTGCTGGGCAACATAACCATCAAGAGTATGCTGCAACCCCTGTACAGTGGTGGTCAGAGTTGCAACATTCGCATCGAACCCACGGAATCTGTCATCAAGGTAGGTCCTGAGCTCAGTAAAATCAAAGACTCTGGAACCACGTGCTATCCGCGGTGGCTGTTGTGACCCACTAGGAGCGGAGGTGTCTGGAATACGGTCCCGATCATCGGTCTCCATGTCATCGCCATCACTCACGGGGGGTGAGGGAGGTGGTGCATCATCAGCGGCGGCAGTTGAAGGTACATTCTGACGGAACCTATGTTCCTGCTCAGTGATAGATGCTGGAGTCAAGGCCGAGGTGACGGAGCCCGACTCATCAATACCCTCAACCCCGTGGTACTTGCAGTAGGCAGTGATCAAGCAAAGAAAAACAAGTGGCTTCTTCTTTTTGTTCCAATGCCTATGGTACTCCTCATAGATAATGCTGCCAATGTCGATACGGTGCCTACCCAATAGACAGTAGATGAGCTCCACATACCAAGGCTGAATGGAAGTGTCATTGGTCCGAGGAATGACATTGGCCATATTGATCTTCATAGACGTCCTAGCCTCAAGATTGAGGTCCTTCCTCTCCAGTTTATCACCATATGGGTACACATAATCCCTATGGCAAATCACCTCTGTGATACTCTCGTCAATCACCCGGCCTCCTCTCGAGTACTTATATTCGTGCGCGCTCCCAGTAAACTCCCATTCCCCGAAGTGGATAAAATCAGAAATCGACTGAGGGGTCCATGGCACTAGTGTGTTACACACAAGAACGCCCCCCATGTCCGCACGGTCTGTGTATCCTACATAAAACTCTTGGAGTAGCGATACATCATACCCATTGAACCGGTTGGAGGTGTACCACTTCCACTTCCTTTTGCCCTCCAAGCTATACAGCATTCGGCAAGCCGGTGTATGAGCACAACTTGTTGGGATTTGGATTTTACGGTCATGGACTATCGAGCGGGGCTTAATGGAAGCTTCCTCCTCAAGATCCAGTCGAATGGAGACTTCTTGGAGTGATGGTTCATAAGCCTCGTTGGCTTGGGAGCTCGAGGCTGCTCCCTTTCCCTTCTTGCTCTTGGATGTCCCTGCTTTCTTCTTGTCACGACCCATGGTACCTGAAACGCAGCAATTAGTATCTTGTGCACAACAAAAAATGATATGCTAATGCAAATGCAATGTGTGCAAATAATCGAGTGTCAACTTTGAGTAATTCTACTCCCTTAACCCATGTTCTAGTCTAGCTAACCTATGTTAAGAACAATCATCCAATTCATCACAATCATGCAATACATCACAATCAAAGATCATGCTAGACAACGAATATCCTCAATTTCATAAGGCAACATACATATAATAGGGTCGAAAATGACCAAAAAACTCACAATCTATCCAATCAAGTGTTCTACCAAGTAATCTATAATCATCATATCAATTTGCTCGAATTTAATAAGGAAAGAAAGAATCAAAACAATGCAATCAAGACTTAGAAATCCTAATTGATCAAAGCCCCCAATTCAAATATCTCAACAAAATCAAGCATGCAATTGATAGATAAATAAGTTAATAACCACACAAACAAGCAACCCATACAACATATAAGCTAAATTGAAGCAAAAATCAAACAAACCCCAAATTTCGAAATTAGGGATCTTGAGAGGTTACCTCAGATTTGGAAATTGGATGAGTATGAAGAGATTTGTTCGGATGAAGATGAAGAGCACGTAATGGGCTTCGATTCAAGCTAAAGAACAGAAGTTTTGGTGGAGGATTGGAAGAATTATGGAAGAGAGAAGGTTTTTGAAGGTTTTTTCGATTTTGGGAGCAAGAGGAAGAGAAAGAATGAAGAATGAAGATAAATGGGCTTTTGAAGGTTTTTGTATGTTCTGGGCTTGTGGGGCGGACCGCCCCGGGTGGGAGGCGGTGCGCCCCTCACCCGCAGAAAGCCCCCGGCTTTCTGTGAGTGGGGGGCGGCGGTCCGCCTCTCACCCACAGAGAGCCCCCGGCTCTCTGTGAGTGCGGGGCGGACCGCCCCCAATGGGAGACGGTGCACCTCCAACTTACAGAGGCTGGGGGCCGAAAATTTTCAGCCCCTCTCACTAAATTTTCACTCCAGAACATTTTCCTCACTGAAACACTCGAAAAACTTCACTCATACACATACAAAAAGCACAAAACATTAAAAATACTACCAAAAACTTATCAAAAAACAAATTGCTCGATGTATGCATGCAATGCAAGAAAGCAATAAAACTCCGTGTTGCCTCCCGGAAAGCGCCATTGTTCATTAGTCTCTGACTTGACTTCTTCTTGTTCTTCAGTTCCTTTCCGAACGGGTACTATCCTTCCCCTTCATGGATCTCTTTCTCATACCTAGTACCTAAGAATGAGATTGAACAAACGCAGTAAGGCCAAAAAAGCCTATGGGGTGAGAATCAATGGAATGTACTTGATGATCAGAAATGGCTTGCAACATATGTTGCTTGCCATCTACCTCAATGGTGCAAGATCCCTGTAAGTGTCGATCACAGAGCGCACCTTGGTCAAGAAAGCTCTTCCTAAAAGAACCACATCATTCATCCCACACCGCGATGCCGACATCACCACGAAATTGGTGTAAACAGAAGTACCACCAATCCTCATTAGCACATTCCGAACAACACCTTCTGGCCTCACAAAGGATCCATCCGCCAATTGCACAATGGCCTTGTGATTCTCTAGCTCTCCTAGACAACTCTTCTCAAACAGATTCATTGGGAGCACATTAGAGAATGCTCCCGTATCTAGCTAGTGTAGCACGGACATCATCGAGACCACCTATCCCAACCTTAACATCAAAGCTATCAGGGATTGGTTCGGGATCTTCATTCTCCTCATCACTCACATTGAATCCCAGGCCCTTATCTTCCTCTTTGTCCAATGGAGGCTCACCTTGTGCACAACACTTGCACTCAGCAACCTTCTTTATGGTGATCTCCACAGGAAGGTCTGATGACAGTGTTTTTTACACTATCATTCGGGTCTTTTTCACCAATTTAGCTATCCTCTTGCATGCATTTTAGTGCATTTTGTTAGAATAGTGTCACGTTTCCATTTCTTTTGTTATTTTCAGGTTTTAGGTGAAAATCTCAGTTTTGGATATAAATCATGGTGACACAATGATATTTTGGCGCAACGAGATCACCCGTGGTGTGTCAAGGAGTACCGGGACGAGTTTCCAGGCCAAAAGACCAAGTTTCGGAGCTCAAAACCGTGCCAAGGGCCGAAATTGAAGATCCGGAGGAAGAAAAGGCACGGGCAACTCTCTGCCCGTGCCAGGCGCACCGCCTGGTGCCCGGCGGTCCGTCGGGTGTCCGGCGGTCATCCGCGTACCGGGCGGTCCGCTGCGTAGCTGCCGACAGTAACTATATATAATTTCAAAAGCTGCGAATTCTCATATCTTTCATCATAATTTTGCAGACATAAACCCTAGAGCTTGTTCTAGATATATTTTATCTTAGAACCATTGTTTCTTAGCGATTTTGGAGCCAGAGTAGAGATTTGGACATCAATTGATGTCACCTTACTAGATCTTTGTGAGTTTAGCAATTCACCGGAGATTGATAACCTTTGGTGGTATCTTTGTATCTCACAATTTCTGCTATTTATCTTTCAATTCAACTATGTTTTCTCATATGATTGCTATTGTTGTTTATGATTTTGATATGAGTAGCTAAACATCTAGTTGGTGATGGTATGCAAATTCGTATCTAGGGTTCATATTATGCATGATTGAGTTTCTGAGTTTTTTACTTGTTTTATTGTTATGTTCGAATCTTTGATCCGACTAAGCCAATATCTTCGTTGAAAAGTGTTAGAAACACTAGGACAATTCAAGATCATCGTTTTCAATATCTTCAATTACAAGTACTGCTTGAACTAAGACTGACAACCTTAGCCAAGTATTAGTATAGATAGGAAGCTTTCAAAATACACGTCTACAAATCTGTTTTTGGTGTTTGTTAATTCGAATTACTTTTAAAGCAGTACGAGTTGCACTTTCATGCATAATTAGAACTTGATGCTTAGAATGAACATACTATCACCAGCTCTCATCATATATCGTTAAGTCAAGCTAAGTTAAATTTATTTTCTGAAATTATATATAGTTATTTAGTTAAAGCTAGTTTAGTCCCGAGAGATCACTCGAGGTCATCTTACCTCTGCACTACGTGTTTTGTGTAGTTGTGAGTTGCCCTTTGGCTAAAACAAATTTATTTGATTGTTCGAGTCTGACAATCTCGTTCATCAAGGTCTCCTACCAAGGTTATCGACATCGACTTCTCCGTCTTACTGGGAAACTTTCCTTGCTCCCTACTTGCTCCACGGTCGATCAGCTCTTGCATCTTTTGGTGAGCAAGCCTAGTACTTGCCTCCAATTGATCAAGCCTGCCCCTCGTCTTCTCTGAGTCTTCTTCATACCTCTTCATAAATCCTTGGGTGTTATCAACCATCTTCTGCAAATTTTCCAAGAGAGCAGCTGACTTGGACTTAGGTGCTTCAGCTCTAGGAGTAGGGTTTTCACAATGATCATTACCGTAGTTTAGATTACTACGGTCTTGGTTAGGTCCATAGGTTTTGTTAGGAGGTGCATAACCTTGGTTGATTCGGAACCCCTTCTTCAAATATCCACCACGTGGATTCCTACCATCTTGCCCATAGCTAGCCGCCTCAAATTCTGCAGCAAACACCTCTTCTTCTCCTGCTTCTACCCAATAAACACCATCGTTTGCTAGTTCAGACCTACACATATGAGTCCCATGCCCATAGTTCTTGCATATCCTTCATACCTCATTGGAAAGATCCTGTCCCATCGAGCTCTTAAGAGCCTACCTCATCTCATTGGCGAAGCCATCAAACCTATCCCAATTCACACCATTCAACTACACCTCGGGTTTTGCTGGAACTTCAGTTCCACGCCTCGTGTTCATGCCCCTTGGATCCTTGAACTAAGATCCTGATGAACGTATTTTTGACGCGTTCATCTTGTCTCTTTTACCTTCTTTTGCTATCTTTTAGCCTTGTTTTTTGGTTAGTTTTGTAGAATAGTGTAACGTTTATTGTTTTCTGCATTTTCAGGCACTTAGGTACGAAATGGCGTTTTTGGAGCTAAAAACGAGCTTTTTTGATAGAAAATGGCCCCGTTGAAGTTCCTTGATCTCCACGGCTTGTTCGTGAGTGTTTGAGCATCGTTAAGCATTGAGAAGGATGAGTCCATGGCACCCAAGGGCCGTACGAGAGCAAAAAGATTGAGTTGGAAGACAAAAATCTGCCCAGGAGCCAAGCTAAGCGCCTGGAATAGTGAAGCGCTCCGCTTCATTTTCCAGGAGCTTTGGCACAGCAGCCAAGTGAAGCGCTTGGAGGGCCCAAGCGCTTCGCTTGCCAAAAGCTCCGCTTGGCCTCTCCAAGCGGTCCGCTTGGCAGCGGTTACGTTTTCGGATTTTCCTTCTTAAATCTGATCTTCAGTTAATTTTTAGATACCTTTGAACATTGGCTTCGTTTTGGCAGAGCTGCTAAGCCCAAAAACTCAGAGAAAACTCAGATTACATTGTATTTTAGATTGGATTAAAGGTTTTGGCATAGGATTGCATCCATTGTTTCATCTACGGAGAGGTTTTCATCAATACCAACCGATTAGTGACAGCTTGGTGGTAACATTGTATCATTATCTCTTGTCTAGTAGTTTGATTTGATGTATTCTATTTACAATTCATATGATTTGATGTCTATGTTGATGAATATGAGTAGCTAAATCCTTTGTGTTGGTGGTAGAATGTAGAATATGCATGCTATGGGTTATGTTTATGCTTACATGAGATTGTGATTCAATCTTGCTGCAAATTCCTTCATATGATCCTTAGTTGCCTATAAAATATATTCGAATTGAGTATAGTGACAAACGCTTGGTCAATGAAAGTTATAGGATTGTATGATAGAGATTTGCAGCATGCTAGGTAAATGGTGTTAGTGACAAGCACCTCTAAAGTATTGATAGTGGTCTTTTATGATGTGTGTCTTGAAAGTTACCTAGACGAGTTGCTTAGCAGACTTGATCGAAGGTTTTACGCACTGAACTTGTGAGCATATTCGTAACCCATGCATGTGTATTTCATTTCTACCACCAACCGTTTTCCAAACTTGATTACAACAATCTGATTTCTCGTTGCTTTGTTCTAAGAAAACAATTCTATAAACACTTGAAGGCGTTGACTGAAATAACTAGCAAAAACCACAAACAAAGCCACGTTAGGTCCCGAGAGAACGACACTCGGGGACAACTTGCCATTGCACTCTAGTTTGTGTAGTGATAAGTGTTCTTTGGCTATTAAACAAATTTAATTGGTGAAAAACGACATCATCAATTTGGCGCCGTTGCCGGGGACTTAACTCCTTTGGTTGGTGTTTTTGTTTTTGTTTTTTGCAGCCAACATCTCTTTCCCACCCCTTATTTCTTTCTTGATTGAATTGTGTGAAGGTTTTGCGTAACTAACAGAAACTTACAATTAGTTGAAGGCTTTGTTGTTGGACAGGTATGGAAGAAGTTTGCTTGAACGAAGCTTTCCAGGTCCGGTATGAGGCGATAAGGAAAGAGCCGACGATTTATCTTGAACCGGAGGCTAGGTTATATGAGGTCACTGATGAAATTCTCTATAGCATAGATACCTTCCGAGATTCGCCTTGCGAGAATGCATTACGATTCGTGGTAGAATACCGGCGTGATGTTGGGTTGTTACCACCATGTGATTTGAATGATGATCAGCTCTTGCGTCGGTTGTTTCCATGTGCTCTTACTGGAAAACCCAAGGAATGGTTGAGATCTTTGCCTGGGGGATCACTGAGGAGTTGGCAAGACGTGGTAGACGCCTTTCTTGATCGGTTCCTTTCGCCTAGGGAAAATGAAGAGCTCAAGAGTAGAGGAAGAACTTGAAGAGGCAAACATACTTTTGTGGAGTGGCAAGGAATCAAGACCACCATATCCTTCGATGTATCCTTCTAAAGCTAAATCTTTGCCTAATAATACATGTGATACAGGTGATGATGAGCAGCTGGAAAAGGAGGAGAAAGAAGAAGGGACACCAACTCCCAAGCTCGTTCCCGAAAAGGGAAAGGAAGGTGAGCAAGGGGGTGCACACCAAAAGGAAGGCGAACTTCATAAGTCAGCCAACCCTTACGTGCTTCCTAATCCACATCTTCCATTTCCAGGGAGAGTTAAGGAGGCCAAGAGAGATATTCGAGACTCACCAATATATGGGATCTTGTCAAAAGTAGAGGTGAACGTTCCCATTTTGGAATTGATTCAAAATATTCCCGCCTACACAAATTTTTTCAAGGAGGTGCGGAGTAATAAGAAAATCTTTCAAAAGGGGGAGGTAGCTGAACTCGAGATGGTTAATTCCGTGAACGAGTTACCCTTGAAACAAAAAGATCCCGGGAGTTTCATCATTAGTATCACCATGGGAAACGGCCGATCTACAAAAGCAATGCTTGATTTGGGGGCTAGCATTAATCTAATGCCATACTCCATCCACAAGGCGTTGGGGTTAGGAGAAATCCAACCCACGAGCATGGTCGTTCAAACGGCTGATCGGAGTGTGAAACGCCCACTTGGGGTGGTTGAGGATATCCTAGTAAAGGTGGATCGACTCATCGTGCCAACCGACTTCGTGGTAATGGAAATGGCAGATGAGGGAACTAGTGCGAAAAAAGAGCACATAGTGCTTTTGGGCAGACCCTTTATGGCTACCACCAACACTTGCTTGGAGCTTCGAGGGAAGAAGATCACTATGGAAGTGCTCGGAGATAAGGTACAGATTGAACAATACAAACAGGTATATGCTCCTGACTCTGAAGAAGCTATAATTGAAGAGCTTAAATTTGTTGATTGCTATGAACCCGTTTCTTGCGATTCTTACTTTGCTCATCATATTAGTGACCCTTTAGAAGCCGCCCTCACTATGAACCTTGAAAAAGATTATGTAACTGAAGAAGTCCTAGCCATGACAGCCCTCCTAGATAATGCACCCGAAATTCCTCTAGGAGAAGAAGTAGAAGAGTCTCTAGGAATAGATGAGGAAGAAGGAGTGACCCCTCCACCTAGTGAACCAACCCTTGAGCTTAAACCATTACCAAGCCATTTGAAATATGTCTTCCTAGGAGAGAATGAGTCTAAACCTGTAATCATATCTTCTAAGCATGGTAAGGAGGAAGAGGCTAAGTTAGTGGAGGTGTCGAAAACAAACACCGGAGCCATAGGATGGAGCATAGGTGACATCAAGGGTATAAGCCCGGTGCAATGTACCCACAAAATAGCCTTAAAGGAAGATGCGAAACCTGTTAGGCAACCACAACGTAGGCTAAACCCAGCTATGCAAGAAGTTGTGAAGAAAGAGGTGCTTAAACTCCTAGATGCTAAGATGATTTACCCAGCTCCCGATAGCAAATGGGTTAGTCCCGTCCATGTAGTCCCTAAGAAGTCGGGTATCACGGTCGAAGCAAATGATAAAGGGGAATTAGTACCCGTTAGGAAAACAACGGGGTGGCGTATGTGCATCGATTATAGGAAATTGAATTTTTCCACAAAGAAAGATCATTTTCCTTTACCATTTATTGATGATATGCTTAACCGCCTAGCTGGGCAAGAGTTCTATTGTTTCGTGGATGGTTTGTCAGGTTTCTACCAGATTCCTATAGCTCCCGAGGACCAAGAGAAGACCACCTTCACATGTCCTTTCGGCACCTTCGCATACTGTAGGATGCCCTTCGGATTGTGCAATGCTTCGGCCACTTTCCAACGCTGCATGCTCTCCGTCTTCTCCGACATGGTGAATAAATTTGTTGAGGTATTTATGGATGATTTTTCCGTTTACGGTGATTCATTTGATGATTTTCTTGATAAACTTGATCGTGTCTTAAGGAGGTGTATTGAATGTAATCTTACATTGAGTTGGGAAAAGAGTCACTATATGGTTAAAGAGGGAATTGTGTTAGGACATGCTATTTCTAAAAGAGGGATAGAGGTTACAAAGGGAAACTTGAAATCATTGAAAAGTTACCTCCACCTACTTGTGTGCGTGAATTGCAATCCTTCCTTGGGCATGTAGGCTTCCATAGGAGATTTATCAAAGATTTCTCTAAGATAGCTAAGTGCTTGAGTAACTTGCTTGCTAAAGATGTTCCCTTCGAATTCACACAAGAATGTCTTGACGCTTTCCACACACTTAAGGAGAAACTCTTAACAGCCCCTATTGTAGTCTCTCCGGATTGGAAAATTCCTTTTGAAATTATGTGTGATGCTTCTGACTATGCTATGGGTGCTGTTCTTGGTCAAAAGGTTGATAACCGTTTCAGAGTGATTTACTATGCTAGTAAGACCTTAGATGCTGCTCAGATTAATTATACTACCACTGAGAAAGAATTCTTAGCGGTTATTTTTGCTCTAAGTAAATTCATGTCCTATATTACTAGGTACAAAGTTTTTGTTCACACTGACCATGCAGCTCTCAAGCATTTGATTGCTAAGCGTGAAACCAAGCCCCGCTTGATGCGTTGGGTACTTCTTCTCCAAGACTTCAAAGTGGAGATAATTGATAAAAGTGGCAAGGAAAATCTAGTGGCGGACCACTTGTCTCGGTTGCCAAACATTCCACAAGATGACACACCCGTCCCAGATGATTTGCGCGAAGATCAGTTGATGCGCATAGAGTTTTAACCATGGTATGACGATATCGTTAACTTCTTAGCCACAAATGTGATGCCAACCCATCTCTCTGGACCTGAACGGCGTTCACTTGTGAGGAATTGTCGCCATTACATATGGGATGACCCGTACTTGTTCCGCAAGGGAGGAGATGAAGTCTTGCGGAGGTGTGTACCCGAGAAAGAGCAATTGTCGATACTGAGATTCTGCCATGAGTTAGAATGTGGAGGGCATTATAGTGGCCAAAAAACCGCTCGCAAGGTGCTTCAATCCGGGTTCTTTTGGCCCAGCTTGTTTGAAGATGCGCGCTCATTTGTGGCGCAATGTGACTCATGCCAACAGAGTGGCAACATTGGCAAGCAGCAAGAGATGCCCCAGCAAGGTAACTTAGTTGTTGAGCCTTTTGATGTTTGGGGTATAGACTTTATGGGACCATTCCCTAAGAGTAATGGGTACGAATATATCTTGGTTGCGGTCGACTATGTCACCAAATGGGTAGAGGATGTTCCCACCCGGACTAGTGATGCCAAGGTTTTACTCTCTTTTCCTCGTGATGTGATCTTCAATAGGTTTGGGACCCCGAGGTCCATTATCAGCGATGGGGGAGCTCACTTTGTGAACAAGGTCTTCGCTAATCTCATGAAGAAGTACGGGGTGACACATTTCGTTGCTACTCCATATCATCCTCAAAGGCCAAGTGGAAGTGAGCAATCGGCAAATCAAGAAAATCTTGGAGCGGGTGGTCAAACCCTCGAGGAAGGATTGGTCCACCAAGTTGCCAGATGCACTATGGGCATATAGGACTTCGTTCAAAATGGTGATTGGTACCACTCCTTACCGGCTTGTGTACGGGAAAGCTTGCCATCTACCCGTGGAGTTGGAGCATAGAGCACTTTGGGCTATCAAGCAATTGAACCTTGATATGGAGAAAGCCGGTGAAGAAAGACTTTTGCAACTCACCGAGCTAGATGAGCTAAGATTGAAAGCCTTCGAAAGTGGTAAGATATACAAGGAACGAGCAAAGAGGTATCATGATAGAGGCATCATCCGCAAGGATTTAGTCCCAGGTCAAAACGCACTCCTCTTCAACTCTCGGTTGCGACTTTTTCCTGGAAAACTCCGTTCTAGATGGGACGGACCATTTGAAATTGTCCGAGTAGCACCCCATGGTGCTGTGGAACTCTTGGACAACAAAACCGGAGCTACCTTCAAGGTCAATGGCCAGAGAGTTAAGCCGTACCTAGAGCCTCTCGAGTCGACTCATGAAGTGGAAGTTGACTTGGTCGAGGTACCTATTGTATCTTAGTTCATTTCATTAGTTTCTTGCACTCTTTATTTGCTTTTGTAGTTGTGGCCTGTGTGCCTTTTGTCGTGATTCGTTTAGTCTAGTGTTTGTCTTGGTGCCTTAGGTGATTAAGATAGGAAAAAACATCGAAAATCTGGAAACAGAGCCAAGCGAAGCGCTTGGAAGGGCCAAGCGGTCCGCTTGAAATTTCAGTAAATCAAAAAAGTTTACTGGAATTTCAAGCGGAGCGCCTGGAGCCTCCCAAGCGCTCCGCTTGACAAGCGGACCGCTTGGCTCCCTCCAAGCGGTACGCCTGGACCCTGTACCCAGATTTTCCTCGTTTTTTCCATTCTTCTCACCTTTGTGCACCCGTTTTCACATGTTTCTTGAGTCCTTTCAGGTACTACTCATATATAGGAGATTGGGCACGAACCTTTATCTCAAGGAAGTGTACTTTCAATCCAATTTTTCCTTTTCATTCAACTTTTCTTTGCTCGAGGACGAGCAAAAGTTTAGGTTTGGGGAGGGGGTATTGGATTTTCAATACTATATGCTTGTGTGGTTCGTACATGCCTGATTTTACTCAAGTTCATGTGATTTGTCGTGTTTTTTCAAATTTTTGCATGCATATCATCCCTAGATTAGTTGTTGCACGTTGTTGTGTGTGGAGTTTATTGCCAAGTCTTTTGAACTTTTTTATTGAGTAGACTAAGTGTTTATGACCATTGATCATATGTTGCATCACTTTGCAAGTAGTTTGAGGCTTGTCTCGCTTGGTTTGTCACATTCACATGTGCACTAGTTAAGCTTAGTAGTCTCGACATCACCTTGAGTGGTGTTTCTTCTGCTGCGGTTCACGATGGCCTTATAAAATGATGCATGTTCGAGTCTATGGTTGTAACCCGTGTAATTATGTACGTAAGAGGCGACAAGTTCTTCACCTCGATTAGAGATTGCCAAATGCCTAGGAAGGAGGTAGTGTGAGGTATGCGATTCCTTGTATTAAACCTATTCTATCGAATAGGTTTGGGGAGGGGGTTGCTTCGTTATACTTGTCTTTCGTCTTTGAGTCGTTGTAAAGTTTTCTTTTTCTTTTTCTTTTTGTTTTGTGTCCCAACCTATTCTTTCGAATAGGTTTGGGGAGGTGTCTTTGTCACTTAGTACTGCTTCTTGCCCCTATATTAAAAAAAAAAAAGAAAGAGAAGAAGAAAAGAAAAGAAAAAAAAAGAGAAAAAAAAAAGGGAAATAAAGAATAAGACCCAAAAAAGCAAAAGAAGGGTCGTTGCAAGCCAAAAAGCAGTCTAGTAAAGTGTCAAGTGTCATGTAAATATTTGTTATTGTGAAGTTATCGAGTTGTAAATTCTATCTTTCGTTTCGTGTCGCCTTTGTCCAAGGCCTGTTCTTGACCACCCTCGTCTTGCTATTCAAGAAGTGGTTGAAGGAAACTCATTCGTTGAGAGTCTGGGTAGAATAGGGGAGTGTCTTCTCTTTCTAGGGAACCCTCCTTCGTTTGATGAGAGCCAGTATTGGTTCGCCCTCTCTTGAGGAAAAGTCTCGCTTGGTGAACAGTAGTAAGCCCTCGGTTTCATAGGCACGGGGCAATTGTAGTATGATAACATGCATCATTGTGTCGTCACTGACGAGGTCCAGGTAGAAGATGTTACGAGAGACTCCTTTGTTTAACCAAGTGCACATGAGAATGTGTATATTCGCAATCGAGGCATTCTTCAACCTACTTGCATGTCATACTCATTTGGTTTTGTTCATAAGCATTTGGTAGATTCAATAGATTAGTTCACTTTACTTGGCATGAGACTCCTTTTGTGTTGCATTTAGGATAGTTTGTTGCTTGAGGACAAGCAAAGGTTTGGTTTGGGGAGTTTGATGAACGTATTTTTGAAGCGTTCATCTTGTCTTTTTTACCTTCTTTTGCTATCTTTTAGCCTTGTTTTATGTTTAGTTTTGTAGAATAGTGTCACGTTTATTGTTTTCTGCATTTTCAGGCACTTAGGTACGAAATGGCGTTTTTGGAGCTAAAAACGAGCTTTTTTGATAGAAAATGACCCCGTTGAAGTTCCTTGATCTCCACGGCTTGTTCGTGAGTGTTTGAGCATCATTAAGCATTGAGAAGGATGAGTCCAAGGCACCCGAGGGCCGTACGAGGGCAAAAAGATTGAGTTGGAAGACAAAAATCTGCCAAGGAGCCAAGCTAAGAGCCTGGAATAGTGAAGCGCTCCGCTTCATTTTCCAGGAGCTTTGGCACAGCAGCCAAGCGAAGCGCTTGGAGGGCCCAAGCGCTTCGCTTGCCAAGCGCTCCGCTTGGCCTCTCCAAGCGGTCCGCTTGGCAGCGGTTACGTTTTCGGATTTTCCTTCTTAAATCTGATCTTCAGTTACTTTTTACATACCTTTGAACATTGGCTTCGTTTTGGCAGAGCTGCTAAGCCCAAAAACTCAGAGAAAACTCAGATTACATTGTATTTTAGATTGGATTAAAGGTTTTGGCATAGGATTGCATCCATTGTTTCATCTACGAAGAGGTTTTCATAAATACCCACCGATTAGTGACAGCTTGGTGGTAACATTGTATCATTATCTCTTGTCTAGTAGTTTGATTTGATGTATTCTATTTACAATTCATATGATTTGATGTCTATGTTGATGAATGTGAGTAGCTAAATCCTTTGTGTTGGTGGTAGAATGTAGAATATGCATGCTATGGGTTATGTTTATGCTTACATGAGATTGTGATTCAATCTTGCTGCAAATTCCTTCATATGATCCTTAGTTGCCTATAAAATATATTCGAATTGAGTATAGTGACAAACGCTTGGTCAATGAAAGCTATAGGATTGTATGATAGAGATTTGCAGCATGCTAGATAAATGGTGTTAGTGACAAGCACCTCTAAAGTATTGATAGTGGTCTTTTATGATGTGTGTCTTGAAAGTTACCTAGACGAGTTGCTTAGCAGACTTGATCGAAGGTTTTACGCACTGAACTTGTGAGCATATTCGTAACCCATGCATGTGTATTTGATTTCTACCATCAACCGTTTTCCAAACTTGATTACAACAATCTGATTTCTCGTTGCTTTGTTCTAAGAAAACAATTCTATAAACACTTGAACGCGTTGACTGAAATAACTAGCAAAAACCACAAACAAAGCCACGTTAGGTCCCGAGAGAACGACACTCGGGGACAACTTGCCATTGCACTCTAGTTTGTGTAGTGATAAGTGTTCTTTGGCTATTAAACAAATTTAATTGGTGAAAAACGACATCATCAGATCCCTCCGCAAGCCTTTCAAAATACGCCCACACATCTTCGGCGGTCTCCTCCCAAATATTTCCACGGCACTGGAAATCCACCACCTGTGGCTCTCATACGTGAGCCCATTGTAGAAGTGCTGGATGAGATCAGAAAGTTCCATCCCATGGTGTGGGCACTTGTTCATGAGGTCTTTGAACCTCTCGAGAGCAGTGTAGAGTAGTCTTGCTTGAAACCACTGATTTGCGCCTTCAGCGCGGTAGTCAAAGTATGGAGAAAATATTTCTCCATAAAAGAAGAAAACACCTTAGCCCAGGTGTCGAGTAACCCAGTTTCCAGAGAGCCTAACCATGCTTTTGCTTTATCACCATGTCCCATAGCAAAAACCTTCATCCTCAGCTCATCATCCGTGATCCCTTCTCCAGGCCTTGGGAGATTGTTAATGAAATCCTCAATGTCATTCAAGAATCCCATAAAATCCTCCCTAGCCAACCCGTAGAACTTTGGGAGCTGCTGGAACATGTGATTCTTAATCTCCAAATCACGAGTTGCAGCGGAAAGGACAATAGCCGAACCTCTCATCCGTTCCTGGTTGGGTTGAACCCATGATTTCAGAAGTGGGCGAGCCATCACAAAATCTTTCCAAGAATTAGATTGCTTAAAAATCTCCTGCAGAGAATCAGAAAAATCTTCCTCCACTAATTCAGCTCTAGCACTATCTCGCTTTCTTTGATGATATACCCTATCAATCTCCGCAATAGGTTCAACAAGAGGAATTCCA
The DNA here is from genome assembly GCA_028274465.1 of Plantago ovata. Taxonomy (NCBI): domain Eukaryota; kingdom Viridiplantae; phylum Streptophyta; class Magnoliopsida; order Lamiales; family Plantaginaceae; genus Plantago; species Plantago ovata. The sequence goes on along the minus strand of CM051456.1, from coordinate 36,190,544 downwards.
CTAGATCTAGTGCTCCGCATAAACTACCTGAAACGAATCAAGTGAGTATCAAGGGGAAACAAATTAAACTATTAATTTCTGGAAATTTAATGCTGAAAATATAAATAAGCTAAAGAGTAAAAAGGAGTTAAGTTCCCCGGCAACGGCGCCAATTTGATGAACGAGATTGTCAGACTCGAACAATCAAATAAATTTGTTTTAGCCAAAGGGCAACTCACAACTACGCAAAACACGTAGTGCAGAGGTAAGATGACCTCGAGTGTCGATCTCTAGGGACTTAACTAGCTTTTAACTACAATAACTATTATAAACTCAGTAAACAAAATAACTTAGCTTAACTTAACAATATATAACAGAACTGGTGATAGTTATGTTCATTCTAAGCATCGGGTTCTAATTATGCATGAAAGTGCAACATGTACTGCTTGAAAAGTAATTCGAATTAACAAACACCAAAAGACAGATTTTAGACATGTATTTTGAAAACTTCCTATCTATACTAATACTTGGCTAAGGTTGTCAGGCTTAGTTCAAGCAGTACTTGATAATTATAATTATTGAATCGATGATATTGAATTGTCCTAGTGTTTCTAACACTTTTATACGAAGATATTTGGCTTAGTCGGATCAAAGAATCGAATAAAACAATTATACAAGTAAAAGACTCTGAAACTCAATCATGCACAATATGAACCCTAGCTATGAATTTACATACTATCACCAACTAGAAATTTAGCTACTCATATCAAAATCAAGATCAACAATAGCAATCATAGATGAAAACATAATTAAATTGAATGATAGAGTATGAAAAAGGTGAGATACAAAGTTACCACCGAGGGTTGTCAATCTCCGGTCAATTGCTAAACTCACAAGTTTCTAGCAAGGTGAGATCAAAAGATGTCCAAATCTCTACCTTGGTGCTCCAAATTTCTAAGATAAAGTAGTTCTAAGTGAAAGAAACCCCAGAACAAGCTCTAGGGTTTATGTCTGCAAAATTATGATCTAAGATCTGAATATTCGCAACTTTACAAATTATATATATTAGTTGTCGGAACCTCCCAGGCGGACCGCCTGGCACCAGGCGGACCGCCTGAGATGCCAGGCGGTGCGCCTGGCACGGGCAGAGTTCTGCCCGTGCTTTTCTTCCTCCAAGTCTTCGATTCTTGGTCTTTGGCACGACTTTGAGCTCCGAAACTCGGTCATTTGGCCTGGAAAGATGTCCCAGTACTCCTTAACACACCACGGGTGATTTTGTTGCATCAAAACTTCAATGTTTCGCCATGATTCATATCCCAAAGTGCAATTTTCACCTAAATCCAGAAAATAACAAAGAAAATGGAAACGTGACATTATTCTAACAAAATGCACTAAAATGCATACTAGAGGATAGCTAAATTGGTGAAAAAGAACTAAATGATAGTGTAAAAAACAATGTCATCAACAACGAAATAAAAGTCTTAATCAAAAATAAAACATGAATCAAAGCAGTAAAAGTGGTGCCTTCCTCTGGAGTTCTTGATTCTTGGCCATAACATCTCTTCAAGCATAAAATCCCTGCATGTTGGTAGCATTCCAAGTGTTCTTCAGATCCTTCCCTTCCATGTCCTTAAGACGGTAGCTTCCATTGGAGTAAGCCTTTACTACCTTGTATGGTCCTTCCCACTTGCGATGAACTTTCCCCATGTTTTCCAAAATATCAGCTTTCCTCAGAACCAAATCACCTACCTGGAACTCTTTGTTCCTCACATGCTTGTTATATGCTTTTGCAATGATAGCTTGATATCGGAGAATGTTTGCTAATGCCGTAGTTCTTGATTCTTCCAACATTTCAAGATCATACATCCTTGCTTCATGGTTGTCTTCCGGCTCATATCCTTGGATCCTTATAGTTTCCGCAGCAATCACAACTGGTATCACGGCTTCTGAGCCATATATTAGGGAGAAAGGAGTTTCCCTTATAGCAACTTTTGAGGTGGTTCTATAGGCCCATAGGACTCCATCTAATTCATCCACCCAATCTCCCTTGCATGCTTCGAACCTTTGCTTCAAGAGATCAACGAGCGTCTTGTTGACAGCTTCGGTTTGTCCATTGGCTTGGGGATAGCCTACTGAAGTGAACCTTCTCTCTATCTTGATGGTTTCACACCATGCCTTGAACTTGGCTCCCAAAAATTGTGCCCCATTATCAGAGATCAAGATCCTTGGTAGTCCAAAACGGCACATAATATTTCTCCAGACGAAGTCCATGATTTTGTTCTCAAAAATTGTTGGTACTGCCTCAGCTTCTGCCCATTTGCTAAAATATTCCACAACCACTATTATGAACTTTTTCTGCCCGGATCCTTTTGGAAAAGGTCCTACTATGTCAATTCCCCATTGATCAAAAGGACAAGTTATTGTAGCTGGAATGAGTGGGATTGCTGGAGCATGAGAAGTTTTAGAAAAGTATTGCCAATCTTCACACTTCTTCACATAGGAAGTTGCATCCTCTCTCAAAGTTGGCCAATAGTATCCTTGTCGGTATATTTTCTAACCCAGTGCTCTTCCTCCTGAATGGTTTCCGCAACTTCCTTTGTTTACCTCATCTAGGATTGTCTTTGCTTCTTCCTTATTAGCTCATCTCAACTGTGCCCCCTTGAAGGACCACTTATAGAGATAATCTCCTTGGATGAAGTATTTCAATGATCTGGGACACGATCTTGTGGAAGGCTTCCTCTCAAGAGATAATCTGTCAATGGATGCATCCAGCTGGTTCCAGGAGTTGTTGAGATTGAAAATATTGGAAGAGTTTTGAGTCCTTGGTTCATGACGGATGAACTTCCAATCCTCATCAGAATAACGTTTCTAGTGTTTATTCCTCCTGAAGCAGAGGCATATTTTGACAAGGCATCTGCTCTTCCATTGAGGTCTCTTGAAAATTTTTCAATCTCACATTTTTTGAACAACCCCATCTCCTCTTGAATTTTAGACTTATGACGGGATAGTGCATCCTTCTTTGTGCTCCACTTTCCTGAAATTTGTTTCTCTGCCAACTGAGAGTCGGTAAAGACCTTGATCCTTTTCACTTGGAGGGCTTTTGCCATGCGAAGTCCTATGAGGATGGCTTCTTATTCGGCCTCATTGTTGGAAACATTAAACCCCAAGGTAACTGCGTATTCAAGTTCAGCTCTTCCTGAGCTCCGGATATATACCCCTATTCCTCCATTTGTCCCAGAGGATGACCCATCCACTTCTAGTATCCACACTTCTTCTTGAACGGTTGGTTCTTTGGGATTTGGACTAGATTCTTTCCCTTTTAAAACTTCCTCAGCATGTAGGATCATTTCCTCTAGGTTGGGCTCCTCTCTTCTTTGGGCTTTTCCGGGCCTCTAAAGGATGCTTTCTGTAGCATTTTCTTCTATTGTACTCTTTGTTGCCTCTCTGAAGGCTTCTAGAGCAAGTTCCAGGTCCTTGAAGCGCTGGCTGACTAGTTATTCTTGGTTCTCACTAGTTACTACGTTGACTTGTTCCAAAATGTTGGGACTTTCCTCTGGATGTTCTTTCCTTGGATACTCAACTAGAAAGTCAGCTATCACTTGAGCTTTCTTGGCCACTGAAGCTTGATAGTCAATTTCAAACTCACTAAGTTCAATCGCCCACCTAGCTAGTCTCCCTGATAATTCTGGCCTTCCTAGGACTTGCTTGAGTGGCTGACTTGTAAGGACGATGACTTTATGAGATCCAAAATATGGCTTGAGCCTTCTAGCCGTATAAACTAGTGCGAAGGCAAGTCTCTCAATGTCCATGTAGCGAGTCTCGACTCCGCTTAGCACTTTGCTCAGTTAATAGATAAGCAAGTGTTCATTTCCTTGAATTCTTACTAACACGGAGCTGATGGCTTCTGGGACCGCTGCTAAGTAAAGATACAAGGATTCTCCATCTTGGGGTTTGGAGAGCAAAGGTGGCGTCATCAAGTATTCTTTGAGCTTTTCAAACGCTTCCTCACATTCCTTGGTCCACTCGAACTGTCTGTTGTTCCTCAGTACCTTGAAGAAGGGGAGGTTCTTTTTAGCTGATCTTGACATGAATCGACTCAAGGAAATTGATTTTCCTACAAACTTCTGAACTTCATTCAGTGTCTTCGGTTGTGGGAGCTCTAGAATAGCTTTGATTTTCTCCGGGTTTGCCTCAATCCCTCTCTCAGTCACCATGTAACCTAAGAACTTTCTTCCTTTGACTCCAAATGTGCATTTGGTGGGGTTCAACTTCATTCCATACTTCCTCAAGATAGAGAAGCATTTGTCCTAATGAGCAATGTGTTGATCTTCTGTCTTGCTTTTTACAAGCATATCATCAACATATACCTCCAATGTTTTTCCGAGTTCTTCTTTGAACATTTTGTTAACCAACCTTTGGTAGGTTGCTCCAGCATTTTTGAGGCCGAAAGGCATCACATTAAGCAATACACATTTCCGTTCGCAAAAAAGGCGGTCTTTGGAACATCTTCTTTGGCCATTTTGACTTGGTAGAATCCTTGGTATGCGTCCATGAAACTCAAGAGAGAACATCCTGCTGTGGAATCAACCAGTTGGTCGATCCGGGGAAGTGGGTAAGGATCCTTCGGGCAGAACTTGTTGAGTCTCATGAAGTTGTTGCACATCCTCCACTTGCCAGGTCCCTTCTCCACAAGGACTACGTTGCAAACCCAGTCAGAGTATCTCACTTCTTTGATGTGGCCGGTCTTAAGCAATCTTTGCACTTATGCCTCAATGATGGCATTGTCCTTTGCACTGGAGTCTCTTCGTTTTTCTCGAATATGAGTGATGGACGGATCAACGTTCAGATGGTGAACTGCAATCCTTGGATCGATTCCTTTGAGATCTTCAGTACTCCATGCAAAGATATCACTGTTCCTCTTGAGACACTCAATAAGTTTCATCTCAACCTCCAAGGTCATTTCTGTCCCAATCTTGGTAACCTTCTCGGCATTTCCTTCTACCACTTGGATTTCTTTCAAAGTCTCTTTCGCTTCTATCTTATTTTCCTCAAAGAATTTCTTCTTTTTGGAAATTGGAGAGATTGGAGGTATGACTTTGTAGTCCTCAAGTTCTTTAACTTCTCGTATCAACTGTTCTTTTTCTTTCCTCTGCAAGGCTTTTCTTCTTCTTTGAATGGGGCTTGGATTCTTGGATTTTCTTTTTGAGTGACGTACTGAAAAGAAAGTATCCGTAGGTTGGTCAGTCCCTGTTGCATTTTCTCTTCTTGTGTGGGGACTTGAGACAACTTTTGCTGAGAGACTGTAGCATGCCCATGCTTCTTGAATGTTCCCTATCTCTTGACCAATTCCTCTCTTCATGGAGAATTTCATTCTGTTATGAACAGTTGAAACTACCTCTTTGAATTGAGACAATGCTGGTCTTCCTAACACTACGAAGTAGTAGAAAGGCATGTCCACTATCACAAAGGGAATGTTCTTTGTAATTCTCTGAGGATTCTTCCCCATTGACACTTGCAATGTCAGACTCCCCATTGGAATGACCGGTTGTCCTCCGAATCCCACTAGTGCGCTTGCCACTTCTTTGATTCCCTCCTTGATTGGATTTATTCCCATCCTCTTTAGTGTTCCTGTGAATATCAGGTTGGCGGAACTTCCCGTATCCACTAGGACTCGTCCGATGGTGAACTTTGCAATGTCGAGAGCAACAACTAAGGGGACACAAGGATCATGAATTCCTCCTACTCCAGCACTTCTCAATGGTAGCTCGCTATCGTCAAAAGAAATTATGTTTGACCCTGGAGAAGCAACCTCCCCATACTTTGAGTTGTACGTTAGCAGGTCCCTAGCTGTTTTGTCTTTCGCGCTTCTTGAGTCCCCTCCAGCCGGTCCTCCCGCTATTGTGAGAGCGAAAGTTCTGCCATTCACCGGCAAGTTCTCATAATCTTGGTTAGGATCGTCTTGATCTTCTCATCCTCCTCCTCGGAGGGGAGGTGGAGGGGGAGGTGCAGAGGCCTCTCTTCTTTTTGCCTCTGTCCTCTCATGCCTGGATGGTGCATCTTTTACGACGTAGTTCGCAAGTTGTCCTCTGCGAACTAAGGTCTCAATTTTGGTCTTCAGAGTGAAGCATTCCTCCGTTGTATGACCCTTCCCTTTGTGGAACTTGCAAAATTTGTCAGAGTTTTTGTTTCTCCTAGTCTCTTTGATGGGAGGAGGCCACTCAATATCAATATTTCTGGTCATAATAGTGTGCAATATGTCGAATCTTGGCCTATTAAGATCAGTATATTTGTCGTATCTTGTCGGTGGTCCTCCTCTCGGCGGAGTTTTCTGATCTCGGAATTCACTCCTCTGGATGCTCCCTTTGAGTAAGTTGTGCCTGGGCTCCTGCTTCTTTCCCTTGGAGTGATTATGATTTTGAGCTTGTTTCTGATGGTCTCTTTCTGGTTTTTGGTGATCTTTCTCCCTTTTCCTTTCTCTGGAAGAGTTTGCTCTTACTTGCACTGTCTTTTGGAATTCTTCCGCTTTTAAGAAATCTTGACAAAATTGTTCAAGCTCCTTATAGTTCTCAGTTCGGGAGTACGACAGTTGTTTCCTGAATTCCTCATTGGTAGTGTTACCATATAAGTATTCTTTCCTTTCCTTTATGGAATGGTCCTCTACTTGGCAGCTTGCCTCATGGAACCTATCCAAGAATGTCCTTAAATCTTCTTTGAGTTTTTGAACTATTTCAGCCAAGTATTTCACCCCTCTTCTCCTCCTGATGGCTTTTCAAATCTTTTGGTAAACTCTTGGCTAAGTTGCTTGTAACTTTTGATGGATCCATTTTCTAAGTCCGTCCACCATACCATAGCGTCCCCTGAGAGAGTAGCAGGGAAAATCAAGGCTTTGATCTTAGAGTCATGTCCATATGCGTCCATCTTGGTTCCGAACCTGATCAAGTAATTAGTAGGGCAACTAGTTCCATCATAAGTATCCAGAGAAGGGAATCCTCTTTCGGTATTAACTTGATGGTTCCGGATCTCATCACACAAGGCACTGGGCTCTTGGTCTATATCTTGCTCTTTCTCTTTGACTGATGCTCTCAAAGCCTCTATCCGCGCTTTAAGTTCAGCTTCTTGAGCCCTCATTTCTCCCAAAGTGAGTGTTGCTGTTGGCGGCGGATCATTCCCTACTAATGGAGTAGGGAGTACCACTGGACCTCCAACTTGGTTCTCCACTTGGGTTTCAGGCAAGGTTTGTGTGACTATTTGGTTCGGAGGGATCACTTGGTTTTGTGTCACCACCTGAGTTTGCGGGAATATATGTGTTTGTGCAGCCATTTGAGTTTGAACCACTTGAGTTTGAGGTATATTTTCATTTCCTTGAGCTTGTGATGCTCTGACCCTCCGGTCTATTATCTCTCTTAAATCATTTAGAGCTCCTTGGGGACCAAGTCATGAAGGGACGCGAGGAGGTCCAACTCGATCTTGTATAGGCCGAGAGTTAGCACGGGATTTTGCTCCATCCTCTCTAGGTTGCACCCCTTGGTTGGCCCTTCCTTGTGCTTGTTGCTGGACTACTTGGTGTTGTATCCTTGCAACATCATCTGGTGCAAAGCAACCTTGGATCGTTAGGAGGAGTAATCTGAATTGTTCTCCTGCCATCCCGTAGTCTCTTGGTCTCACAACTTGTCCGTTTGGCAAGGTGAATTATAGTGCGGCTGGCTCTTGAGGCACAATGGGTTGTGGTGTTGGTGCTACGGGGGCGAGTGGTCTCGGTTGAGAAGGCGCTCGAAGAGCTCCAAAATCGCTTCTCGCTGGGATAGCATTTGTATTGGGGTTATGGTTTCCAGAACCTTCGTTCCTCACCGTGACACTTGCACTTGCTCCATCGATCATATCCATATCAACATTATCATTTCTATGTGTCCTTGCAGCTGTGGTTCCTCTTCCTCCTCCCCTTCCCCTTCCTCCTAATGGGGGACGGTCACGAGGATGGGTGGGTTGAGGGTTTCTCGCTGCTTGAGCGATTCTAGTACTCTTTCTATTAACCATCTTTTAGGACTTTTGCTGGTAGGACAACGGGTAACCTTTTGATCGGTTCCCACAGACGGCGCGAAATGTTGAAGAGTAAATCACTAAGTCCTTCTAATGCGTTCTAATCCGTGGTCCTCTTGACTTTAGCTTCCTTCCATAGCTTAGAGAAGTCCTGAAATAAAACTTGAGGGGGAGATTAGTAACGGTTTTCCGGTTTGTCTAGTGATCAAACCGGATAATCCACTTTATTGTTAGAGGGTTGAAAGCCACTCTAGTATATATAGTATGAAAGTAGGTAAGATATTGATTACCTTTAGGGGTGAATAGTGTCCCCTATTTATAGTGTTTCCCAAATGGTGATAAGGCTCCTCAGATTGCGCCAAGTGTAAGGCCACGATTGATCAATGAATTGTTCAATTGTGTTCCGTTATTATTCAACACTACGAAGATAGAGGTTTTAGATAGATCAAAGAGATAAAGCAGTAACTCAAAGTATAATGCGCAATATAGCCATTAGCATAATTATTAACCCTTCGCTAAGAAATCACATACTATCACCAACGAGAAGTTTAGCTACTCATAGATGTCATGCAATCAACAGAAATCATAGCAAGATTGAATGAAAACATGTTGAAAGATAAATAAATATAAATAGAAAAACTGTAAGATACAATGTTACCGAAGGTTGTCAATCTCCGAAGAATCGCGACCTTACAAGCTCCAAAACGCTAAGATAAAGTATCTCCTAAGCTAAGAATCCCCAGAACTGGCTCTGGAGAATTCCTATCTAAAACTAATGAGAAAGGTGAGAGAAAAGGTCTGGAAAAGTATGAAAAACGGAGAAAACTGAGCAACTATATATAGGCATTCGGCAGGTGTGGGGCGAGTGGCCCCACACACCGGGCGATTCGCCTGGTGTGGGGCGATTCGCCCCACGTCTCGGACGACTCGCCCGGGACCTTCTGTCGGCTGGAAATGCGTTTTCGACGCGTTTTTGGATTTCTTTTCCTTTTCGGACTCGGTTTTTGCCTTCTAGTGACCTTTTACCCTTCAGACTCGACCCCTAGACTATCATATCCGGAATCTTCTAGATACTCCAATTAGGCCTTCGGAACACCAATTCCTTGTCTACTTCAATATAATTGCCCGGAAAACCTCGTTTTTCACCCAAATCCTGTAAAATACAAACTAAAGGGAAACGTGACACTATTCTAATAAAATGCACTAAAATATAGCTAAATTAACATAGAGGATAGTTAAAATAGGTGAAAAAGACTCAAATAAAAGTGTAAAATACACGTTCATCAGATAGTAACTTTACGTTTCATGGAACACTCTAGGATTTTGTCCCGTCTTCGTATCCGACATAGCGTCCGAGATACGGTCCGACTGGAACGTCCGAGTCCCAATGGCAATATGAACCATAGATGACCAACATGAGTTCACCTTTTCGTCCGACACTTAGATGTCTCGCGGTCATGTCCGATACCAAGGAGTGTGACGGACACTATTTCTTGTGGTAACGTAAGTGTCTCGCCAATGAGTCCGATACAAGTTAGTGTGTCGGACACCTTTCCTCGCAGTAGACTTCGATCGTGGTCCTTGGAATCATACTACTCGGCTAGTATGTCGGACCATGATCTCGACAAGAATTGTTTGAGGGTGGTTATGTTAGTCGGACAGGGGCACATGTACGTCGGACATCTGTGCTCTATATGTCGGACTTGTGTCGTGCTAAGTCGTCTCTTGATTCGTACACCAAATTGGACATATTTTAACATTAACAGAAATGATAGATTATCGATGAAGAGATTCAAAACCGAAGTGATAATTAGCAAGGCACATCTTTGATTTAAGGGACAAAGAGATTATATCCCTGCTTTTCACATTACAAATCAAGACATAGCAGACAAACCTGGGATGTGAGGTCCCTAATCCCATAATGGTAGTACAGTAAGTTGCCCAACTCATACCAGAACACACCAAGAGCAAAGGTCAAAATGTGAAAGCACTCAGGTTAGTTAATCACACATTTTTAGTAACAAGGTCTTCAACCTAACCATAAAACGGACCTTTAGATACCTGTAACAATGTCAGTGTCCAGTAGAATGTACTACAAGATTCTGCCGTGTTCTGCAAACCGATATGCATAATTAGCAACAAAGTGTTAATCGGTAGTTATGCAATTTACTATTTCTTTGGTTTTTCGGTACTTCTAACCATTTTATTTCAATCCAGATTCACACTGCTGCACTTTAAAACTAGTAGTCTATGTTCACTTGCCTTACTGACATGTCACACATACATTTTTAATTCAGTCAAAGATGTTCATTAGGCTACATAAGCAGAAAGCATTATACAAGTAATTTAACGCATATCTATATAAACAAGTACCAGTTCTGAAGAGTTGGAATACTAGTAAATGGAAAACATCCATAAATAATGCTTTGATTGAGTTTACAGTAAAAAAGGAAGAAAGTAGCACATGATTAAACCTCTTTCATTTGCTGAATAGCCTATTCTTAACAATCTTCTACACCTCTCCAGCAGTTAAGTGCCTAATGCCATGCTCCTTTAAGAATCTGTTCTCTACAACCATATTGTTCTCAAGTGCTTGCTGTCCATTTTCAGCAGCTTCAGCCCGTCATTAACTTTAGGGAAAAAGCCTTCGGGTCTCATACACCAAGCACCAAATATCCCAAAGAGAACTGTCAAATCATTGCAAAACCGCTCAACTCCCCAATCATAAAGTTTAATGTTGCCGATCAGTATACTGTTGAAAAACAACCTATCGATGACACCAGCAAAATATCTCCACACCTTTGTAAAATCCATTTTGTTCAATGCCGCTTCAAGCACAGATAATTTCACCTGTAAATAATCCATAGGCTCGATAAAAGATTTAGAGAAACTTGATGCTTCTTCATTCTTTTCCAGCCACTGTTTTTTGTTCTTTATATAATCACGTGAAGTGGCATCAAACCCCCTCAAGACAACTGTTGCTATTTTCTCAATCCATTCAGTTCTGAATTCCTCCAGCCTTCTTAGATCCTCAGAAAAGATACCATTCTTAGGTACATCTGAGGGAATATCGACGGTATCATCAAAATCATCTACCATATCCAGTTTACCAGATTCGTTTACTCCCATTTCAAGAAAGAAGACATCCTCAGACCATTCCTTTAGGACTGACTCAAAATACCGCACAGCATTAACAGAATTAGAAACTTTAATTAAAGCTGCATCATCCGTAAGTGCAGTTAGTCAATCAGCTTCTTGACACCTTAGTAGTGCGTAAGAAAGAAACTTGTGAATTATGGGCAGAACTGTCAATTTGATAAATCTTGAAGTCATTGATACGCTAGGAAGTGATCTACAACGATCAGTGACAGATGACAGCCGTTGAAGAACAGTACTTGCAATCACAGGAGACTTATCGTCCTCATGGCCTGAAAGAAGAGCAGCTCCCTGACTAACATTTGTCCAACTTCTCTCATCTTCCAATTGAGATTTTAATTTACTAAGTGCATCAGAAAGCTCAATTTCAGCCCACAACTCTAGCCAGTCTGGTCTATCAGAAAAGACAGTCAATGATGACATCTTCTGCAAACTGTCTTCTTCCTGGAAAGACATAACCATTCCGGAATGTGCTGCAAGAGACTGAACACGCTTATCAAAAGCAATCATCAGGTCTACCAGATTTAACCATGAAGCCCTGGCCTGCACTTGTTCCCCTGAATCATTATCTTCGTTCAGTTGGCTCACGTATACTGGAAAAATTTCTTTCGCAAGATAGGTTGTAAGTGAAGATACCATTGCAGAGATCCATTCTTCTCTGCAACTATAACCAGACAGCATTGCTTCATCGACAAGTGTTGCAATAAGTCATCCATCGAATCAACATAGTCTCGGGTTACTTTATACACAAGCGCAAAAATATAATCTGGCTTCTCGATCCACTTTGAAAAGTGGCGTTGAGAAGCAATAGATATGGGATTCACAAGCTCTTCTATAGTCCAAAGTGGTTGGTGAAGAGATATGCCTTTATATTGCCCTTCAAGTTGACGAGACTTTCTTCGTCTCTGAAATTCCTGAAGACCACACAGCGCAAGAAAACTATCACAATACTGGAGTTTTAAGTCTCCTTCCATCGTGAACAGAGGATTGCGTTCATCTGTTGTTTCACTGGCATCTGGATTTGATGAACTTAACGTTGATAGAGGTGGAGGCCATCCAAGAGATGATAGAAGAGCCCTATGATCCGCAATGGCCTGAGGTCTTAGAATAGCTAAGGCTCTGTCAATTTTATGATCAACAGCTGAAACAAGTCTAGTCCACCGAGGATTCTTCTTTGTCACAGAGCTAAGCACATCCTCAACCAACCTAAAAGTTCTGAGAGCAACTGTACGCATATCCTGCAAATTAGAAGTAAACAGACACTATAAAATATACTTATGACAGAAGAGTGGCGGCCAGGATGACAATTCATAAGAGAAGGAGGTCAAACTTTTATTGTGCATTGGTATAGGTATAAACATAAAATAGACTATAAGATATAAATATTGTTGTTTTATTCATTCTGCAGATTCATTAGGCAATCCAATTACAGCTGACATGTGGAAAGAATAGCAGCACAGAGACTCCATAATAGATGAACAATTCAAACTCACATGATCTTGATAGAAGTACTACAAAATTAATTATCCGGTTTTATAGTTCGGGTAGCAGTAGAAAACTCTGACAGCTTCATGTCAAGGAAATAGTAAAACATGACATCTTATATGAACTAAAACTACATCCGACCCAGCATCCACCTGAAATAATCATACAGATGAGGAAGTAGCTTTACAGTTCTATCTTTATTTCACTCAAGGAGGATATGAAAATTTCTCTACATGGGTAAACAAGATAATAAAACTATGGCCTACTAATTTCCAATCAATCATGTACAAATAAAAAAAAAGAAAGTAAAAGGCCTAATATTTTCACCATTTTGTAGGATCATTTCGAAACCACATACTTCTTCTGCAAGCCAAACTTTCTAATTTAGCTTCCCCCACAACATATACATGGGGAGACAACTATCTTCCTTTACTAACTCAATTCCCAACCTCATCAATAAAACAAAGACCTTGGTATCTTTAAACCTACATGGTCAACTTTAATGTTACTACACCTAAAGTTCAGAACATTGTATGTGAACTCAACTAAGCATAGTCGTCCTAGAGTATGGTCAACTTTAATGTTACTACACCTAAAGTTCAGAACATTGTATGTGAACTCAACTAAGCATAGTCGTCCTAGAGTAAATTAACCCTTAATATTGCTATATGTCAAGAATAACAATTGAGACCTCCTATATAAATTACTTATTCCAATCAATCATGTTTACTTGAAAAACTAATTAATGACTTTAGTACAGTTTGCTTACTTGATATTTCAATAATATACTTTAGATTGTAATTCAGCTTCCTTGAGTAAACTTGATTAGAATAGAGAACCTTTAGCATTCTACGCGCAAGAAATCGACTTAACATAAAATGGCAACATACCCGGAAAAATACTCACTTGGGAAATCTTTCTTGACGGATGCCTCAGTTTCGTGTTCATAGTAGTTGAGACAGCATCTTCAATGTCACCCACCAATGTGTCAAGCTTCAAGGCAGTCTCTGGAGGTCATTAATAGATTCTTTAAGTAGGTGGTATGTACAAAATCAGTAGCAGTTGAAGCAAACATATAACAGTTGAATGCGCAATCTACTATGTTTAAAGCTACCTAATTTCAGACAATCAATGGAGGAAGCGTTCAAACCAAACCACTCCTGAATGTCTGTCAGCCAAAAGACAGACAACTCACTCAACTAAATTACATTGTAATAAGATTAATACAAACATTCACAACTAATAACAATTGGCAGATGAAATTCCCAATATTAATAAAACCAACAAGCACAACAAGCTACAGTTCCCACCAAATAGCACATGCATGCATTAACGGCAATAACAAAGTAACAAACTAACTAACCTGCATAATTTCTGACAGTTTCCACCCTTGCCACCTCCTAGCCCACAACACCCGAGTGAGAAGAGTGGGGGTGTTGGTTGAGTTGAGATAGTGTTTGATCAAGGGATTCAGACTATGTTCGGAGCTCAGAAACTAGAGACGGGGCTTTATCAACATCCTCTCTTGATGAGAGGTTTGATTTAAGGAAATAGAGGGTTTCCGATGACAGAGATCTATATGGTGGAATAGTCTGTGCCATGGGAACTCACTGGTCTGAAATCAGACTGAAATTACAAAAAGATTTAAGATGTAGTCAAAATCTATCTAGAGATTATATCACTCAGCCCAACGACCATAAACTAATAGAATAGAATTTCTAGCTGAATGATACAATGAACAAACAGATCAAAATCTTCATATATATACTAATAGAATGCAAAAAATTGCCAAACTGAAATTTAGGGGTTTCTGAATTCTAATCATACATTCCATTCCTACAGGCTAAAATCTCTATTTTACAAACAATTAATTAAGTCAAAATATGTTTAAACTAATCATAAAATGCGAAATTCCCAAAAGTGAGATTTAGGGTTTGTGAATTGTGATCATACCTTCTTCCCTCCCGGAGTATCTCTGCGTCTCTGGCAATCTGTGTAGCGATTTTTGGTATTTTTGGTTTTATCAAGACGAGAAAGAAGGATCAAAGGGAGAAATAGACAAAATACAGACCGGTTCCTCACATTCCATTCACAAGTATAGAAGGATAGCCTATTGATATTATTGTGATTAGGCATCGGAGGCCCTTCCTTGTTTGCCTAAGTCCTGCCGGGTACCGTCCAATTGGTTAGTACAACTTGGCCAGCTTAGCCTACAACTTCATTTCTTTAAGTCCCCCCAACACTATTTAAATAAAAAGATAATAGTGGAAATTTGAAAGATAAGCAACTAAATTACCCCTAACGGCTAGTTTAAGAAAATGGACCGAAAAATAAAAGGTAAGGATGGTTTTTGGCCTGAAATAGTACAAGTACGATCTTATCTCTGTTTCTCTGGAGCTGAAGAACAAGATTAGCAGCAACAGTAGGATGATAGAGCCGTTGATGAGATGAAGGCTCTGGATTAGAACATGTGTCGCAGTCTAGCACTCTTTAAAGGCGTGAAACGGATCGTCTTATCTTTAGGCGCTCTTGGCTTCAGTTGGGACGCGGTTTGGAAGATGATTCTTGAGTCGACTCGGGAGATCGATAGTTCGGTGTGACCTTCTTTTGTAAGCCGCTCCCTTTGTGAGTGAGTTCGTCTCTTTGGATATAAGAGCGTCTCTAGTACTTGGTTCTGCAGATTGGGATAAATGGTGGATGCTAACATTTCTCGGTCCTTTAGTTGATCCTTGTCCACTAGGATCGAAGTCTAGAAAGTTGGACTCTATAAATGAATAGTCTTCCCAAGTGGCTTCTTCAGGGTTTGAATTTATCCAATGGATCAACAATTGTGGAACTGCAATGTTATTGCGTGGCATTATTCTCCGACTTAAGATTTGAAGCGGATATACTTTGAAGTTTCCTTCAGTATCAGTGATTGGCAACGTCGGAGATGGCAAGTATCTGGAACTGATCTTCTTTTTCAACAAGCTCACATGGAAGACTGGGTGGATGGTGCTCTGCATAGGAAGAGAAAGTCTATAAGCCACTTTTCCAATTCTCTCTAGTATAGTATAAGGGCCAAAATATTTGGATGAGAGGTTAAGACACTTCCTGATAGCCATGAAGATTGTCTGTATGGCTGTAGCTTCAAGTAGACTTGATCTCCAACACTAAATTCTCTTTCTGTCTTGTGCTTGTCTGCATAACTTTTCATTCTACTTTGAGCTGAAATCATGTTCTCCTTAAGGAGCTGAGTGAGCCTGTTCCTTTCTTCTATTTTTTGCTCCACCTCTGGGTGTTGTGCTTGAAATAGGGGCATATTGATAACTTTGAAGGAACATAGTGATGAATGTGTATTTTACACTTTCATTTGAGTCTTTTTTCACCAATTTAGCTATCCTCTATGTTAATTTAGCTATATTTTAGTGCATTTTATTATAATAGTGTCACGTTTCCTTTTAGTTTGTATTTTACAGGTTTTGGGTGAAAACGAAGTTTTCCGGGCAATTATATTGAAGTAGACAAGGAATTGGTGTTCCGGAGGCCTAATTGGAGTATCCAGAAGATTCCGGATAGGATTTGAAGTCTAGGGGTCGAATCTGAAGGCTAGAAGGTCACTAGAAGGCAAAAACCGAGTCCGAAATGGAAAAGATATCCAAAAACGCGTCGAAAATGCGTTTCAGCCGAAAAAAGCTTCCGGGCGAGTCGCCCGGGTCGTGGGGCGAATCCCCCCACACCAGGCGAATCGCCCGGTGTGTGGGGCCCTTCGCCCCACACCTGCCGAATGCCTATATATAGTTGCTCAGTTTTCTCCGTTTTTCATACTTTTTCAGACCTTTTCTCTCACCTTTCTCATTAGTTTTAGGTAGGAATTCTCCAGAGCCTGTTCTGGGGATTCTTAGCTTAGGAGATACTTTTTCTTAGCGTTTTGGAGCTTGTAAGATTGCGATTCTTCGGAGATTGACAACCTTCGGTAACATTGTATCTTACAGTTTTTCTATTTATATTTATATATCTTTCATCATGTTTCATTCATTCGTGGTATGATTTCGGTTGATTGCATGACATCTATGAGTAGCTAAACTTCTCGTTGGTGATAGTATGTGATTTCTTAGCGAAGGGTTAATAATTATGCTAATGGCTATATCGCGCATTATACTTTGAGTTATTGCTTTATTTCTTTGATCTATCTAAAACCTCTATCTTCGTAGTGTTGAATAATTACGGAACACAACTGGACAATTCATTGATCAAAGATCTCTATGCAAAACCGAGGAATTTATGCATGATTATTAACCTGCTATGCTTTGAATGACCATACTATCACCAATTCCATTATCCGTTAATAAAAACCTTTGCTAAGTCGTCTGTTGATTTTATATTCTTAAGTTAGATTAGATAAAGCTAGTTATAGTCCTTAGAGATCGACACTCGAGGTTATTCTACTGCTACACTACGGTTTTCGTTGTAGTTGAGAATTGCCTTTGGCTAAATACAAATTTATTTGATTAACTAGAATCTGACAAGTTCTAAACCAGTTCATCAAATTGGCGCCGTTGCCGGGGACTATACTCCTTTTTTCTGTTTAGCTTTTTTATATTTTCAGCATTCAATTCCTAGTTCTAGTAGTTTTAGTTTTCCTATTTAATCTCTCTCTGATACTCCTTTCCTAGTTTGTTACAGATAGTTTATGCCACATACACGATCTAGAGGAACACCGCTTGCTGATTCAATTGCTGAGATCGACAGAGTCTACCACCAAAGAAGGCGACTACTTCAAAGGCGTGAACTAGAGGAAATAGAGGATACCGATTTCTCTGAATCTCTACACAGTCTTTTCAAGGAAATCGACGGAATGGCAGAAGCTAGACCACTGAAAGCATGGTTCAACCCTCCAAGGATCGTATGAGGGGACCGGCGATTGTTCTTTCGTCTGCAACTCGTGATCTGGAAATCAAGAACCACGCGTTCCAACAACTTCCGAGGTTCTATGGCTTAGCAAGGGAAGATGTGATGGGTTACTTGCACGATATCGATGATTTCGTCAACCAACTCCCACGACCCGGAGCTGAAATAACAACGGATGAGTTGAGGATGAAGGTTTTTGCAATGGGGCTTGGCGACAGAGCCAAGTCATGGTTGAGTTCTCTACCGGCGGGCTCGCTGGACACTTGGGAGAAGGTTTTTTCAGCTTTCATGGAAAAATACTTCCCTCACACCTTGACTACCGCGCTTAAGGCGCAAATCACTGGGTTCAAACAAGACTATGATGAGACCATCTACACCGCGTTTGAGAGGTTCCAAGACCTCATGAACAAGTGCCCTCACCATGGTTTTGAGCTTTTTGATCTAGTTCAACACTTCTACAATGGACTAACCTTCGAAAACCAACAAGTGGTGGACTTCCAATGCCGTGGCAATATTTGGGAGGAAACCGCGGAAGCCGTCTGGGCGGTTTTCGAAAGGCTTGCTAAGGGGTCGCAATTCAAGGACCCAAGAGCAATGGTTAGGAGACGTAGACCTGAAGCTCCACCTACTCAAGAAGCCCCTATGTATAGGTGGAATGGGGATCAATTCGAGTGCTTTACCAATGATGAACGCGTGGATGTCGTGTTCCAACGTATCAAATAAATTTGTATTTAGCCAAAGGCAATTCAACTACAACGAAAACCGTAGTGTAGCAGTAGAATAACCTCGAGTGTCGATCTCTAAGGACTATAACTAGTTTTATCTAATCTAATTTAGAATATAAAACAGCAGATGATTTAGCAAAGGTTTTTCTTAATATATAATGGAGATTGGTGATAGTATGGTCCTTCAAAGCATAACGGGTTAATAATCATGCATAAATTCCTCGGTTTTGCATAGAGATCTTTGATCAATGAATTGTCCAGTTGTAATTATCAAACACTACGAAGATATAGATTTAGATAGGTCAAGGACCAATGAATTGTCCAGCTGTGAGCAATAATTAAACAATACGAAGATAGAGATTTAGATAGATCAAGGAAATAAAGCAATAACTCAGAGTATAATGCGCGATATAGCCATTAGCATAATTATTAACCCTTCGCTAAGAATTCACATACTATCACCAACGAGAAGTTTAGCTACTCATAGTTGTCATGCAATCAACAGAAATCATAGAAGAAAACATGTTGAAAGATATATAAAAATAAGTAGAAAAACTGTAAGATACAATGTTACCGAAGGTTGTCAATCTCCGAAGAATCGCGATCTTACAAGCTCCAAACTGCAATGAAAAAGTATCTCCTAAGCTAAGAACCCCCAAAACAGGCTCTGGGGAGTTCCTACCTAAAACTACAGAGAAGGGTGAGAGAAAAGGTCTGGAAAAGTATGAAAAACGGAGAAAAACTGAGCAACTATATATAGGCTACGAATTGTGTGGGGCGAAGGGCCCCACACACCGGGCGATTCGCCTGGTGTGGGGCGATTCGCCCCACATCCCGGGTGATTCTCCCGGGAGTAAAACTCGGCCAGATACACGTTTTCGACGCGTTTTTGGATTTCTTCCCCTTTTCGGACTCGGTTTCTGACTTCTAGTGGCCTTCTAACCTCCAGATTCGACCCCTAGACTTCAAATCCTATACGGAATCTTTAAGATACTCCAAATAGGCTTCTGGAACACCAATTCCTTGTCTACTTCAATATAATTGCCTGGAAATCCTCGTTTTTCAACCAAAACATGTAAAATAAAGACTAAAGGGAAACGTGACACTATTCTAATAAAATGCACTAAAATATAGCTAGATTAACATAGAGGATAGCTAAAATAGGTGAAAAAGACTCAAATGAAAGTGTAAAATACACATTCATCAAACTCCCCAAACCGAACCTTTGCTTGTCCTCAAGCAACTAAGCTAGACTCTAATGCAAAAAACAATGCAACACACAAAATGGAGTCTCTTGCCAAATAAAATGAACTAATCTACCGAATCTATCAAAAAACATATGAACAAGAACCATATAAATCAAAACATGAATATAGGTTGAAGAATGCCTCGATTGACTCATACACATCCACATAAGCACTTATGTTAAGACAAGATAGTCTCTCGTAACATTCTCTACCTGGACCTAGTCAGTGACGACGTAATGAAACATGTTAAGATACGAATGGTTGTCCCGTGCCTATGAAACTGAGGACTTACTGCTGTTCACCAAGTTAAGACTTTTCCTCAAAGAGGTCGAACCAGTACTGGCTCTCATCAAACGAAGGAGGGTTCCCTATAAAAGATAACACTCCCCTATTATACCCATCTCTCAAGCAAAGCCTTAAGATTTTCACCACTTCCTGAATGGCAGGACGAGGGTGGTCTAGAACAGATGACACTCAAAAACAAAAGAGAAAAAGTAGAAAATTACAACACGATTGCGAACATTACAAGAATTGGAAAATGAGACACAACACTTTGCTAAACTGCTATTTGGCTTTTCTTTTTTTTTTGGACCCTTCTTTGCTCTTTTGGGGTCTTTTCTCTTTTTTTCTTTTTTTTTCTTCCAGTTTCTTTTTTCTTTTTTTTTTTCCTGGAATTTTTTTCTTTTTCTCTTTCTTTTTTTCGATTTTTTTAGCCAGCAGTAGCACAACGAAAAAGAAACAAAATGACTCACAACGACTTCCCCAAACCTATTCGAAAGAATAGGTTGGAGTACAAAATTTACGAGAAAGGAAAAACAAACTCACAACACAGAAATGAAAAACGAAAAACAAGTCTAATGATGGTGCAACCCCCTCCCCAAACCTATTCGGGAGAATAGGTTACAAACAAAGGATCACACAACCTCACACTACCTCCTTCCTAGGCATTTAGCAATCTCAAACCATGGTGAAGACTCGTTGCCTCCTAGGTACATAATTACTCGGGAAAACAACCATAAGACCCTAACATGCATTTTCCTATTATAAAGGCCTTCGTGAACCGCAGTAGAGAAAACACCACTAAGTGATGTCGAGACTACCAAGCTTAACTAAGTGCAATACATAACTGTGACAAGCCAAGCGAGAAAAACCTCAAACAAATTCATATTGATGAAGCATACGATTAATGGCATAGTTAGTTGATCTACCCAATAAAAAAGTCCAAAATATTTGGCAATAAACTCCATATAAAACATGCAAGACTATCCTAGGATGAATGAAGTGAATGCAACCTAAAAACTAAGAAAGCAGTAAACGTGCAAATGCAAATGAAAACAAGATACCATACTCAACATCACAAAGCCAAACAATACTTAACACCATGGTTCACATCCCATCCCCCTCATGAAATTTATTCTAGTCCCTAGCAAAAGAGAATGAGTAAATAAAAAGTGATACTAGATGTTACCGAACGGTTTGGCCTCGGTCGGCTGAGAGCGGACATGTGAAAAGACTAATTATCGGGATTGAAATCCCCATAATAGTCCCTCCACATGTCAGACAGGAGATCATTACCACTAATGTTATCCATTATCAAATGGAAACGAATCTTGTGCATCCGTTCCATTACTCCTCGCATCTTGGGAACCATCCTTGGCTCCTCTCCGTATCTGCTCAAGTAAGTCCACGATTCCCTGAAAACTAAAATTAACAAAACCAAGAAAAACAAAATCTAAAAAATAACTAAGGGAATCAGATGGAAAATAAAAAGAGTAAAGAGGATTAAAACTCCTTTGGGACTCATAGGTGGGCGCATGGACCAGAACGTAGGAGTCAAGATCAAGAGTATCTACAACAATTGATTCAGAGACACCAAAATCTTCAGAGATTGGCTCCTCAACCTCAACACAACTCAAGCCATCACCTTCTGACTCAAGTGAAGCAATGGATTCAGTTATTACTTCCTCCACGACTTCCTCTTGACCATCAACTTCAACATCCGCAAGTAAGGACGTGAAATCCAAGCTAAGCACTGAGGAGACTTCATCAATGGATTCTTCTCCACATTCCTCTTCATCGGCAATGTCGATTTCTGGTGGCTGACTACTGAAGCGAGACGTCCATGCCCTTGTCCCGGGAGGTGAGTACCTATTCCAATGTTCCAGAAACTTGTTGGTTACTTCACCCTAAGTGCGCAACGATTCTTCCGGCGGGATTCTGAGCCATCTTCGAGCGTACCCTTTCAAGGCTCCCATAAATCCTCTCATACAAAGTTGCTCATGTGATAAGATAACCCCCTCCTCATTCTCACGAGGTATCCTCAACACACCTTCCTCGTACGTGTCTAAGTACCCTCTTGGATCATCACCCATTGAAAACGTGGAGAGAATGGAGTAGTACGAAGGATCAAGGTCATAATTCCTGCAATCTTCATCCAATGTTATGCAAGGCCCTCGAGGCATCACATACCGGGGCAACGGTGCTTGACTCATCCTTCATATAACTAGTTTCTGCACAGGAGGAAACAAGAAACCAAGGAGCAGAATCCACAAAAGAAAAACAAAAACTTGCAAAGAAAAGCACAAAGAGTGCAAACAAACACAATGTAACCGAGAACTATGAGAGCGCAAGCACGTAAGGTAACCGAGATCAGATTAGATGAATTTTCTGAAAAAGATAGGGGGGAAGAAATAGGGTAAGAAAGTGAGATTTCCTGAGAGCAAACCCCCAGAGCCTGTTCTTCTGTAGGGAACTCAATGCTGAAAATATAAATAAGCTAAACAGAAAAAAGGAGTATAGTCCCCGGCAACGGCGCCAATTTGATGAACAGGAATTTGTCAGACTCGATTAATCAAATAAATTTGTATTTAGCCAAAGGCAATTCACAACTACAACGAAAACCGTAGTGTAGAAGTAGAATAACCTCGAGTGTTGATCTCTAAGGACTATAACTAGCTTTATCTAATCTAATTTAGAATATAAAACAGCAGATGATTTAGCAAAGGTTTTTCTTAACAGATAATGGAGATTGGTGATAGTATGGTCCTTCAAAGCATAACGGGTTAATAATCATTCATAAATTCCTCGGTTTTGCATAGAGATATTTGATCAATGAATTGTCCAGTTGTAATTATCAAACACTACGAAGATATAAATTTAGATAGGTCAAGGACCAATGAATTGTCCAGCTGTGTGCAATAATTAGTCAATGTTGGTCCCTTTAAACAACAAGAAAAGACTAGAGGGGGGGTGAATAGTCTTTTCAAAAAATCGTCGTTTAAAACTTTCTCAGCAAGTACTTATTAGTTTTCAGTAATGAATTTGCTGATGCTTAACTTTCTCAGCAAACGCAAGTTACTTTGCAGTAACTAGGTTTGCTGATACTTAAAATCAGAGAGCGGAAGTCTTTGATACAATAAGTGTTCTTTCAATAAATGAAGGTTTCAGCAAGTGATGTGAGTGACTGTGTACAGATAGATATGATTTGCTGAAAACTAAATACAGTAAGTAAATCACACAAACACTTTTATAGTGGTATCTGAGAGTGGCGTAATCTCTCAACTAATCCACTTTGTCCTTTCTAGGACTGAATCCACTAAGATATGATTGAGGTTCCTTACAACACCTATCTAGAACGATTCAAACAGAAACCAAAGCACACTTGCTTCGTCTCCAACCTAATCTAGAGAACGCAACCTTGTTCTCCACCAAACTTGGTACGTTTAATCAGCAAAACTATGCTCGATTAAGTTCCCCCTGAATATCACGCCTGAAAGGGTGTATTTTCAGTTAGAGAGGTTTGGGATGAGATAACTTAATTATAACTTATTCAGTTACAACAAGTAATCTAAGAAACAAAATGTTGGTCCCTTTAAACAACAAGAAAAGACTAGAGGGGGGGGGGGGTGAATAGTCTTTTCAAACTTTCGTCGTTTAAAACTTTCTCAACAAGTACTTATTACTTTTCAGTAATGAGTTTGCTGATACTTAACTTTCTCAGCAAGCGTAAGTTACTTTATAGTAGCTTGGTTTGCTGATACTTAAAATCAGAGAGCGGAAGTCTTTGATACAATAAGTGCTCTTTCAGCAAGTAAAGGGTTTCAGCAAGTGAAGTGATTGACTGTGTACAAACAGATATAATTTGCTGAAAGCTAAATGCAGTAAGTAAATCACACAAACACTTTTATAGTGGTATTTGAGAGTGGCGTAATCTCTCAACTAATCCACTTCGTCCTTTCTAGGACTGAATCCACTAAGATATGATTGAGGTTCCTTACAATCTCCTATCTAAAGCGATTCAACATAAACCAAAGCACACTTGCTTTGTCTCCGACCAAAACTAGAGAACTCAACCTTGTTCTCCACCAAACTTGGTACTTTTAATCAGCAAAACTATGCTCGATTAAGTTCGCCCTGAATATCACGCCTGAAAGGGTGTATTTTCAGTTAGAGAGTTTTGGGGTGAGATGACTTAATTATAACTTATTCAGTTACAACAAGTAATCTAAGAAACACAACTTGGAATACTTTGCAGTAAACAAGTTTGATTGTTTCTGGTGTCAAGACTTGTTCTTGTTCGAAAGAAAGAACACTTAACTAATTTCTTAGCCGAGTTTGTTCTACTTCTTCACAAGTAGCTTTTTCAAGCTTTAAGTCTTGGAACGGATCAATGGCAGTAAGAGTGTTTGAAGGTTTGTGAGTTTTTAAGCACAAGTGAGAGTTTGATCACGTTGTTGACACACTTCAACTCTTTGCCGGATGACCTCTATTTATAGTGCAAGTAAGGAGCCGTTTGAATTTCAAATCATAAGGCTTTTGTTCCTTAACATGTCACTATCTTGCTTTTGTACTTTCAGCAACGACTTTGTTTGTCTTCTAGTCTTCATGTCCTTCGCGTGCATGCTTTGCATTAAATGCACATTTGAATAGAATTCAAACAGTAACATTGGAGCGCAAATTCACGTACATTCAGCAAGAGGTCACATATGTTTATCAGCAAGTGGTCAGTCTCAGTTTCAGCAAGCACAACCTACTCTGTCTTTCAGATTTTCACTTATGCAATGCTGTTGCTGAATTTTCTACTTTCTGAGCAACACGTGCCTTACCAGTCTTCAGCAATCTTCAAGTCTTCAAGTCTTCAAATTCTTCAAGTCTTCAGATCTTCAAAAGTCTTCAACGTGCTTATACAAAGCAACACTTGTCACTTCCTCTTCCTCAGTTAATTTGTGGGGATCAGCCACCACAGGAACAAAAAGACCTTTGATCATCACAGCTTGTTCAGCTGGAGAGGCACTCTTAAATTTGGCCTTCATATTCTCTCTGATTTGAGCAATCAGATTGGAGCTCATTTGCTGAGAATATGTCATTTCTTCAGGAAGGATGGAGTGGACAAATGTTTCGAGCTTTAACAGTGAAGATCTCTTTTTCTCATTAGAGAGATGAAGGTGAAGATCTGAGAAGTCCATTCTCCTGTACCTTTGCCAGTTGCTGACAGATTTAGCAACTCTTGACAAAGTTGTCCTCTTGAATTTCAAGTAAAGTTCTTCAGAACTTACTTGCTGATCTTCAGTGATGAGTACCACTTCAGTGGTCTCCTTTTGAGCCTGAAAAAGAATTTTATTTAGATCAGGATTGGTTTGGAGAATTGTTTTAGAGTTTAAATCTGAAACATGATTTACCTGCTGAGAGTCAGCAAGCTCATGTAGTACAATTTCCATTCCATGAGGAGCTTGAGTAGCATCCTCCATTTGTTCATCCTGCTGAGCAGGGAGTGTTGGTTCTGGTGCAGAGGCTTCAACAACCATCTGACTTGCATCTTGAGAAGTCTGCTGAGGAAGGACATGTTGTGGCTCAGTCCTTTCAGCATTAACAGTTTCTTCAGCTTCTTGGACTGTTTCTTCAGCAGACTTCTGATTTTGCTCTAACTGAGAAAGCTGTGCGGTTTCAGCAATCTCCCTTGTCTCTGAAATGACAAGTTGAGCAGAAGCATCTTGACCTTTAAGCTCACTGCTTGTCATGAAGAGATCAATTGACTTGTTGGATGATTCTTCAATCTCCAACTCCATTTGTTTGCTTAAATCTTCCAGTACAAGCTGGACTTTGTCAATTGATGTTTTGGGTGAACTTGGGCTAGTATTCTCAGCATCAAGAGATGCGTCTTTGAATAATGCTTCTTGAGTTTCAGCAACTTCAGGAACTGGAACCATTGCTATCTCAGCAACTGGTTCTTCAGCAAGCTGGGTTTCAGCAACTTGATGAGTTGCTTGTTCAGCAAACCATCTTTTCAGCAGCATCAGCAAGTGCCGCTCTTTGCAGATCAGCAGCAATATCACTTGCTGGTTCCAGAGTTGGATCATCTAAATTATCTACAATGTAGATATCTGGGACTTGGGCAGGAATTTCATTTCCACTGCCTTGTGGTCTATTCTCAGTAGAGTTATCAACGTTGAGTTGATTGTTGAAGGCTTCCGCAAACACTTCAACATTGCTGATATATGTTTCAGTAATTACTTCAGCAACATCTACTGGCAAATGCGTTTCAGCATTTGTCTGGGAATTGACTGAGGAGTCTTGGACATCAGGGACTGACTAGGAAGCCAGTGTCTTCTTTCTTTTGTTACTTGTCCGTTTCCTCTTAGGTACGGGGTTTGCTGATGACGCTGCAGTCTGAGTGTCATCATCAGCTTTCCTCTTTTTCTTTTTAGATTTCTCCAGTTTCCCAGAGTCATCTATTGTTGCCTTTTCAGCAACAGGTGTTGTACACGTACCTTGTTGATTTTCTACAGCAGTTTCATTTGTGTTACCAGCATCCACAGCAGTTTCATCTCTAAGTTGCTGAGTGGTAACATCTGCAGCTGTTGTATACCTTTCTTGCTGGCTTGTGCTGACAACATTTGCAGTTGTTGTCTTCTTAGATTTCTTTCCTGCAATCTTAGGTACATTCTGCTTGTAGAAAGATCTTCCCACATTGCACACAGATTTCGTGATTGGCAATGGGTTTCTTAGCTGAATCCTGAAATGTTCAAGGATATAGCATATCTTGATTCCATACATAACTGGAAAGGAAGGTGAGACTTTGTTGTCTTCTACCTTTACCTTAAACTTAGTGACACAATCAACAAGCTTGTTGAAAATGTACTTAGCCCAGTTAAGTTCCGATTTATTTTCATAGATATGCATCAGCAATGGCCATCTTCTCAGGCCTACTTGGTCAATTCCTCCAACTTGGGAGTCGAGAACTTTTATCAGTAGCAGAGCTACTAGACCAAGTGAATGGCAGAGATGCTTTCTCTAAACGTGCTTTGTCCAAGTCACGGGAGCTATCTCGCCTTGATTCGAGTGGTTGGAATCTGAAATATCTCCGCTAAATCAGTCCATTTCAGGACGATTTGCGTGTTCTGAAAATAAGTAAGGATCACTTTTTCAATGACTCCATTACTGTCTGTAAGGGACTGGATTTCTGCATTGTTGTAGAATTCCATTGTATCAATCATGCTCACTTGCTTAGTGCGAGCAGAGATAAAGTTCATGAGGCCTTGCTGCTTGATGAACTCAAGCGCCTCTTCATTTTGGTCATCAAGTTCTTGTTCATAAAAATACCTAATGTACTTTTCTTTTGCAAATCCTCCCCATTGCATCAACATCTCACACTTTGCAGTGTCAAGATATGACGGAGGCATAGGTTTTACAGTGATTCGGTCGTAGTGGCCCACTAACTAAAACCGTCAGAGCACTCTCTCTCTTTGTTTTGTTAGCCGTTAGATTAGTAACTCCTTTTAATCAATGGCCACGATTGAATTTCATGTCATGATTATTGCGAGTTTATCTGTGCCAGCTTAACGTCACAAATTGATTTTACCGAGTAATAAGGGATAGATTGCTTGCTGAAATAGACAAGAATCTTTTCAGCGGGTTTGAATTAACAATCTTGATACTTGCTGAAAGTTCCCCCTTACTTAGATATCTCATATTTTCTTTAAGTTTAAAAGACATTTCTGATTTCCCGTATCAGTAAATTCTTTTGCACTTGAGACATCCTTTGGTAAAATCTGAGAGATGAGATTTTGCTCTTTTTCTGAGTTCCCGTCTCAGAAAATTCCTTTGATACTTGAATACCTGTTTTAGTATCTTTTGATTGTTTGAGTACCCGTCTCAGCAATCCTTAAGTTCTTTCTCTTACTGAGTGCCTGTCTCAGCAAGTGGTCAAGTTTCCTAACAAATACCCGTTTTGAAGGAATTACTTGCTGAATGCCTGTTTCAGCAATCATGTAGTGACTTATCATTTCTTAGAAGAAATCAGTGACTTGGTCTTTTAGACAGGAATACTTTGGCTTGCTGAATACCTGTTTCAGCATTCTGCCAAGTGTATCCTTTATTGAGGTAGTTCAATCAATCCAAGGTTATACCTTAGCATTGCGAACCTATTATCCGGTAGGGGCTTGGTAAAGATGTCAGCAAGCTGATCTTCAGTTGTTACTTTCACAACCTCAATATCAACCTTTTTCCACATGATCTCTAATGAAATGATGTCTAATATCAATGTGCTTGGTCCTAGAGTGAAACTTAGAATTTTGCGTAATTGCAATAGCACTTGTATTATCACAAAAGATTGGTGTTTTCTTTGCAGAAATACCATAATCTCTTAATTGTTGCTGAATCCATAGGATTTGAGCTGTGCAACAACCAGCTGCAATGTATTCAGATTCAGTAGATGAATTGGCGACACACGTTTGCTTCTTGCTGAACCATGATATTAATCTAGTACCCAAAAACTGACAAGTTCCAGAGGTACTTTTTCTATCAAGAGTTGATCCACCATGATCAGCATCAGAATAGCCAACCAATTCAAGTCCAGAATCTTTAGGATACCATAATCCAACATTGATTTACCTTTAACATATTTCAGTATTTTAATTGCCTTTTTGTAGTGTGATTCTCTTGGATCAGATTGGAATCTTGACCACACACAAACAGCATACTGAATGTCAGGTCTACTTGCTGTTAGATACAACAAGGAGCCAATGAGCTTCCTATACTTGTGTTCTTCAACACTTTTGTCCTCTTTAGTATAGCCCAATTTGGTACCAACACTCATAGGGATCTTTTCAGGTTTCTCATCCTCTTTGATCCTAAACTTTATGAGCATTTCTTTCGCATACTTTGCTTGATTTATGAATATTCCATCTTTGAGTTGCTTGACTTGCAACCCTAGGAACTAATTCAATTTTCCCATCATACTCATTTCAAACTTAGTAGTCATGAGTTTGGCAAAATCATCACAAAGTTGCTTGCCCTTAGATCCAAAAATTATGTCATCCACATAAATTTGAACTAAGATTATTTTACCATCATGGTTCATGGTAAATAATGTTTTGTCAACTTCACCTTTCTTGAAACCATTTTCCAGCAAGAACTTAGCCAAGGTATCATACCATGTTCTTGGTGTTTGCTTTAGACCATATACAGCTTTCTGAAGCTTGTATACCATCTTGATTTCTGAGGGAAGTTCAAAGCCAGGGGGTTGTTCTAGGTAGACTTCTTCAGCAAGTTCACCATTTAAGAATGCACTTTTAACATCCATTTGGTAAACAATGAAGTCATTGTGAGCAACAAAGGCCAAGAAAAGCCTAATTGCATCCAATCTTGCAACTGGAGCGTAAGACTCATCATAGTCCAATCCTTCAGTCTGACAGTAACCTTGAGCAACTAAGCGTGCTTTATTTCTTGTTACTTCACCAGACTCGCTCAGCTTGTTTCTGAACACCCACTTTGTACCAATAGCTTTCTTATCTTCAGCAAGTGGCACAAGTTTCCAGACTTTGTTCCTTTCAAATTGATCCAATTCTTCTTGCATTGCCTTTATCCGTTCAGAATGCTTCAAAGCTTCTTCTATGGTTTTAGGTTCAATTTCGGATACAAAGCAAGAGAACAATGATTCTACTTCTACGACAGTTGCTTCTTCAGCAAGTCCGTGAGTAGCTTTGGATCTAGTCACTTGGCGTTTATTAATATCGCCAATCATATCCGTAGAGGGATGATCTCTAATCCATTTATTAACAGGTTTCCTGTTTGTTGGATCAGGATATGTTTGCTCATCAGCATGTGACTCTTCAGTATGTACTTGTTCAGTACTACTGGGAATTTGTGTCTCTGCTGAGATTTGTTCGTCAGCAACTGCTTGTTCAGCATTGCTGGATTGAGGTATTTCATCAGCAGGCACTGGAGATTGCGTAATTTCAGCAACTTCCGGAGCAACCGCGTCTTTTGCTGGAAATTCTTTGTCGTGAACTATATTTATCTTGTCATGACTCGGGGGAGGAGAGTCATTGTCAGAATCATCATTTAGTTCAATTGACTTGATTTGCCTAGCATCAGATTCAGTTCTTTGCTCATGTATGATTAGCTTTTTCATACATTCAGATATTTCTTGTTCAGCAGGCACACCTTGTGACTTTTCGTAGAATACAACATGCACAGATTCTTCAATCTTTTGTGCCTTTTTGTTGTAAACTCTATAAGCTTTACTATGCAAGGAGTAGCCAAGAAATATCGCTTCGTCTGCCTTTGGTTGAAATGTTCTTAGGTATTCTCTACCATTGTTAAGAACGAAACACTTGCAACCAAATACTCTTAGATGAGTGATGTTAGGAGGTCTTCCAACAAACAATTCATAAGGAGTTTTCTTGTATTCCTTAGTAATCAAACATCTATTTTGAGTATAGCAGGCGGTATTAATCGCTTCAACCCAATAAGCCTCACTTATTTTAGTGTCAGCAAGCATTGTTCTTGCGGCTTCTTTCAGGGGACGATTCTTCCGTTCAGCAACACCGTTTTGCTGTGGTGTTCTTACTGAGGATAACTGATGTTGAATACCTTTTGAGGTACAATATTCAGTTATGTACTGGTTTACAAACTCAGTACCATGGTATGTCCTTATGACTTTTACCTTGTCATTTTTCATGACTTCAAGCTTATTCAGCAAGTTAGGTATTTCAGTCTTGGTTTCAGATTTGTGCTTGATGAATACTACCCAAGTGAATCTTGAATAGTCATCTACCACGACTAGACCATACTTCTTACCAGCATAGCTTGTTGAAGAAGATTCAAACAAGTCCATGTGCAAGAGTTGTAAAGGTTTTGTAGTTGACGGTACTGCCTTGTTCTTGAAAGAAGATTTGGTTTGCTTTCCTTGCTGACATGCATTGCAAACACCATCCTTATTAAAAGTAACCCTAGACAATCCAACTACAAGTGCCTTTTTAGACAGCTTATTCAGCGTCTTGAAGTTTAGATGACTTGTTCGTTTATGCCATAACCATGCTTTTTCAGCAAGGCAATCATGATCTGAGACAAGGCATTTTTCAACGTTTGCTGAAGACCAATCAACGGTGTACAAGCCTCCTGATCTTCTTGCAATCATTATAACCTTTTTAGTCTCAAAATCTACAAGTTTACATTCATCACTTTTAATTTCGATGAAGTATCCTTTGTCAGCAAATTGACTCATGCTGAAAAGGTTAAACTTAAGATTTTTGACATAAAGAACTCCAGAAATGGTTATGCATCCTAACTTCACATCACCATAGCCTTTTGTAGATCCGGAGCCTCCACCAGCAAACCTTATTGTTGGACCTTTAGACCACCGTCTATAGTTTATAAGGTCATTCTTGTTGCCCGTCATGTGCTTTCCACAACCACTATCAAAGTGCCAGATTGCATCGTTTGTCTCCGTGGCTGCAGTCTGCATAATCAAGAGCAAACAAGTTAATTATCCAATGATGGATGTCCATTAACATGTTCAAGAATGCGTCCAGTGGAAACCCAAGTCTGAAGTTTTTCAACTTTGACTTGTTTTCTACTTGCTGAGGAACTAGGAGGTTTTGAGCTGAAAGACTTTTGACTCGTGCTGGTCAAAATCCACTTTCTGATGTGGTGTCTTGCTCTGTTGACCTTTTTGCTGAATATACTTTTCAGTAAGTTCTTTTCTAGCAAGGTTCCTTCTAGTCCTAGCATTGGGAGTCTTTTCAGAACTCTTAGGCTTGATTTTCTTCATCTCTTTGAAGTATCTTTGCTGACTTTGCTTATACTCATGAAAAAGTTGACTTTTCTTGGTTTTGAAACCTAGTCCACTTTTCGGAGAATGCTGAGCTTTAGCTTCAGCAACCTTACTTGATTCAGGTTTGTCAGCAAAGGACTTCTGATTATCTTTAGTAATCTTGCCTTTAGTCTTAACAACTTGCTTTTCAGCAATTTGTTTGGCGGAATGCTTCACGGCAGTCTTCTTCTTTCCAGTTTGCTTCTCAGCAACCTGTTTTCCTTTTAAAGTCTTGTTACTTTGAGTAGCAACAGCGGGCTTTATGGTCATAGGTACTTG
Organism: Plantago ovata; assembly: GCA_028274465.1. Lineage (NCBI taxonomy): Eukaryota > Viridiplantae > Streptophyta > Magnoliopsida > Lamiales > Plantaginaceae > Plantago > Plantago ovata. The sequence goes on along the minus strand of CM051456.1, from coordinate 36,158,652 downwards.
ATTGCATGTTTCAGCAACCTTAGATTGACCAAACTGATAGATTACTGGAGGACTACTATCAGTAGCACGTACAAAGGAGATAGGTGATTTATCTTTTCTCAAGATTTCTACGTTATCACCTTCGCACGTTGCTCCTAAACCTTCTTTCTAAGATGGATCTCTCAAATAAGAGTTTAGTTCAGTCAGCGTATTACTTGCTTCCACATAGGATTTGAAATTGATTTTCATCTTTTTTATTTCTTGGATTTCAGCAAGTAACTTTAGAATAGAGGACTGATACTCTTCCAATTCTAATGCCATTTGAGAATTTTTCTCTGCAGCCTCAGCAATCAACTTCTTAAGACGCCTTATTTCAGCATCCTTTTCTTCTGTCTCTTCCTTCTGCAAAACGTACTTTTCAGTAGTTTGCTTGGTCAGAGTTTCAGCAAGTTGTAGTTTCTCTTGCTGTTTGCTGAGAGTTTTCTCAAATCTTTCGATTTCACCTTGAATCTTGTGAAGGTCAATCTCGTCTTCACTTTCTGAATCTGAGTCAGAGGTAGAGTTGTTTACCTGACCTGCCATGAGGCAGAATTCGTAGTCCGACACATCTGGATAAGCTTCCATAGCTATTCCACACACTTCTTTGCCAATCTCCACGTCTGGAGTGGCTTCTTCATCGTCGGTGTCTGAACTTTCATCCTCACTGTCTTCGGAGCTTGTATCAATACACAATGCATCGATTTTAGCTTGAAGCTTCTTCTTTTCTTCAGCAATAAAAGCTCTTTTGAACTTCTTCTTCTTTTCAGCAGATTTGCCTTTCAGCAAAGGGCAATTAGCTTTGAAGTGTCCAGGCTTTTTGCAGTAAAAACATAGATCATTTCCAACTGCTGGTTCTTCTGATGATGTAGCTTGCTGAGCTTGCTTATTCAGCGAGCTAGTATCATTCTTGTACTTATGGTAGTTGTTACCAAGATGCTTTTTCAGCTTCTCTTTTGCTTTTCGCCTTTCAAGTTCCTTACTGATGAACTTCTTCATGTTTTTAACAACTAAAGAATTTTCATCAGCAGGCTCTTTATCATTCTTCTTCTCAGAAGTTGACCGCTTTGCAGCAAGAGCAATGTTTTGCGATTTTTCAGCAAACACATTTTCTCTTTGCTTTGTCTCATAATTGACAGTAGCAAGATGAGAGAACAACTCTGTTGGTGTAATGTCTGGCATTCCTTGATTATAATAGAAATTATGAGTGTGGATCCATTCTTGATTCAAACTTCTGATGATAGTTTTCACTTTCTCAGAATCTGAATAAAGGTTTCCAACACCCAACGCTGCCATTTCACTAACAAGAGTTGTGAATCTGATGTCCAAGTCTTCCAGTGACTCGTTTTCACCTTGCTTAAAGTTTTAAAACTTTAATTTAAGTACTTCAAGTTTGTTTTCCTTGGTCTTGTCAGATCCAGCACAAAGATCTTGAACCATTTTCCAAGCTTCCTTTGCAGTCTTAGCACCCCACAGTTTGCACTGTATGGTATCCGGAGTTGATCGAATGATGATATTTCTAGCTTGGCCATCAAGACGGAATCTCTTAGCTTCGTCAGAAGTCCATTCCTCTCTTGGTTTTGGCACAACCGTATCTGATGGTTCGCCTTGGATGGTTTCCTTTCCAGCTTCAGTGGTCCTATGAGGGAAACTCCTTTCAACCTTGGTGATCTTGATAGGTCCATCATTAATGACGTTGACCATCTCATCACTAATGGCCTCAAGATGTAGCATCATGTTGTTTCGCCATTTCTCGTAATTTTCCAGCTTCAGCAAGGGAGCATCTCCTAAAGACATCCTGTCAGCAAAGCACTACCAAACTGATCAAGTGAGAGTGATTTACGGAAAGCACTTAAGGGGATCTAGGTTCAGTGCAGAAGGCTAAAGAACTTGGCTCTGATACCACTTGTTGGTCCCTTTAAACAACAAGAAAAGACTAGAGGGGGGGGGTGAATAGTCTTTTCAAACTTTCGTCGTTTAATACTTTCTCAGCAAGTACTTATTACTTTTCAGTAATGAGTTTGCTGATACTTAACTTTCTCAGCAAGCGTAAGTTACTTTACAGTAGCTTGGTTTGCTGATACTTAAAATCAGAGAGCGGAAGTCTTTGATACAATAAGTGCTCTTTCAGCAAGTAAAGGGTTTCAGCAAGTGAAGTGAGTGACTGTGTACAAACAGATATAATTTGCTGAAAGCTAAATGCAGTAAGTAAATCACACAAACAATTTTATAGTGGTATCTGAGAGTGGCGTAATCTCTCAACTAATCCACTTCGTCCTTTCTAGGACTGAATCCACTAAGATATGATTGAGGTTCCTTACAATCTCCTATCTAAAGCGATTCAACAGAAACCAAAGCACACTTGCTTTGTCTCCAACCTAAACTAGAGAACTCAACCTTGTTCTCCACCAAACTTGGTACTTTTAATCAGCAAAACTATGCTCGATTAAGTTCCCCCTGAATATCACGCCTGAAAGGGTGTATTTTCAGTTAGAGAGTTTTGGGGTGAGATGACTTAATTATAACTTATTCAGTTACAACAAGTAATCTAAGAAACACAACTTGGAATACTTTGCAGTAAACAAGTTTGACTGTTTCAGGTGTCAAGACTTGTTCTTGTTCGAAAGAAAGAACACTTCACTAATTTCTTAGCCGAGTTTGTTCTACTTCTTCACAAGTAGCTTTTTCAAGCTTTAAGTCTTGGAACGGATCAATGGCAGTAAGAGTGTTTGAAGGTTTGTGAGTTTTTAAGCACAAGTGAGAGTTTGATCACGTTGTTGACACACTTCAACTCTTTGCCGGATGACCTCTATTTATAGTGCAAGTAAGGAGCCGTTTGAATTTCAAATCCTAAGGCTTTTGTTCCTTAACATGTCACTATCTTGCTTTTGTACTTTCAGCAACGACTTTTTTTGTCTTCTAGTCTTCATGTCCTTCGCGTGCATGCTTTGCATTAAATGCACATTTGAATAGAATTCAAACAGTAAAATTGGAGCGCAAATTCACGTACATTCAGCAAGAGGTCACATATGTTTATCAGCAAGTGGTCAGTCTCAGTTTCAGCAAGCACAACCTACTCTGTCTTTCAGATTTTCACTTATGCAATGCTGTTGCTGAATTTTCCACTTTCTGAGCAACACGTGCCTTACCAGTCTTCAGCAATCTTCAAGTCTTCAAGTCTTCAAATTCTTCAAGTCTTCAGATCTTCAAAAGTCTTCAAGATTCTGAGCGGTTTCTTATTTGCTTCAATAATTTGTTTGTAATAAACAAAATATATCTTCAGCAAATGCTTCAATAGGTTATTTTCTTTTCAGAAAATAAGATACATTAAAGCTAAGCATCAATAAGATATTTTCTTTTCAGAAAATAAAATACATCATACGCAAAAGAAATAACTTATCTATCACCTAACTAAGTCATCAGCAAACGTTCCTCTTTTACAATGTCCTTAAAATTCTAAATTCCTATGGACCTTAAGAGTACTAGTTACTGGACTTTCCTTAATTTAGCATGGTTAATTGCTCATCAAAATTACAAGATTCCTTACACAAAACTTTGAATACTTTGCAATAAACAAGTTTGATTGTTTCTGGTGTCAAGACTTGTTCTTGTTCGAAAGAAAGAAAGAACACTTAACTAATTTCTTAGTCGTGCAAATTCTACTTCTTCACAAGTAGCTTTTTCAAGCTTTAGGTCTTGGAACGGATCAATGGCAGTATAGAGAGTTTGAAGGTATGTGAGTTTTAAGCACAAGTGAGAGTTTGATGAACGTATTTTTTACGCGTTCATCTTGTCTTTTTTACCTTCTTTTGCTATCTTTTAGCCTTGTTTTTTGGTTAGTTTTGTAGAATAGTGTCATGTTTATTATTTTCTGCATTTTCAGGCACTTAGGTATGAAATGGCGTTTTTGGAGCTAAAAATGAGCTTTTTTGATAGAAAATGGCCCCGTTGAAGTTCCTTGATCTCCACGGCTTGTTCGTGAGTGTTTGAGCATCAATAAGCATCGAGAAGGATGAGTCCAAGGCACCCGAGGGCCGTACGAGGGCAAAAAGATTGAGTTGGAAGACAAAAATCTGCCCAGGAGCCAAGCTAAGCGTCTGGAATAGTGAAGCGCTCCGCTTCATTTTCCAGGAGCTCTGGCACAGCAGCCAAGCGAAGCGCCTGGAGGGCCCAAGCGCTTCGCTTGCCAAGCGCTCCGCTTGGACTCTCCAAGCGGTCCGCTTGGCAGCAGTTACGTTTTCGGATTTTCCTTCTTAGATCTGATCTTCAGTTACTTTTTGGATACTTTTGAACAGTAGCTTCGTTTTGGAGAGCTCCTAAGCCCCAAAACTCTGAGAAAACTCAGATTACATTGTATTTTAGATTGGATTAAAGGTTTTGGCATATGATTTCATCCATTGTTTCATCTACGGAGAGGTTTTCATCAATACCCACCGATTAGTGACAGCTTGGTGGTAACATTGTATCATTATCTCTTGTCTAGTAGTTTGATTTGATGTATTCTATTTAGAATTCATATGATTTGATGTCTATGTTGAAGAATATGCGTAGCTAAATCCTTTGTGTTGGTGGTAGAATGTAGAGTATGCATGCTATGGGTTATGTTTATGCTTACATGAGATTGTGATTCAATCTTGCTGCAAATTCCTTCATATGATTCTTAGTTGCCTATAAAATATATTCAAATTGAGTATAGTGACAAACTCTTGGTCAATGAAAGCTATAGGATTGTATGTTAGAGATTTGCAGCATGCTAGATAAATGGTGTTAGTGACAAGCACCTCTAAAGTATTGATAGTGGTCTTTTATGACGTGTGTCTTGAAAGTTACCTAGACGAGTTGCTTAGCAGACTTGATCGAAGGTTTTACGCACTGAACTTGTGAGCATATTCGTAACCCATGCATGTGTATTTGATTTCTACCACCAACCGTTTTCCAAACTTGATTACAACAATCTGATTTCTCGTTGCTTTGTTCTAATAAAGCAATTCTACAAATATTTGAACTCGTTGTCTGAAATAACTAGCAAAAACCACAAACAAAGCCACGTTAGGTCCCGAGAGAACGACACTCGGGGAAAACTTGCCATTGCACTCTAGTTTGTGTAGTGATAAGTGTTCTTTGGCTTTTAAAACAAATTTAATTGGTGAAAAACGACATCATCAATTTGGCGCCGTTGCCGGGGACTTAACTCCTTTGGTTGGTGTTTTTGTTTTGGTTTTTTTTCAGCCAACATCTCTTTCCCACCCCTTATTTCTTTCTTGATTGAATTGTGTGAAAGATTTGCGTAACTAACAGAAACTTACAGTTAGTTGAAGGCTTTGTTGTTGGATAGGTATGGAAGAAGTTTGCTTGAACGAAGCTTTCAAGGTCCGGTATGAGGCGATAAGGAAAGAGCCGGCGATTTATCTTGAACCGGAGGCTAGGTTATATGAGGTCACTGATGAAATTCTCTATAGCATAGCTACCTTCCGAGATTCGCCTTGCGAGAATGCATTATGATTCATGGTAGAATACCGGCGTGATGTTGGGTTGTTACCACCACGTGATTTGAATGATGATCAGCTCTTGCGTCGGTTGTTTCCATGTGCTCTTACTGGAAAACCCAAGGAATGGTTGAGATCTTTGCCTGGGGGATCACTGAGGAGTTACCACCACGTGATTTGAATGATGATCAGCTCTTGCGTCGGTTGTTTCCATGTGCTCTTACTGGAAAACCCAAGGAATGGTTGAGATCTTTGCCTGGGGGATCACTGAGGAGTTGGCAAGACGTGGTAGACGCCTTTCTTGATCGGTTCCTTTCGCCTAGGGAAAATGAAGAGCTCAAGAGGCGAATAATTGAATTCGCTCAGCGGAAGGGAGAAAGGTTTTGCGATGCTCTAGAGAGATTTGAGCTCTACAAGAGCGAATGCCCACATCATCGGTTGAGCGAATATGAACTGATTACTTGTTTTTATCGGGGATTGGATGAAGACTTGCAGTTGGTGATAGATGGTGCATGTGACGGTATGGAGAATTGAACAGTATCCCAAATCAAAGAAGTTTTTTGGAGATTGCTCGTTGCGACACATAACCGTACTCTTGTGCCACCGGTTGACTACTCGGAGATGTATCGAGCACCCAAGTCTATTGCCATTAGTTCTTATGATGACAACTTCGATTATAAAGTGAAGACATGCTCGGGCAAAAATATTCCATATTACGTCTTTGAGGCTGAAGACTCGCAAGCTTAAGGTGAAGTGGAGTGCTTCACCGAAGAGGAAGAGGAGGTGTTATCCACTCTAATGAAGGTTTGGGGAAATGTGCTCAAAGTAGCGGGTAAATACCAAGAGGATTTTGATACTAGAACGGAATGTGTGTATGAAGTTCTAGGAGAATCTGAGGTCATGCTCGAGTTACTAGAAGAGAAAATGAGTGAAGAAAGGGGTTCCGAGTGTCATATGCATGAAGAAAATCCACTGGAAATCCAGGCTGAGCGCTTGGAACAGTCAAGCGGAGGGCTTGAAATTCCAGCAGAGAAAGAAGGAGAAAAAAAAGAAGCTCCAGGAGCCAGGCGAAGCGCTTGGCCTGAGCCAAGCGAAACGCTTGGCAAGCGCTCCGCTTGCGCTCTGTCAAGCGGTCCGCCTGGGACCTGGGAGGAAAATTCTGATTTTTCCAAAAATGAGAGAAATCTTAATCGTCAAGAGGAGTTCATTGAGGTACTTGAGGCTGATCTGGAAAGCGAAGAAGAACATTGTGAAAGCTCCAGGATTGAGGAGGAGTTTGAAGAGGCAAACATACTTTTGCGGAGTGGCAAGGAGTCGATACCACTATATCCTTTGATGTATCCTTCAAAAGTTAAACCTTTATCTAATAATGCATGTGATGTAGGTGATGATAATGAGCATTTGGAGAAGGAGGTGGTAGAAGAAGCCGCACCAACCCCTGAACATGTTACTGAGAAGGATAAGGAAGATGAGGAAGGGGGTGCACAACAAAAGGAGGGCGGACTCCATAAGTCGCCTAATCCTTATGTGCCCCCTAAACCCCATCTTCCCTTTACCGGAAGGATAAAGGAAGCTAAGAAGGACATCCGAGACTCACCTATATATGGGATCCTATCAAAAGTAGAGGTGAACGTTCCCCTTCTGGAATTGATTCAAAATATTCCCGCTTACACGAAATTTTTCAAAGAGGTGAGGAGTAATAAGAAGATTTTCCAGAAAGGGGATGTGGCTGAACTTGAAATGGTTAACTCGGTGCATGAGTTACCTTTGAAGCAAAAGGATCCCGGGAGTTTCATAATTAGTATCACCATGGGAAACGGCCGATCCACAAAAGCAATGCTTGATTTGGGGGCTAGCATTTGTCTAATGCCATACTCCATCTACAAGGCGTTGGGGTTGGGAAAAATCCATCCCACTAGCATGGTCGTTCAAATGGCTGATCGAAGTGTGGAACGCCCACTTGGGATAGTCGAGGATATCCTAGTAAAGGTGGATCGACTCATCGTGCCAACCGACTTTGTGGTGATGGAAACAGTAGACGAGGGTAAAAGTTCGAGAAAGGAGCATATTGTGCTTTTGGGCAGACCCTTCATGGCTACCACCAACACATGTTTGGAGCTTCGAGGGAAAAAGATCACCATGGAGGTACTCGGAGACAAAGTTCAGATCGAGCAATACAAACAGGTATGTGAACCTGACTCTGAGGAAGCTATGATTGAAGAACTTAAATTTGTTGATTGTTAAGAACCTGTCTCTTGTGATACTTATTTTGCTCATCAAGTTAGCGACCCTTTAGAAGTCGCTCTTACTATGAACCTTGAAGAGGGATTTGTCACCGAAGAAATGTTAGCTATGACAGCCCTCCTAGATAATGCACCCGAAATTCCTCTAGGAGAAGAAGTAGAAGAGTCTCTAGGAATAGATGAGGAAGAAGGAGTGACCCCTCCACCTAGTGAACCAACCCTTGAGTTTAAACCATTACCAAGCCATTTGAAATATGTCTTCCTAGGAGAGAATGAGTCTAAACCTGTAATCATATCTTCTAAGCTTGGTAAGGAGGAAGAGGCTAAGTTAGTGGAGGTGTTGAAAAGAAACACCGGAGCCATAGGATGGAGCATAGGTGACATCAATGGTATAAGCCCGGTGCAATGTACCCACAAAATAGCCTTAGAGGAAGATGCGAAACCTGTTAGGCAATCACAACGTAGGCTAAACCCAGCTATGCAAGAAGTTGTGAAGAAAGAGGTGCTTAAACTCCTAGATGCTAAGATGATTTACCCAGCTCCCGATAGCAAATGGGTTAGTCCCGTCAATGTAGTCCCTAAGAAGTCGGGTATCACGGTCGAAGCAAATGATAAAGGGGAATTAGTACCCGTTAGGAAAACAACGGGGTGGCGTATGTGCATCGATTATAGGAAATTGAATTCTGCCACAAAGAAAGATCATTTTCCTTTACCATTTATTAATGATATGCTTAACCGCCTAGCTGGGCAAGAGTTCTATTGTTTCTTGGATGGTTTGTCAGGTTTCTACCAGATTCCTAAAGCTCCCGAGGACCAAGAGAAGACCACCTTCACATGTCCTTTCGGCACTTTCGCATACCGTAGGATGCCCTTCGGATTGTGCAATGCTCCAGCCACTTTCCAACATTTCATGCTCTCCGTCTTCTCCGACATGGTGAATAAATTCGTTGAGGTATTTATGGATGATTTTTCCGTTTACAGTGATTCATTTGATGATTGTATTGATAAACTTGATCGTGTCTTAAGGAGGTGTATTGAATGTAATCTTACCTTGAGTTGGGAAAAGAGTCACTATATGGTTAAAGAGGGAATTGTGTTAGGACATGCTATTTCTAAAAGAGGGATAGAGGTAGACAAAGGGAAACTTGAAATCATTGAAAAGTTACCTCCACCTACTTGTGTGCGTGAATTGCAATCCTTCCTTGGGCATGTAGGCTTCCATAGGAGATTTATCAAAGATTTATCTAAGATAGCTAAGTGCTTGAGTAACTTGCTTGCTAAAGATGTTCCCTTCGAATTCACACAAGAATGTCTTGACGCTTTCCACACACTTAAGGAGAAACTCTTAACAGCCCCTATTGTAGTCTCTCTGGATTGGAAAATTCCTTTTGAAATTATGTGTGATGCTTCTGACTATGCTATGGGTGCTGTTCTTGGTCAAAAGGTTGATAACCGTTTCAGAGTGATTTACTATGCTAGTAAGACCTTAGATGCTGCTCAGATTAATTATACTACCACTGAGAAAGAATTCTTAGCGGTTATTTTTTCTCTAAGTAAATTCAGGTCCTATATTACTGGGTACAAAGTTTTTGTTCACACTGACCATGCAGCTCTCAAGCATTTGATTGCTAAGCGTGAAACCAAGCCCCGCTTCATTGCGTTGGGTACTTCTTCTCCAAGAGTTCAAAGTGGAGGTAATTGATAAAAGTGGCAAGGAAAATCTAGTGGCGGACCACTTGTCCCGGTTGCCAAACATTCCACAAGATGACACACCCGTCCCAGATGATTTGCGCGTAGATCAGTTTATGCGCATAGAGTTGGAACCATGGTACGCCGATATCGTTAACTTATTAGCCACAAATGTGATGCCAACCCATCTCTCTGGACCTGAACGGCGTTCAATTGTGAGGAATTGTCGCCATTACATATGGGATGACCTGTACTTGTTCCTCAAGGGAGGAGATGAAGTCTTGCGGAGGTGTGTACCCGAGAAAGAGCAATTGTCGATACTGAGATTCTTCCATGAGTTAGAATGTGGAGGGCATTATAGTGGCCAAAAGACCGCTCGCAAGGTGCTTCAATCCGGGTTCTTTTGGCCCAGCTTGTTTGAAGATGCGCGCTCATTTGTGGCGCAATGTGACTCATGCCAACGGAGTGGCAACATTGGCAAGCAACAAGAGATGCCCCAGCAAGGTAACTTAGTTGTTGAGCCTTTTGATGTTTGGGGTATAGACTTTATGGGACCATTCCCTAAGAGTAATGGGTACGAATATATCTTGGTTGCGGTCGACTATGTCACCAAATGGGTAGAGGCTGTTCCCACCCGGACTAATGATGCCAAGGTTGTACTCTCTTTTCTTCGTGATGTGATCTTCAATAGGTTTGGGACCCCGAGGTCCATTATCAGCGATGGGGGAGCTCACTTTGTGAACAAGGTCTTCGCTAATCTCATGAAGAAGTACGGGGTGACACATTTCGTTGCTACTCCATATCATCCTCAAACATCTGGCCAAGTGGAAGTGAGCAATCGGCAAATCAAGAAAATCTTGGAGCGGGTGGTCAAACCCTCGAGGAAGGATTGGTCCACCAAGTTGCCAAATGCACTATGGGCATATAGGACTTCATTCAAAACAGTGATTGGTACCACTTCCTCCCGGCTTGTGTACGGGAAAGCTTGCCATCTACCCGTGGAGTTGGAGCATAGATCACTTTGGGCTATCAAGCAATTGAACCTTGATATGGAGAAAGCCGATGAAGAAAGACTTTTGCAACTCACCGAGCTAGATGAGCTAAGATTGAAAGCCTTCGAAAGTGGTAAGATATACAAGGAACGAGCAAAGAGGTATCATGATAGAGGCATCATCCGCAAGGATTTAGTCCCAGGTCAAAAGGCACTCCTCTTCAACTCTCGGTTGCGACTTTTTCCTGGAAAACTCCGTTCTAGATGGGACGGACCATTTGAAATTGTCCGAGTAGCACCCCATGGTGCTGTGGAACTCTTGGACAACAAAACCGGAGCTACCTTCAAGGTCAATGGCCAGAGAGTTAAGCCGTACCTAGAGCCTCTTGAGTCGACTCATGAAGTGGAAGTTGACTTGGTCGAGGTACCTATTGTATCTTAGTTCATTTCATTAGTTTCTTGCACTCTTTATTTGCTTTTGTAGTTGTGGCCTGTGTGCCTTTGATCGTGATTCGTTTAGTCTAGTGTTTGTCTTGGTGCCTTAGGTGATTAAGATAGGAAAAAACGTCGGAAATCTGGAAACAGAGCCAAGCGAAGCGCTTAGAAAGCCCAAGCGGTCCGCTTGGAATTCCAGTAAGAATTTCATTCTTACTAAAATTTCAAGCGGAGCGCCTGGAGCCTCCCAAGCGCTCCGCTTGACAAGCGGACCGCCTGGCTCCCGCCTAGCGGACCGCCTGGACCCTGTACCCAGATTTTCCTCGTTTTTTCCATTCTTCTCACCTTTGCGCACCCGTTTTCACTTGTTTCTTGAGTCTTTTCAGGTACTACTCTTCTATAGGTGTTGGACACGAACCTTATTCAGGGAAGTGTACTCTCAATCCAATTTTTTCTTTCTAAATCAACTTTTCTTTGCTCGAGGACGAGCAAAAGTTTAGGTTTGGGGAGGGGGTATTGGATTTTCAGTACTATATGCTTGTGTGGTTCGTACATGCCTGATTTTACTCAAGTTCATGTGATTTGTCGTGTTTTTTCAAATTTTTGCATGCATATCATCCCTAGATTAGTTGTTGCACGTTGTTGTGTGTGGAGTTTATTGCCAAGTCTTTTGAACTTTTTTATTGAGTAGACTAAGTGTTTATGACCATTGATCATATGTTGCTTCACTTTGCAAGTAGTTTGAGGCTTGTCTCGCTTGGTTTGTCACATTCGCATGTGCGCTAGTTAAGCTTAGTAGTCTCGACATCACCTTGAGTGGTGTTTCTTCTGCTGCGGTTCACGATGGCCTTATAAAATGATGCATGTTAGAGTCTATGGTTGTAACCCGTGTAAGGATGTACGTAAGAGGCGACAAGTTCTTCACCTCGATTAGAGATTGCCAAATGCCTAGGAAGGAGGTAGTGTGAGGTGTGCGATTCCTTGTATTAAACCTATTCTATCGAATAGGTTTGGGGAGGGGGTTGCCTTTTTGATCTTGTCTTTCGTCTTTGAGTTGTTGTAAAGTTTCCTTTTTCTTTTTCTTTTCGTCTTTGTGCTCAAACCTATTCTTTCGAATAGGTTTGGGGAGGTGTTTTTGACACTTAGTACTGCTGCTTTCCCCTATATATAAAAAAAAAAAGAAAGAGAAAAAGAAAAGAAGAAAAAAAAGGGAAAAGAAAAAGAGAAAAGAAAAAAAAAAGAAGAAGAAAGAAAATAAAGAATAAGACCCAAAAGCAAAAGAAGGGTCGTTGCAAGCCAAAAGCAGTCTCGTAGTGTCATGAAAATATTTTTTCCTTGTGAAGTATCGAGTTGTAAATTCTATCTTTCGTTTCGTGCCGCCTTTGTCCAAGGCCTGTTCTTGACCACCCTCGTCTTGCTATTCAAGAAGTGGTTGAAAGAGGCTCATTCTTGAGAATCTGGGTAGAATAGGGGAGTGTTATCTTTCTAAGGGAACCCTCCTTCGTTTGATGAGAGCCAGTATTGGTTCGCCCTCTCTTGAGGAAACGTCTCGCTTGGTGAACAGTAGTAAGCCCTCGGTTTCATAGGCACGGGGCAATTGTAGTATGATAACATGCATCATTGTGTCGTCACTGACCACGTCCAGGTAGAAGATGTTACGAGAGACTCCTTTGTTTAACCAAGTGCACATGAGAATGTGTATATTCGCAATCGAGGCATTCTTCAACCTACTTGCATGTCATGCTCATTTGGTTTTGTTCATAAGCATTTGGAAGATTCAATAGATTAGTTCACTTTACTTGGCATGAGACTCCTTTTGTGTTGCATTTAGGTTAGTTTGTTGCTTGAGGACAAGCAAAGGTTTGGTTTGGGGAGTTTGATGAACGTATTTTTGACGCGTTCATCTTGTCTTTTTTACCTTCTTTTGCTATCTTTTAGCCTTGTTTTTTGGTTAGCAGTTACGTTTTTGGATTTTCCTTCTTAGATCTGATCTTCAGTTACTTTTTGGATACTTTTGAACAGTAGCTTCGTTTTGGAGAGCTCCTAAGCCCCAAAACTCAGAGAAAACTCAGATTACATTGTATTTTAGATTGGATTAAAGGTTTTGGCATAGGATTTCATCCATTGTTTCATCTACGAAGAGGTTTTCATCAATACCCACCGATTAGTGACAGCTTGGTGGTAACATTGTATCATTATCTCTTGTCTAGTAGTTTGATTTGATGTATTCTATTTACAATTCATATGATTTGATGTCTATGTTGAAGAATATGAGTAGCTAAATCCTTTGTGTTGGTGGTAGAATGTAGAATATGCATGCTATGGGTTATGTTTATGCTTACAAGAGATTGTGATTCAATCTTGCTGCAAATTCCTTCATATGATTCTTAGTTGCCTATAAAATATATTCAAATTGAGTATAGTGACAAACTCTTGGTCAATGAAAGCTATAGGATTGTATGTTAGAGATTTGCAGCATGTTTGATAAATGGTGTTAGTGACAAGCACCACTAAAGTATTGATAGTGGTCTTTTATGATGTGTGTCTTGAAAGTTACCTAGACGAGTTGCTTAGCAGACTTGATCGAAGGTTTTACGCACTGAACTTGTGAACATATTCGTAACCCATGCATGTGTATTTGATTTCTACCACCAACCGTTTTCCAAACTTCATTACAACAATCTGATTTCTCGTTGCTTTGTTCTAAGAAAGCAATTCTACAAACATTTGAACTCGTTGTCTGAAATAACTAGCAAAAACCACAAACAAAGCCACGTTAGGTCCCGAGAGAACGACACTCGGGGAAAACTTGTCATTGCACTCCAGTTTGTGTAGTGATAAGTGTTCTTTGGCTTTTAAAACAAATTTAATTGGTGAAAAACGACATCATCAAAAATAAGGAGCCGTTTGAATTTTAAATTCCCAGGCTTTTGATCCTTAAGATGTCACTATCTTGCTTTTGTACTTTCAGCAGCGTCCTTGTTTGTCTTCTAGTCTTCATGTCCTTCGCGTGCATGCTTTGCATTTAATGCTTATTTGAATAGAATTCAAACAGTAACATTGGAGCGCAAATTTAAGTACTACTTTCAGCAAGAGGTCACATATGTTCCATCAGCAAGTGGTCAGTCTCAGTTTCAGCAAACACAACCTACTCTGTCATTCAGATTTTCACTTATGCAATGCTGTTGCTGAATTTTCCACTTTCTGAGCAACATGTGCCTTTGTAGATACCAGTCTTAAGAAATCTTCTTGTCTTCAGATCTTCGAATTCTTCAAGTCTTCAGATCTTCAATATCTTCAAGATTCTGAGCGGTTCTAAATGCTTCAATAGTTTGTTTGTAAAAACAAAGTACATCGTCAGCAAATGCTTCAATAGGTTATTTTCTTTTCAGAAAACAAGACACATCATAAGCTTTAAAAACCAACCTATCTAGCACCTATTGTAAGTCTTCAGCAAACGTTCCTCTTTTACAATGTCCTTAAAATTCTAAATTCCTATGGACCTTAAGAGTACTAGTTACTGGACTTTCCTTAATTTAGCATGGTTAATTGCTCATCAAAATTACAAGTTTCCTAACAAATTTCCCCCTTTTTGATGTTAGCAATCCATGGGTAAATTAATTGTTACCCTTTTAGAGGTTTCTGATGTTGAATAAATCAGTTGATTAATGCAAGCATACTTGAATAATTAAACAGTAAGCATAAGTAAATTGCATAATCAAAAACCAATAAGAGTCAAAATCTTCATTGCTGATAGTTATCTTTCAGAAGTTTACAAGAAGTAGCAGAGATAACTTAAACAGAATCAGCAAGCAAAAACTTTAACAAAAACTATTACAGAGAGTTAAGCTCTTCCAGAAGATTTTCTCAAAATCTCTCTTACACTCTTCTCAGCAAGTGCAGTAAATTCAACACCGTCCTTTTCGTAGTTTTCCAGAAGCCTACGGACTTGTAGTTGAAGAATTCTTGCATTTTTGCAGGCAGTATGATGATGCTTTTCAACATTCATTTCCATGTAGTTAGTCACCCACAAATGCATGCCCCAATTGTGGCATGGAGAAGCTGTGTATCTGAAATGCTTTTAGGATGAATCTTTCTTAGCCAGAGAAGATCTTCTTCTTGATCCTTAGCAGTGAGATAGAAGTACTCATAAGGAATCAATCCAAGTCTCTTCTTCGTTTTCTTGGTTACTGGGTCAGAGTAGTAAGCAATGCCAGGTGGTTTTATCAGATTTGGTTCTTGTCTATAAGTCTTACCAATGGCAGTTCTTCTTACTGAGACCTCAAGATTCAACCATCTCCCAGCAATATTTCCTGGGAGGGATTCTTCCCTTTGTTTTCTTTGCACCTTGAGTTCAATCCATGTGAGCATTTGGTTCAATATGGCTGTAGGAAAGAACTCATTCACCAACAAATCTTCCAGCTTTAAGATCCAGCAACCATGAATGTTTCTGATCACATTCTGAGTGGTTTCATCATTGTTGGTCTTTGTATATTCGATGCCGGAGCCAATAGCAATGCTGGCCAGCCTCTTTTCTTCCTGTCTTCGCCTTCTTCTTCTTGATTTAGCATTATCTTGATCTCTTGCTGAAGAGTCAGACGAGAAATGCTTTGAGTGGCCAGACGGAGTCAAGGCTGTTAAGGGTCTAGCTCTTATGGCTTGAGCTATTGTCTGATTGTCATCATCTTCATTCAGATTTTGATGACTTTTAGTATGGCAAAAATCTTGAGTTTCAGTAGCAGTTTTTCTCTTTTTGGTACTTGCTGAATTTAACTCAGATTATGCTTGCCTTTTAGAACTTTGCTCTTTTTCAGCAAGCGGTTCTATGGGCAGTGGCTCATCAACAGCAGGAGGGGTTTGGTTTTTTTTTCTGGTACTTTTCTTTTCCCCCTTAGACATGGATTGCAACATCAGAGTGATGTGCAGAGAATAGAACTCATTGCAATTTTCAGCAAGAGTGCTTAAGCTATTATACTTCATGATGATTTGTTGCTGATCAGAAGTCATTTTTGACAACTCTCTTTGAATATTCATCATGTTTTCTTCATGTCTTTTCTCTGTTGCGGCCTTATCATCCATGAAAGTCTGAGCCTTCACGAGAGTGGTCTTTGCTAGTCTGAGTGCTTGACTTACACCTTCTTCATAGCTCTTGTGATAAAGACTGATGTCTTTCTGAGCTATTGTCAGAGTAGTAGTGCGTCTCAGCACTGTAGCCAAATTTTTTCCAAAATCAAGCGGGCTCTCAGCAAGCAATGCCTCATCTTCTGCTTTGCAGGCATCATGGACTTTCTTTAGTGCTAAAATTCTAGGAGTAAAATCCTCAACTCTTGGGAACGGCACTAGATGTGGTGTCAAGGAATGAAATTTAAGTTCTAAAGCAAACTGATCATCCTTTAGCAGCAACTCTCCTCTAAGATCATCATCTATATCATTAATGTAGTCAGGAGGAGGAATTTGAACAACTTTTGGATCTCTTTTGGACTGTTCATCCTCATTTGCTGATAAGTCATCGTCATCCTCAGATTCATCAAGGTCAGCAACCTTGGAACCTAAGTCAGCAGCTTCACTTCCTTTTTGTTGAGTGGTTGCTGATGGCAACACTTCAGACTCAACAACTGGAGTTTCACCAGTAGTTAGTTTTAATTGAGTAGTTGCTGAGGGCAACGTTTGAGACTCAATGACTGGAGTTTCGCCAGTAGTTAGTTTTAATTGAGTTTGGGACTCAATTACTGGAGTTTCGCCAGTAGTAAATGGAAGGGAGGGACTTCCTTTGGTCTTAATCCTGAAGATTGACCAATTTCCAGATCCTGCGTATGCCTTGCATGGATCAAGAGACTGTTCTGTAGAGCGCGTTGGTAATCTTCATCCTGTTCATCATCATCATCAAGGTTTTCATCAGTAACCTTGGCATCAGAAATTGGACTCTTGCCATTTTTCAAGGCAGCCCTTTTTCTGGCATATTCCTCTTCCGTATCAGCACCTTGCACAGGTGCTTGATTTTCAGCAGCAACAGGAGGAGGTTGAGATTCATGCTGAGGTTGTGGTTGTTCAGCTTGCTGATTTTCTTGTTGAACATTTTCAGCAACTGTCAACTTTAAGCCTCCAGCATCAGGACTTGGACCTTGATTGTCATCATCATCGTCTTTCTTGTCCTTAGAATCTTTCCCTTCATCATCACTTGGATCAGTGGGAATGTTCTCATCTTCTTCCTCTTCATCATCATCGGTCAGAATTACTAACTCGAGGTGCTTGTACAAAGCAACACTCGTCACTTCCTCTTCCTCATTTATTTTGTGGGGATCAGCCACCACAGGTACAAATGAACCTTTGAGCATCACAACTTGTTCAGCTGGAGAGGCACTCTTGAATTTGGCCTTCATATTCTCTCTGATTTGAGCAATCAGATTTGAGCTCATTTGCTAAGAATATGTCATTTCTTCAGGGAGGATGGAGTGAACGAATGTCTCGAGCTTTAGCAGAGAAGATCTCTTTTTCTCATTAGATAGATGAAGATGGAGATCAGAGAAGTCCATTCGCCTGTATCTTTGCCAGTTGCTGACGGACTTAGCAACTTGTGACAAAGTGGTTCTTTTGAAGTTCAAGTACAGTTCCTCAGAACTCACTTGTTGATCTTCAGCGATGATTACCACTTCAGTGGTCTCCTTTTGAGCCTGAAAAAGAACGTTATTTAGATCAGGATTGGTTTGGAAAATTGTTTTAGAGTTCAAAGCTGAAACATGAATTACCTGCTGAGATTCAGCAAGCTCATGTTGTACAATTTCCATTCCTTGAGGAGCTTGAATTGCATCCTCCATTTGTTCATCCTGAAATAAATTTGAGTTAGATACAAGTCCTTAGCTGTCAAACTTAGTTTTATTACCAAAAACATTAAGTACCTGCTGAGCAGGGAGTGTTGGTTCTGGTGCAGAGGCTTCAGCAACCATCTGACTTGCATCTTGAGAAGTCTGTAGAGATAATATAATATTAGCAAAAGAATAAATTTCAGAATTTGAAGTTTTACTGATGGTTGAATTAACTACCTGCTGAAGAAGGACAGGTTGTGGCTCAGTCCTGTCAGCATTAACAATTTCTTCAGCTTCTTGGACTGTTTCTTCAGCAGACTTCTTGTCTTGCTCTATTTGAGAAAGCTGTGCGGTTTCAGCAATCTCCCTTGTCTCTGAAATGACAAGTTGAGCAGAAGCATCTTGACCTTTAAGCTCACTGCTTGTCATGAAGACATCAATGGATTTGTTGGATGATTCTTCAATCTCCAACTCCATTTGTTGGCTTATAGCTTCCAGTACAAGCTGGACTTTGTCGATTGATGTCTTGGGTGAACTTGGGCCAGTATTCTCAGCATCACGAGATGCGTCGTTGAATAGTGCTTCTTGTGTTTCAGCAACTTCTGGAACTGGAACCATTGTTGTCTCAGCAATTGGTCCTTCAGCAAGCGGGGTTTCAGCAACTTGATGAATTGCTTGTTCAGCAACCATCTTTTCAGCAGCATCAGCAAGTGCCGCCTTTTGCAGATCAGCAGCAATATCACTTGCTGGTTCCATAGTTTGATCATCTAAATTATCTACAATGTAGATATCTGGGACTTGGGCAGGAATTTCATTTCCACTGCCTTGTGGTATGTTCTCAGTAGACGGATCAACGTTAAGTCGATCATTGAAGGCTTCCGCAAACACTTCAATGTTGTTGACATAGGCTTCAGTAACTACCTTGTCAACATCTACTTGCAAATGCGTTTCAGCATTTGTCTGGGAATTGTCTGAGAGGTCTTGGACAACAGGAACTGACTTGCGAGCCAGTGTTTTCTTCCTTGTGTTGCCTGTCCTTTTCCTCTTTGGTACGGGATTTGCTGATGACGCTGCAGTCTGAGTGTCATCATCAACTTTCCTCTTTTTCTTGTTAGATTTCCCAGCAGGTACGTCAGTTGTTGCATTTTCAGCAACGGCTGTTGTACACTTACCTTGTTGATCATCTACAGCAGTTTCATTTTTGTCACCACCATCAACAGCAGTTTCATCTCTAAGTTGCTGAGTGGTGACATTTGCAGCTGTTGTATACCTTTCTTGCTGGCTTGTGCTGACAACATTTGCAGCTGTTGTCTTTTAAGATTTTTCAAGTTTCTTGCCAACAATCTTTGGTACATTCTGTTTGTAGAAAGATCTTCCCACATTGTATACAGATTTCTTGATTGGCAATGGGTTTCTCAGCTGAATCCTGAAATGTTCAAGGATATAGCATATATTTATTTCATACATAACTGGAAAGGAAGGTGAGACCTTGTTGTCTTCTACCTTTACCTTAAACTTAGTAACACAATCAACAAGTCTGTTGAAAATGTACTTAGCCCAGTTAAGTTCCGTTTTATTTTCATGGATATGCATCAGTAGCGGCCATCTTCTCAGGCCTACTTGGTCAATTCCTCCAACATGGGAGTCAAGAACTTTTATCAGTAGCAGAGCTACTAGACCAAGTGAGTGGCAGAGATGCTTCCTCTTAACGTGCTTTGTCCAAGTCACGGGAGCAATCTCTCCTTTCTTCATTTTCTCATTTCTGACGTCACTGTAAAAAGCTTCAATTTCTTCGTCAGTGGCAGTGACGTCATCTTCAGTTCCAGTGGTTGAAATCTGAAAGATTTCCGCTAAATCAGTCCGTTTCAGGACGATTTGCGTGTTCTGAACTGTAGTAAAGATCACTTTTTCATTGACTCCTTTACTATCAGTAAGGTACTGGATTTCTGCATTGTTGTAGAATTCCATTGTATCTATCATGCTCACTTGCTTAGTGCGAGCAGATATGAAGTGCATGAGGCCTTGCTGCTTGATAAACTCAAGCGCCTCTTCATTCTCGTCATCGAGTTCTTGTTCATAGAAGTACCTAATGTACTTCTCTTTTGCAAAACCTCCCCATTGCATCAACATCTCACACTTTGCAGTGTCAAAGATATGACGGAGGCATAGGTTTTCCGATATCCTATCGTTTTTCAACACAACTTTCGTTGTGTTTGTTGCCGGAGTAGTCACCGGAGCAGTGCGTGTCTCATTACTGTCAACCTTAGATGAATTTGAGGACTTAGAAGACTGTCTCTTTGGTGCCATTTCTTATATAGAGAAGAAAGTTTGTACGAAAAGAGATAGTTTGCTTTTTGACCGGAGGTACAGTAGATTCAGACTAAAATTTGCAGAGAAAGGAAATGTGAGTTAAAGAATTTTTTCATTTCTCTAACTCCTTCTTTATATAGTGTCTCTGATGTGTGAGAAACTCAATCGATTTGAGCTCTCAGCAAGGGTAAAACAGAGAAACACAGGCGTTAGTTGAGCCTTTGAATTAAATGCGTAGTGGCCCACTAACTTGAAACCGTCAGAGCACTCTCTCTCTCTTTGTTTTATTAACCGTTAGATTAGTAACTCCTTTTAATCAATGGCCACGATTGAATTTCATGTCATGATTATTACGAGTTTATCTGTGCCCGATTAACGTCACAAATTGATTTTACCGAGTTTTAAGGGATTAGATTGCTTGCTGAAATAGACAAGAATCTTTTCAGTGAGTTTGTATTATCATCCTAGATACTTGCTGAATGTTCCCCCTTACTTAGATATCTCATATTTACTTAAGTTTGAAAGATATTTCTGATTTCCCGTATTAGTAAATTCTTTTGTACTTGAGATATCCTTTGGTAAAATCTGAGACATGAGTTTTGCTCTTTTTCGGAGTTCTCGTCTCAGAATATTCCCTTGATACTTGAATACCTGTTTCAGTATCTTTGATTGTCTGAATGCCTGTTTCAGCAATCCTTAAGGTTTTTCTCTTACTGAGTGCCTGTCTCAGCAAGTGATCAAGTTTCCTAACAAATACCCGTTTTGAAGGAATTACTTGCTGAGTGCCTGTTTTAGCAAACATGTAGAGACTTATCATTTCTTAGAAGAAATTTTTAAGTAAGAATACTTTGGCTTGTTGAATACCTGTTTCAGCATTCTGCCAAGTGTATCCTTTATTGAGATAGTTCAATCAATCCAAGGTTATACCTTAGCATCGCGAACCTATTGTCTGGTAGGGGCTTTGTAAAGATGTCAGCAAGCTGATCATCAGTGCCTACTTTCCCAACCTCAATATCTCCTTTTTCTACATGATCTCTAATGAAGTGATGTCTAATATCAATGTGCTTAGTCCTTGAGTGAAACTTAGGATTTTGCGTGATAGCAATAGCACTTGTATTATCACAAAAGATTGGTGTTTTCTTTGCAGAAATACCATAATCTCTTAATTGTTGCTGAATCCATAGGATTTGAGCTGTGCAACAACCAGCTGCAATGTATTCAGATTCAGTGGATGAATTGGCAACACAGGTTTGCTTCTTGCTGAACCATGATATTAATCTAGTACCCAAAAACTAACAAGTTCCAGAGGTACTTTTTCTATCAAGAGTTGATCATCCATGATCAACATCAGAATAACCAACCAATTCTAGTCCAGAATCTTTAGGATACCATAATCCAACATTGACTGTACCTTTGACATATTTCAGTATCTTGATTGCCTTTTTGTAGTGTGATTCTCTTGGATCAGATTGGAATCTTGCACACACACAAACAGCATACTGAATGTCAGGTCTACTTGCTGTTAAATACAAAAGGAACCAATGAGCTTCCTATACTTGTGTTCTTCAACACTTTATCTTCTTAGTATAGCCCAATTTGGTACCAACACTCATAGGGATCTTTTCAGGTTTCTCATCCTCTTTGATCCTAAACTTTATGAGCATTTCTTTCGCATACTTTGCTTGATTTATGAATATTCCATCTTTGAGTTGCTTGACTTGCAATCCTAGGAAATATTCAATTTTCCCATCATACTCATTTCAAACTTATTTGTCATGAGTTTGGCAAAATCATCACAAGTTGCTTGTCCTTAGATCAAAAAATATGTCATCCACATAAATTTGAACTAAGAGAATTTACCATCATGGTTCATGGTAAATAAGGTTTGTCAACTTCACCTTTCTTGAAACCATTTTCCAGCAAGAACTTAGCCAAGGTATCATACCATGCTCTTGGTGCTTGCTTTAGACCATATACAGCTTTCTGAAGCTTGTATACCATCTTGATTTCTGAGGGAAGTTCAAAGCCAGGGGTTTGTTCTAGTAGACTTCTTCAGCAAGTTCACCATTCAAGAATGCACTTTTAACATCCATTTGGTAAACAATGAAGTCATTGTGAGCAGCAAAGGCCAAGAAAAGCCTAATGCATCCAATCTTGCAACTGGTGCATAAGACTCATCATAGTCCAATCCTTCAGTCTGACAGTAACCTTGAGCAACTAAACGTGCTTTATTTCTTGTTACTTCACCAGACTCACTCAGCTTGTTTCTGAACACCCACTTTGTACCAATAGCTTTCTTGTTCAGCAAGTGGTACAAGTTTCCAGACTTTGTTTCTTTCAAATTGATCCAGTCTTCTTGCATTGCCTTTATCCATTCAGAATGCTTTTAAAGCTTCTTCTATGGTTTTAGGTTCAATTTCTGAAACAAAGCAAGAGAACAAGATTCTACTTCTACGACAGTTGCTTCTTCAGCAAGTCCATGAGTAGCTTTGGATCTAGTCACTTGGCGTTTATTAATATCGCCAATCATATCCGTAGAGGGATGATCTCTAATCCATTTATTAACAGGTTTTCTGCTTGTTGGATCAGGATATGTTTGCTCATCAGCATGTGACTTTCAGTACTACTGGGAATTTGTGTCTCTGCTGAGATTGTTCATCAGCAACTGCTTGTTCAGCATTGCTTGATTGAGGTAGTTCATCAGCAGGCACTGGAGGTTGCGTAATTCAGCAACTTCCGGAGCAACCGCGTCTTTTGCTGGAAATTCTTTTGTCGTGAACTAATTTATCTTGTCATGACTAGGGGAGGAGAGTCATTGTCAGAATCATCATTTAGTTCAATTGACTTGATTTGCTAGCATTAGATTCAGTTCTTTGCTCATGTATGATTAACTTTTTCATACATTCTGATATTTCTTCTTCAGCAGGCACTCCTTGTG
>CM051456.1:36040543-36135642 GCA_028274465.1 Plantago ovata | reverse complement strand
TTTTCAGCAAGGCAATCGTGATCTGATACAAGGCATTTTTCAACGATTGCTGAAGACCAATCTACAGGTGTACAAGCCTCCTGATCTTCTTGCAATCATAATTACCTTCATAGTCTCGAAATCTATAAGTTTACATTCATCACTTTTGATTTTGATGAAGTATCCTTTGTCAGCAAACTGACTCATTCTGAAAAGGTTAAACTTAAGATTTTTGACATAAAGAACTCCATTAATGGTTATGCATCCTAACTTCACATCACCATAGCCTTTTGTAGAACCGGAGCCTCCACCTGCAAACCTTATTGTTGGACCTTTAGACCACCGTCTATAGTTAATAAGGTTATTCTTGTTGCCCGTCATGTGCTTTCCACAACCACTATCAAAGTGCCAGATTGCATCGTCTGTCTCTGTGGCTGAAGTCTGCACAATCAAGAGCAAACAAGTTAATTATCCAATATTGGATGTCCATTAACATGTTCAAGAATGCGTCCAGTGGAAATCCAAGTCTTAAGTTTTTCAACTTTGACTTGTTTTCTACTTGCTGAGGAACTAGGAGGTTTTGAGCTGAAAGACTTTTGATTCGTGCTGATCAAATCCACTTTCTGATGTGGTGTCTTGCTCGGTTGACCTTTTTGCTGAAGATACTTTTCATTAAGTTCTTTTCTATCAAGGTTCCTTCTAGCCCTAGCATTAAGAGTCTTTTCAGAACTCTTAGGCTTGATTTTCTTCATCTCTTTGAAGTATCTTTGCTGACTTTGCTTATACTCGTGAAAAAGTTGACTTTGCTTGGTTTTGAAACCGAGTCCACTTTTCGGAGAATGCTGAGCTTTTGTGTCAACAACCTTACTTGATTCAGGTTTGTCAGCAAAGGTCTTCTGATTACTTTTAGTAATCTTGCCTTTTGACTTAACAACTTGCCTTTCAGCAACTTGTTTGGCGGGATTCTTCACAACATCATTCTTCTTTCCAGTTTGCTTCTCAGCAACCTGTTTTCCTTTTAAAGTCTTGTTACTTTGAGTAGCAACAGCGGGCTTTATGGTCATAGGTACTTGATTGCATGTTTCAGCAACCTTAGATTGTCCAAACTGATAGAGTTCTGGTAGACCACTATCAGCAGCATGTACAAAGGAGATCGGTGATTTATCTTTACTCAAGATTTCTACGTCATCACCTTCATACGTTGCACCTAAACCTTCTTTCTGAGATGGATCTCTCAAGTAAGAGTTTAGTTCAGTCAGCGTATTACTTCCGTCCACATAAGATTTGAAATTGATTTTCATCTTTTTCATCTCTTGGATTTCAGCAAGTAACTTTAGAATTGAGGACTGATATTCTTGCAATTCTAATGCCATTTGAGAATTCTTCTCTGTAGCTTCAGCAATCAACTTCTTAAGACGCCTTATTTCAGCATCCTTTTCTTCTGTCTCTTCCTTCAGTAAGACATACTTTTCAGTAGTCTGCTTGGTCAGAGTTTCAGCAATCTGTAGTTTCTCTTGCTGTCTGCTTAGAGTTTTCTCAAATCTTTCAATTTCTCCTTGAATCTTGTCAAGGTCAATCTCGTATTCACTTTCTGAGTCTAAGTCAGAGGTAGGGTTGTTTACCTGACCGGCCATGAGGCAGAACTCGTAGTTTGACACATCTGGATAAGCTTCCATAGCTATTCCACAAACTTCTTTGCCAATCTCCACGTCTAGAGTGGCTTCTTCATCGTCAGTGTCTGAACTTTCATCCTCACTGTCTTCAGAGCTAGTATCAATACACAATGCATCGATTTTTGCTTGAAGCTTCTTCTTTTCTTCGGCGATAAAAGCTCTTTTGAACTTCTTCTTCTTTTAGCAGATTTGCCTTTCAGCAAAGGGCAATTAGCTTTGAAGTGTCCAGGCTTTTTGCAGTAAAAGCATAGATCATTTCCAACTGCAGGTTCTTCTGATGAAGTTGCTTGCTGAGCTTGCTTGTTCAGCGAGCTAGTCTCATTCTTGTACTTATGGTAGTTATAACCAAGATGCTTTTTCAGCTTCTCTTTTGCTTTTCGCCTTTCAAGTTCCTTGCTGATGAATTTCTTCATGTTTTTGACAACCAAAGAGCTTTCATCAGTAGGCTCTTTATCATTCTTCTTTTCAGAAGATGACGGCTTTGCAGCAAGAGCAATGTTTTGCGATTTTTCAGTAAACACATTTTCTCTTTGCTTTGTCTCATAATTGACGGTAGCAAGATGAGAGAACAACTCTGTTGGTGTAATATCTGGCATTCCTTGATTGTAATAGAAATTCTGAGTGTGGATCCATTCTTGATTCAGACTTCTGATGATCGTTTTCACTTTCTCAGAATCTGAATAACGGTTTCCAACACCCAAGGCTGCCATTTCACTAACAAGAGTTGTGAATCTGAAATTCAAGTCTTCCAGTGACTCGTTTGTACCTTGCTTAAAGTTTTGAAACTTTAATTTAAGTACTTCAAGTTTGTTTTCCTTGGTTTTGTCAGATCCAGCACAAAGATCTTGAACCATTTTCCAAGCTTCCTTAGCAGTCTTAGCACCCCACAGTTTGCACTGTATGGTATCCGGAGTTGATCGAATGATGATGTTTCTTGCTTGGCCATCAAGACGGAATCTCTTAGCTTCGTCAGAAGTCCATTCCTCTCTTGGTTTTGTCACAACACTATCTGATGGTTCGCCTAAGATAGTTTCCTTTCCAGCTTCAGTGGTCTTGTGAGGAAACTTCTTTCAACCTTAGTGATTTTGATAGGTCCATCATTAATGACAGTGACCATCTCATCACTAATGGCCTCAAGATGTAGCATCATGTTGTTTCGCCATTTTTCGTAATTTTCCAGCTTCAGCAAGGGAGCATCTCCTAAAGACATCCTGTCAGCAAAGCACTACCAAACTGATCAAGTGAGAGTGATTTACGGAAAGCACCTAAGGGGATCTAGGTTCAGTGCTGAAGGTTAAAGAACCTCCAGATCCGATACCACTTGTTGGTCCCTTTAAACAACAAGAAAAGACTAGAGGGGGGGGGTGAATAGTCTTTTCAAAAAATCGTCGTTTAAAACTTTCTCAGCAAGTACTTATTACTTTTCAGTAATGAATTTGCTGATACTTAACTTTCTCAGCAAGCGCAAGTTACTTTGCAGTAACTAGGTTTGCTGATACTTAAAATCAGAGAGCGGAAGTCTTTGATACAATAAGTGTTCTTTCAGTAAATGAAGATTTCAGCAAGTGATGTGAGTGACTGTGTACAGATAGATATGATTTGCTGAAAACTAAATACAGTAAGTAAATCACACAAACACTTTTATAGTGGTATCTGAGAGTGGCGTAATCTCTTAACTAATCCACTTTGTCCTTTCTAGGACTGAATCCACTAAGATATGATTGAGGTTCCTTACAACACCTATCTAGAGCGATTAAAACAGAAACCAAAGCACACTTGCTTCGTCTCCAACCTAATCTATAGAACGCAACCTTGTTCTCCACCAAACTTGGTAGTTTTAATCAGCAAAACTATGCTCGATTAAGTTCCCCCTGAATATCACGCCTGAAAGGGTGTATTTTCAGTTAGAGAGGTTTGGGATGAGATAACTTAATTATAACTTATTCAGTTACAACAAGTAATCTAAGAAACAAAACTTTGAATACTTTGCAGTAAACAAGTTTGATTGTTTCCGGTGTCAAGACTTGTTCTTGTTCGAAAGAAAGAAAGGACACTTAACTAATTTCTTAGTCGTGCAAATTCTACTTCTTAACAAGTAGCTTTTTCAAGCTTTAGGTCTTGGAACGGATCAATGGCAGTATAGAGAGTTTGAAGGTATGTGAGTTTTAAGCACAAGTAAGAGTTTGATCACGTTGTTGACACACATCAACTCTTTGCCGGATGACCTCTATTTATAGTGAAAATAAGGAGCCGTTTGAATTTTAAATTCCCAGGCTTTTGATCCTTAAGATGTCACTATCTTGCTTCTGTACTTTCAGCAGCATCCTTGTTTGTCTTCTAGTCTTCATGTCCTTCGCGTGCATGCTTTGCATTTAATGCTTATTTGAATAGAATTCAAACAGTAACATTGGAGCGCAAATTTAAGTACTTTCAGCAAGAGGTCACATATGTTCCATCAGTAAGTGGTCAGTCTCAGTTTCAGCAAGCACAACCTACTCTGTCATTCAGATTTTCACTTATGCAATGCTGTTGCTGAAGTTTCCACTTTCTGAGCAACATGTGCCTTTGTAGATACCAGTCTTCAGAAATCTTCTTGTCTTCAGATCTTCGAATTCTTCAAGTCTTCAGATCTTCAATATCTTCAAGATTCTGAGCGGTTCTAAATGCTTCAATAGTTTGTTTGTAAAAACAAAGTACATCGTCAGAAAATGCTTCAATAGGTTATTTTCTTTTCAGAAAACAAGATACATCATAAGCTTTAAAAACCAACCTATCTAGCACCTATTCTAAGTCTTCAGCAAACGTTCCTGTTTTACAATGTCCCTAAAATTCTAAATTCCTATGGACCTTAAGAGTACTAGTTACTGGACTTTCCTTAATTTAGCATGGTTAATTGCTCATCAAAATTACAAGTTTCCTAACAGTCAACAATACGAAGATAGAGATTTAGATAGATCAAGGAAATAAAACTATAACTCAGAGTATAATGCGCGATATAGCCATTAGCATAATTATTAACCCTTCGCTAAGAATTCACATACTATCACCAACGAGAAGTTTAGCTACTCATAGTTGTCATGCAATCAACAGAAATCATAGAAGAAAACATGTTGAAAGATATATAAAAATAAGTAGAAAAACTATAAGATACAATGTTACCGAAGGTTGTCAATCTCCGAAGAATTGCGATCTTACAAGCTCCAAACTGCTATGAAAAAGTATCTTCTAAGCTAAGAACCCCCAGAACAGGCTCTGGGGAGTTCCTACCTAAAACTACAAATAAGGGTGAGAGAAAAGGTCTGGAAAAGTATGAAAAACGGAGAAAAACTTAGCAACTATATATAGGCTACGAATTGTGTGGGGCGAAGGGCCCCACACACCGGGCGATTCGCCTGGTGTGGGGCAATTCGGCCCACATCCCGGGCGATTCGCCCGGGAGTAAAACTCGGCCAGATACGCGTTTTCGACGCGTTTTTGGATTTCTTCCCCTTTTCGGACTCAGTTTCTGACTTCTAGTGGCCTTCTAACCTCCAGATTCGACCCCTAGACTTCAAATCCTATCCGGAATCTTTCAGATACTCCAAATAGGCTTCTGGAACACCAATTCCTTGTCTACTTCAATATAATTGCCTGGAATCCTCGTTTTTCAACCAAAACCTGTAAAATAAAGACTAAAGGGAAACGTGACACTATTCTAATAAAATGCACTAAAATATAGCTAAATTAACATAGAGGATAGCTAAAATAGGTGAAAAAGACTCAAATGAAAGTGTAAAATACGCATTCATCAACCAACGAATTGAAACAAGTCCTCAAGAGCGCCACTGGAACAACTATGTCAAACGAGGTTTGCCGAATATGCAAGAACTATGGGCATGGAGCTCATATGTGTAGATCGGAGCTCGCATATGATGATGGCAACTGGGTTCAAGGAGGCGAAGAGGAAGCCTTTGCTACGGAATTTGGTACTTAAGAAGCTAGCTACGGACAAGATGGTAGGAATACTCGAGGTGGATTTTGGAGAAGAGGGTTCCGAAGCAATCAAGGATATGCACCGGCTAGCCAAACTTATGGCCCTAACCAAGACCGTAGTAGGCTTAACTATGGTAATGACCACTGCGAAAATCCCACTCCAAAAGAGCAACCGAAGTCGAAGACAACTCTACTGATGAAGAACTTGCAAAAGATGGTTGATCACACCCAAAGTTTTCTCAAACGTTATGAAGAAGATTCTGAGAAGACTAGGGCAAGGCTTGATCGGTTGGAAGAGAGCACTAGGCTTGCCCATCACAAGATGCAAGAGTTGATCGACCGAGGAGCAAGTAGGGAGCAAAGGAAGTTGCCTAGCAACACTGAGAAGTCGATGTCCATTACCTTGGTGGGTGATCTACCTGTCGAAATCACCATCAAGAAGGTTGCTAAGTGCGAGTGTTGCAAGGGGGGAGAACATCCACTAGCCAAGGAAGAAGAGAAGGACCTTGGTACTGATGAGAGTGAAGAGGAGCAAGAGGATCCCAAGCCACTCCCTCAAAGTTTCGATGTTAAGATCAGGATTGGTGAACTTGAAGATGTCCGTGCCACACTAGACACGGGATCCTACTCTAATGTGCTCCCAATGAATGTGTTCGAGAAGAGTAGCCTTGGAAAACTATCTAAGCATAAGGCTATTATGCAATTGGCGGATGGATCCTTTGTGAGACCCGAAGGCGTTGTAAAGAATGTATTGGTCAAGATTGGTGAAGCTTCTGCATACACCAATTTTGTAGTTATGCTGGCGTCTACACCTGGGATGGGGGATGTTGTTCTATTGGGGCGAACGTTCTTGACCAAACTACGCTCCGTGATTGACATCTACCGAAGGACTTGCACCATTGAGGTGGATGCAAGCGACATGTGTTGCGAGCCATATCTGATCCACCTTATCACTTCAATGCCTCTCACACTATTAACTACTGTGGTCTTGCTGTCTATGTTCATTCTTATTCACAGGTTCGTGGCATGAGGAGAAGATCCATGAAGCGGAAGTCTAGTACCCTCAAGAAGAAGAGTTAGGCGCAAGAAGGAGTCGAGTCAAAGACTATAAACAATGGCGCTATCCGGGAGGCAACCCGGAGTTTTTTATCTCTTTTTTACTGCTTTTTTGCATGCATCCATACTTGAACAATTTGCTTTTCATATGTGAATTTGTTCGTCTTTGTGTCGTATGTGCATATGTTTGTGTTTGAGTGAACTTTTTCGAGTAGTTTTATGGGTAAAATGGTTTTCGGGGATTAAGAAAACCGCGTTTTTTCGAAAGTTTCGTCTCCCCACCTCAGGAGGTGGGGGGCGAATCGCCCCAAAAGTCCAGAGAGCTCCGCGCTCTAGACGTTGCGGGGCGACTTGCCCCACGGATTCTGCAGAATCAAAAACGCGAAAAACCCCCTTTCTCCTCATTTTCTTCATCTCTTCACCCTTCTTACTCCCCAAAATCCGAAAAAAGCAAAAATATTTCAATCATTCATAAAATATTCAATCTTCCACCAAATTTTGTGTTCTATAGCTTCAATCGAAGCCCATTACGTGCTCTTTCTTTTCATCCGAACAACTTTCAATCTAGTGCATTCGTTTTCCAGATCTGAGGTATCTTCACATGAACCCTAATTTCTCAAATTTGGGGGTTTTCTGTTTTGACCTTCAATTAGGCTTATATGATGTATGGGTAGGTTGTATGTGTGATTAGAAACGTTATTTACTATCAATTACATGCTCAATTATGCTTGGATTGTTGATTTGGGAATTTTGCTACTATATGTTTTTATCTTATTATGCAATGTATCTTTTTCTTCGATTCCATACATACGATTGTGTTTACTGATATAATGATGATGGATATGATGGTAGAATGCATAATTGTTGGGTATGATGATTTATGATGCCAGAATTTTTCGCTACTATGGTATGAATTGAGCCTTACTATTAGGTTATTGGTTGTCTAGCACGAGCGTAAAGCGATATGTACATATCGAAATTATTTTGGTGTGTTGCATGTTAATAGCTAGATTAGACATGAAGGATTGCGGAGTTCGATTGTTGATTTATCACTCGTGTGTTTCGCTCTTACATTAGCATATGCATGAGTTAGTTTTATGCCATACGAGGTACTAACTGCTGTTTGTAGGAACTATGTCACAAAGGGAGAGAAGCACTCTCGTTTGGCTACTATGAAGTATTGGAGGGGGATCGATTACAACCATGTCTAGGAGAGTGCACTTATTCGTTTGACCGACGGATAATACCGACAGACTGACGAATAAGGGCGTTGACCAGCCCTTATTCGTTTGACCGACGGATAAATTTATCCGTTGGTGACAACTACCGACGGATAACTTTATCCGTCGGTCATGTCAACCGGTCATTACCGACGGATAAAGTTATCCGTCGGTTTTTTTGTTTAATTTTTTTATTATTTTTCTTAATAATTGTACAACAACCTGTTTAATAATATAAATTTACGTACTAAAAATTAAAAATCATTAAAATTGAATTGAAAATAAAATTCAATAAAATTCGATTCTTCAAAATAGAAAAACGTTTACTACAAATGTAAATGTGAAAGGTTTACAATAGTACTACAAATGCCCAACTAAAATGTCAAAATCTAAGGACGACGACCACTAGAACCACGACTACTGGAACCCGAAGGAGCATGAGAACTGCCTTGCAAACCCGCACTCCCTGCCGTACCAAGGCTCCCCTCCCCGGTCTGAAACACAGCTCCCTCTGCGAACGGGTCTATGCCAATGGGATGCTTCTCCAGCAGCTTCTTCAGCACGAAATTCTGTGTCTCCACCTGACACAAGTAATGATCGATGTAGTTAAGAATATGAATGATAGATGCAAGCAATGTAAATGAGCATACAAGTGGTTATACATCTACATGACATATCAACATAATCTTAGCATACAAGTGAATATATCTGAGACACAAGTGTGTTCTGAATGGTCATCATCCTAGCATTATCGGCCCTAAGTGCTGCCATCTCCTCAGCCAATTGAGAATCTGAGCTGGAGGTAGAACTGGATGAGCGCTGAAATGATTCAGCTGCAAGAGAACGTCCCAAGTTCCCTAAGCCATAGACCGACCACTTAGGGCCAGGAGGGTTCACCTCGAGGAAGGCAGCGTTCTCTTCCTCCATCGTAAGTCCGTCACCCTTCTCTTCCATCTTAAGCATGTACAAAGCCTCAACCTCCTTCTACAAGCAGTTAAGCAATACATGAGTTGATATATTACAATACATATACAAACTTTTTAAAAAGAAATACAGTACAAGTAACTCAAACTACTCATTTATGTACTTACATTCAGTTTCTGGGCTTTCTTGCATGTCCACTTGTCGTTCTTGAACTTGGCATTTTTCACCATGGCCAAGTACGACTCACATCCTTGTCCAGTGAGCCTCTGTTCATTTTGCAAAGTAATAAGTGTCAGTGTTTACAATAAAATTTTAAGAATATTGAATGTGACTGGAGTAAAGCACAAGTTAACTTACTGCATTGAGGTCACGAGTGGCCTGAGACTGTTTGCCGAGATGGTGCTTCGAATAGTCCTCGTCATCACCGGAGCTGCTTCTGTCCGCCCGTGCTCGATTCTTCTTGTTCTGTTCTGCTAGGTCCTCGGCATCCTATGTCTTCCAGTAAGCCAACCACAGAGGCCACTCGCTGTCGTGGATGAATCTAGGCTTCACTCGAGGAGAGTCCTTAAGGTCGTGGACCTTGTCTCGGTAACAACGAGCACCAACAGTGTTGAAAACAAACCAAAGCTCCTTCAATAGCACGTTTGGCAAGTAGTAGTGTTTCTAACCACCAAAACAACCAAAGGTCACAATTTAGAACGACACAACAATCAATACAACAAGAACAAGATTAACGTAAGCACAATGGTGACTAACATATCACCCAAATATAGTGGCTAACATACCACTCACATTGCCCTAAAAAAACAACTAACACATGGTGACTAACATATCACCCAAATATAGTGGCTAACATACCACTCACGTAAATTTAGAATAAAAATAAAACAACGTTTACTGAACATTTAAGATTGTTACAATACCCGCAGCTCATCGAAGTAGAAGCCAATGACATGGTCAGGCAGCCTTGACCACTTCTCCCCACCACGGTCCTCAGTCGGTGCTGGAGCGATGAACTTCTGGGTGATGATGTCACCAATCTTCGAATGGGCAGATGCAGGGTAAAACCTATTATGATTGATAAATACAAATAAGAATGAATAAGCATAATAAAGTATACGTAATATGTCACAAGTTAAACAATAAACTAAACAGCAGAAAGTGTACTTACGCAGCTTTCCCGTTAGGGAACAGAACAGGCTTCCCCTTATACATGGCACCCAGGGTCGGCGTCACGTATGGGCAACCATCATCAGGTAGGTTCGTAAATGGGTCAAACTTAGCCTTCTTCTTCCTGGTTGACGATGAGGAGCTACTCCCCTCCGAGAATCCAATGATGGGTGGAACTACACCCTGCTCGTACCCAGGAACTCGTAACTCGGGTGGAATGTAGTTGCACCTAGGTTTCGGCATCTGCAAATAAAACAATATCAAGGTTAGTATAAGGGCGATTTACATGTGGACCCCCTCTTATGCTCGGTAATTACATATGTTTCCTCGTTAGTAAAAGAATTACGTATAAACCCTCTTTATGCAAAACAATTACAAATAAACCCACGATCTTGACTTTTGCCGCTCTTAATCATGGAAAATACATAATTGTCCCTGAACAATTATCAGATTTTAAATTTTACCAAACAATCTCAACTTTAAGTTATTACAAAATAAACCCACATATCTTATCTAAATTATAAATTCCCCCAAATTTTTTTATTTCTTCTTCTTTCTAATTTACCGGATTCCGGTGCCGGAATCCGGTAGCCACCATCAGCTCCGATCTGGAGCCGTGAAACAGCTCCAGATCGGAGCTGTTACAGCTCCAGATCTGGAGTTGGCAGCTCCAGATCTGGAGCTGCAATAAGAGCTCCGACGGAGCTCAGTAATAGAGCTCGTCGGAGCTCTTTACACAGCTCCGACGGAGCTCTGTAATAGAGCTCGTCGGAGCTCTTTACAGAGCTCCACCGGAGCCCTGTAAGAGCTCCGACGGAGCTCTGTTATAGAGCTCGTCGGAGCTCTTTACAGAGCTCCACCGGAGCCCTGTAAGAGCTCCGACGGAGCTCTGTAATAGAGCTCGTCGGAGCTCTGTTACAGAGCTCTAATGGAGCTCTATTACAGAGCTCCCGTCGGATTCCGGTCAACCCATTGCCGGAATCCGGTAATAGAATTAAAGAAAGAAAAGAAAAGAAAAAAAGAGAAAAAGAAAAGAAAAAAAAAGAAAAAGGATTAAATTGCAAATAAGATTAAAGGAATAAGGCTAAATTCTGTAAGGCCGCGTTTGGAGAATCAATATTGAACAGTAGCTTATAAGCAGGTCAACGCTAACTGCTTAAAATGGGCCTATATGTAATTCTTTTATTAACGAGGAAAGATTTGAAAAGCACGTCCATAAGAGGGGGTCCAGGCGTAAAAATCTCTTAGTATAATGATATGAAATATGCACGTACAATATAAAGCATTATCAATTAACGTAAATGCACATACAAGTGAATATACATATAAATGACATAGCAACATAATTTATTACCAATTAAAGGTTCCTCCAACTCTAACTCTACAAAATGATCCTCGTGCAGGGCAAACTGCCCATCTTTATCCTGTATAGGGCGTCGTGCTACATCATCCACTAAATCCGACTGGAACGAGTTGGTTATGGACTCGTCCTTCTCTATATACTCAATCTTGGAACGAGCACGTATGGGTATCACACCTAACATCATCATCATATCATCATCTCGAACCCATTTTCACTTTATTTCAAAACCCCCAAATTGAGCTACAAGTCTCGATTTTCATAAATTACTCAATTTTATCGTATTCAACTACAAAATTAACCTTATAGAAGTACATAACCTAGTTATGGAACATGAAATTCGATCAAATACAAAACTAAAAAAAGCCCTAAATTGAATTAACAAATCCAAATTAACATAATCCAAAACTAACATTCAACTATAACCACTAATATCTACTTAATACAAACATACATTTCCATAATTTAAGAAATCCCCAAATTAATAAAATCCCAAAATCGATTCATTACTCAATTTTAACAACAATCAACTACACATTTAAGCAAAATAGACTTGTATCAACTACTATGTAACATACATTTGACAATTTAACCAACAATTGGATAATTCCCAAATTAAAAATCAAATAAGGGTTAGAGTTCATACCTTTGATTTTGCACAAATTGACCAAAAAAAACTTCGAATTGAAGGTTGTTCCTTGTTGCTTGTGCAATAAGCTTCAATTTGCTACCAAAATGGATGAAAATGGTGGAGTTTTGAAGGAGAAATGGAGATGATAAGAGAGAAAAACGAGAAGAAGAAGAATGGAGAAGAAGAAGAATGGAGAAGAAGAAGAATGGAGGTTCGGCAAGTCGATTCCGTCGATATATTAAGCTTACCGAAGGATAACTTTATCCGTCGGTAAGCTTAATTTTATTTTATTTTTTTATAATTCAACGACGGATACCGGATACGGTATCCGTCGCTAAATTACCGACGGGTCGGTACTCTTTAGCGACGGATGACGAACAAAGTGGTCAACTTTGTTCGTTATCCGTCATCCGTCGCTAACTGGTACCGATCTGTCGGTAACGGATAAAAGGCCTCATTTTATCCGTCGGTAAATCACGGATTGTTTGTAGTGGTGATCTCTGATGAACGCAGATGTCGTGCTCCGAATTCAAGCAAATTAATTTGTAATTAGCCAAAGGCAATCCACAACTACAACGAAAACTGTAGTGTAGCAGTAGAATGACTCGAGTGTCGTTCTCTCAGGACTATAACTAGCTTTATCTATTTAACAAGAGAATATAAAATAGCAGACAGATAGCAAAAGGGGGGTTTCTAGCAGATAATGGAGATTGGTGATAGTATGGTCCTTCTTAACATAACGGGTCGATAATCATGCATAAATTCCTCGGTCTTGCATAGAGATCTTTGAATCAATCTAGTGTCCTGTTGCAAATATTAAGCACTACAAAGATAATTGGTCTGACAAGTCAATCACTATTGTCCTAATGTGTTCCGTAATTATTCAACACTACGAAGATAATTGGTCTGATGGCCGACAAGTGTCCAATTGTGC
Organism: Plantago ovata; assembly: GCA_028274465.1. Classification (NCBI taxonomy): domain Eukaryota; kingdom Viridiplantae; phylum Streptophyta; class Magnoliopsida; order Lamiales; family Plantaginaceae; genus Plantago; species Plantago ovata. The sequence goes on along the minus strand of CM051456.1, from coordinate 36,122,723 downwards.
ATAATAATTAATACAACATACGAGAATTTAGGCTGTGCCTGATCGACGAAATAAAGCAATGACACGGAGTATAATGCGCGATATAGCCATTAGCATGATTATCTTCCCTTCGCTAAGAATTCACATACTACCACCAACGATAAATTTAGCTACTCATAATAGGCATGCAATCAACAGAAATCATAGAAGAAAACATTTTGAAAGATATATAAAATAAGTAGATTAAACTGTAAGATACAAGTTACCGAAGGTTGTCAATCTCCGAAGAATTGCGATCCTACGAGCTCCAATCTGCTATGAAAAAGTATCCCCTAAGCTACAGAACTCCCAGGACAGGCCCCAGGAAGTTCCTACCTAAAACTATAGAGAGAGGTGAGAAAGTAGGTCTGGAAAGATATGATTTTCGGAGAAAACTGAGCAACTATATATAGGCCCCGAAATACCACGGGGCGGTTCGCCCCACACGCCCGGCGGTTCGCCCGGTGTGGGACGGTTCGCCCCGCCTGTGCGGCGGTTCGCCCGGCGGGTTTTTCGCGGAATTCCGCGTTTTCGACGCGGTTTTGGATTTCTTCCCCTTTTCGGACTCGGTTTCTGACTTCTAGTAGCCTTCTAACCTCCAGATTCGGCTCCTAGACTCCAAATCCCATCCGGAAACCTTCAGATACTCCAAATAAGCTTCTGGAACACCAATTCCTTGTCAACTTCAATATAATTGCCCGGAAATCTTCGAATTTCAACCAAAACCTGTAAAAAAAATCTAAAGGGAAACGTGACACTATTCTAATAAAATGCATTAAAATATAGCTAAATTAACATAGAGGATAGCTAAAATAGGTGAAAAAGACTTGAATGAAAGTGTAAAATACACATTCATCAATCTCGTTAAAGGTGCGTTCGAGCCACGGGCTCTTGCAACAACGTCGCGGTTTATCCAAGAGGAGGAGCGAGAATCCACCTGGAGTAAGGACTCCTATGCCTATTCATGCACCACTGAAGGGATAGAAACAATTATTACGTCAGCAATCTATCACAAGGACTGCAAGGTTCGAGTGAATAGGAAGGCACCGGGACGACCTCACCACAACGAATTCAGTCTTGAGTCGACAGTGGTGAGAAAGTTCTGAATCGCTAGCTTGGTTCCAAAACATAATGCCATGGGCACTCAACCCCTCTTAGGGGTGCCCCTTGACTGCCTCTAAAGAGAGCACCATATAGACATCGGGGGCATCAACCGTAGAAAATGTGGTCGACATTGGCAGAAATGGAAGAAGACCTCTAAGTATCCGAGCAACTTACTGTAACTTCCTCGGGGTGTAAAACGTTGGAGAGGGAGGCTCTGATACCACTGCTCTTTTCCCTTCAACAGTTCACAACCTATTGGAGAGATACCGGATGGAAGATTCCATAACTGCGGCGGTTAATCTTGAGGATTCTCTTCGACAATGCCACTCTACTAGTGATGATGTTGGTGACAGTTGTGACAATGAAGACAGTAGGGACAATGATGATACAGATGGATGAGTTGGTCCTATCCGATCTATTAATGGAACTACCGCCACTACCACAAGCCCCGATGATCACCTATAAGGCCCCTCGAGCAGTCTCAATACCTTACATCCAGCATACTCAGCGGACCGAGGCCAAACCACGCGGTAACATATAGTATCACATCTTATTTCCTCATTTTCTTACTGCTAGGGACTAGCTTTAAATTCATGAGGGGGGATGGTATTTAAGTGAACTAGTGTTGTTAGTTTGGAGCTTGCCATTGATGGTTTAGAGCTTGGGATTGGTAGGATGAGTATAGTACCTTGCATGTTTATCCGTCTGCATTTGCATTTGCACGTTTACTGCTTTCTTAGTTTTTAGTTGCATACACTACATTCATCCTAGGATAGTCTTGCATGTTTTATGTGGAGTTTATTCCCAAATTTTTTGAACTTTTTTACTGGGTAGATTAACTAACTATGACATTAATCATATGCTTCATCTCTATGAATTTGTTTGAGGTATTTCTCGCTTGGCTTGTCACATTTATGTATTGCACTTAGTTAAGCTTGGTAGTCTCGACATCACTTAGTGGTGTTTTCTCTACTGCGGTTCACGAAGGCCTTTATAATAGGATGATGCATGTTAGGGTCTTATGGTTGTTTTCCCGAGTAATTATGTACCTAAGAGGCAACAAGTCTTCATCTTGCTTTGAGATTGCTAAATTCCTAGGAAGGAGGTAGTGGGAGATTGTGTGATCCTTTGTTTGCAACCTATTCTTCCTAATAGGTTTGGGGAGGGGGTTACGCTATCATTAGGCTTGTTTTTCATTTTTCAATTTTGTGTTGTGAGTTTATTTTTTCTTTTTTCGTAAACTTTGTACTCCAACATATTCTTTCGAATAGGTTTGGGGAAGTCGTTCGTGAGTCATTTTTATTTCTTTTTCGTTGTGCTACTGCTGGCTAAAAAACAAATCGAAAAAAAAAAGAGAAAAAGAAAAATTCCAGAAAAAAAAGAAAAAGAAACTGGAAAAGAAAAAAAGAAAGAAAAAAAACAAAAGACCCCAAAAAAGCAAAAAAGGGTCCAAAAAAAAGAGAAAGCCAAAAGCAGTTTAGCAAAGTGTTGTGTCTCATTTTTCAATTCTTGTAATGTTCGTGTTCGTGTTGTAACTTTCTATCTTTTCTTTTTGTTTAAGTGCCATCTGTTCTAAGACCACCCTCGTCCTGACATTCAGGAAGTGGTGAATAGCTTAAGGCTTTGCTTGAGAGATGGGTAGAATAGGGGAGTGTTATCTTTTATAGGGAACGCTCCTTCATTTGATGAGAGCCAGTATTGGTTCGACCTCTTTGAGGAAAAGTCTTAACTTGGTGAACAGTAGTAAGTCCTCAGTTTCATAGGCACGGGACAACCATTCGTATTTTAACATATTTCATTACGTCGTCACTGACTAGGTCCAGGTAGAGAATGTTACGAGAGACTATCTTGTCTTGACATAAGTGCTTATGAGAATGTATATGGGTCAATCGAGGCATTCTTCAACCTATATTTATGTTATGATTTGTATGGTTCTTGTTCATATGTTTTTTGATAGATTCAATAGATTAGTTCATTTCATTTGGCATGAGACTCCATTTTTGTGTTGCATTGTTTTTTGCATTAGAGTCTAGCTTAGTTGCTTGAGGACAAGCAAAGATTCGGTTTGGGGAGTTTGATGAATGTGTATTTTAAACTTTCATTTGAGTCTTTTTTCACCAATTTAGCTATCATCTATGTTAATTTAGCTATATTTTAGTGCATTTTATTAGAATAGTGTCACGTTTTAGTTTGTATTTTACAGGTTTTGGGTGAAAAACGAGGTTTTCCGGGCAATTATATTGAAGTAGACAAGGAATTGGTGTTCCGGAGGCCTAATTGGAGTATCCAGAAGATTCCAGATAGGATTTGAAGTCTAGGGGTCGAATCTGAAGGCTAGAAGGTCACTAGAAGGCAAAAACTGAGTCCGAAAATGAAAAGATATCCAAAAACGCGTCGAAAACGCATTTGAGCCGAAAAAAGCTCCCGGGCGAGTCACCCGTGTCGTGGGGCGAATCGCCCCACACCAGGCGAATCGCCCGGTGTGAGGGGCCCTTCGCCCCACACCTGCCGAATGCCTATATATAGTTGCTCAGTTTTCTCCGTTTTTCATACTTTTCCAGACATTTTCTCTCACCTTTCTCATTAGTGTTAGGTAGGAATTCTCCAGAGCCTATTCTGGGGATTCTTAGCTTAGGAGATACTTTTTCTTAGCGTTTTGGAGCTTGTAAGATCGCGATTCTTCGGAGATTGAAAACCTTCGGTAACATTGTATCTTACACTTTTTCTATTTATATTTATATATCTTTCATCATGTTTTCATTCATTCGTGGTATGATTTATGTTGATTGCATGAAATCTATGAGTAGCTAAACTTCTCGTTGGTGATAGTATGTGATTTCTTAGCGAAGGGTTAATAATTATGCTAATGGCTATATCGCGCATTATACTTTGAGTTATTGCTTTATTTCTTTGATCTATCTAAAACCTCTATCTTCGTAGTGTTGAATAATTACGGAACACAACTGGACAATTCATTGATCAAAGATCTCTATGCAAAACCGAGGAATTTATGGAAGATTATTAACCTGCTATGCTTTGAATGACCATACTATCACCAATCTCCATTATCTGTTAAGAAAAACCTTTACTAATGTTGATTTTATATACTTAAGTTAGATTAGATAAAGCTAGTTATAGCCTTAGAGATCGACACTCGAGGTTATTCTACTGCTACACTACGGGTTTTCGTTGTAGTTGAGAATTGCCTTTGGCTAAATACAAATTTATTTGACTAACTAGAATCTGACAAGTTCTAAACCAGTTCATCACATAGCCATAGAGAGCTTGGAAAGGAGTTATTTTTATAGCAGAATGAAAATTGGTGTTGTACCAATACTCGGCTAAGGAGAGCCAATTATGCCACTACTTTTGTTGTTGGCTTGTCATGCATCTGAGGTAAGTTTCTATGCATTGGTTTACCCTTTGAGTCTGTCCATTAGATTGGGGGTGATAGGCTATGGAAAGATTCAGACTTGTCCCTGCCATTTTACAGAACTCTCTCCAAAAGGTACTTGTGAATATCTTGTCTCTGTCAGTACAATTGAAATAGGCATACCATGCAATTTATAGATATGATCCATAAAGATTCTAGCTATGTTTGCAGCAGTATATGGATGAGTTGTGCCAATGAAATGACCATACTTTGTGAACATGTCAACTACAACAAAGATGACATCCTTTCCCTCAGATCTAGGTAGCCCTTCTATAAAATCCGTAGTAATGTGAGTCCAAGCTTGGTGTGGTATGGGGAGGGGTTGAAGCAAGCCAGGGTAAGGCACATTCTCACTTTTATTCATTTTGCAAGTGCCGCAGGCCATAACAAAATCAGTGATGTGTTTTTTCATGTGTAGACAGTAAAATACAGATTTAGCTCTTTGGAGTGTGCCAATGAACCCAGAGTGACCCCCCAGTGAAGATTCATGCACATGTTTAATGATATTATCAATCAATGCATCACTGTTTCCTATGTACAATTTACCTTTATACCTAAGTATGTCATTGACATAATTGTAGTTAGGTTCTGTACTTGGATCAATGAGGAGTGCTGCAATGATTTTCTACACATGGTCATCACCTTCATAACTTTTCTTTACTTCCTCTAGCCACAGTGGTTGTATGGTAGTTATAGCATTGATCTCAGCTTCAGTTGAGTCATGTGGCCGCCTAGATAAAGCATCTGCAGCTGTGTATTCAGTTTGTCTCTTGTACTGTATTTCATAGTCCAGCCCAAGTAGCTTGGATATCCATTTCTGCTGCAGTGTTGTTGTTATTTTTTGCTCCAGTAGGTGTTTAAGGCTCTGCTGATCAGTCTTGATAATGAAATGATGCCCCTGCAAGTAATGCTTCCATCTCTGCACAACTAATAAAACAACCAAGATTTCTTTTTCATAAATTGATAATGCCTGGTTTCTAGGTCCCAATGCTTTACTAAGATAAGCTATAGGCCTCTTATTTTGCATGAGCACTGCTCCTATACCTGTGCCACTAGCATCCGTTTCAACAATAAAAGTTTTAGAGAAATCAGGCAATGCCAGTACTGGTGCTTCAGAAAGTGCAGTTTTGAGTTTCACAAATGCTTTCTCTGCATCATCATTCGAGCCGAAATTATCTTTCTCTGTTAAAGCATGCATAGGTTTAGCTATGTGTCCATAGTTAGCACAAAACATTCTGTAATAGACAGCTATGCCTAAGAATCGTCTAAGTTCTTTTACAGTTCTAGGCTTGGGCCAGTTAGTCATATACTTGATCTTTTCTGGGCCAGTAGCAACCCCTTCACCACTAATGATGTGACCGAAGTACTCTACTCTATCCTTTCCAAAGCAACACATAGACATTTTTGCATATAATTCATGCTTTCTTAGCAGGTCTAGAGTGATCTTTAAGTGCTCAACATGTTGTTCTAGTGTCGGGCTGTAAACAAGTATATCATCAAAGAACACAAGAATGAATTTTCTAAGATAAGGAGAGTAGACCTGATTCATGAGGGATTGAAAGGTAGCCGGGGAATTGCTCAATCCAAATGGCATTACAAGGAACTCATAGTGTCCTTGGTGTGTTTTGAAGCCTGTGTAATGAATGGACTCTTCTTTCATTCTAATCTGAAAATAGCCAGACCTGAGATCTATTTTAGAGAAAATGGAGGAGCCATGTAATTCATCTAGTAACTCATCAGTAACCGGCATTGGATACTCATGTTTGATGGTAAGGTCATTGAGATATCTGTAATCTATGCATAGCCTCCATGATCCATCTTTCTTCTTGACAAGCAGGACTGGTGAAGCAAAAGAGCTGGTACTGTCTCTGATGATGCCAGAATCCAACATTTCCTTGATTATCTTCTCAATTTCTCCTTTAAAAGCATGTGAATATCTGTAAGGAGCTTGCTTCCTTGGAATGGCATCCAACCTCAGTTGTATCTGGTTCTCAATGTGTCTATGGGGTGGTAGCCCTTGTGGTTCCTGAAATACATCCTTGTACTCATCCAAGACATTAGTAATAACAGGAGGAATCACATGTTCAACAGGTTTAGCAGAAATGGAGTATAAATGCCCTATTGCACCTACATGACCATGTTTTATCAATTTTCTTAAACTTTTTCTAGTGATCAGCTTGCACTCTCCTCTATCAACAAGAGCTTTGCGTGTGTGTTTCTGTGATTTATCAGAAAAAGTGAGGTGCATGTGATTGTAATCAAATTCAAGTGGATTGTACTCTCTCATTCAGTCTCCACCTAACACCATCTGACAACCCCCAAGTTTAATTAATCTCACTGGAAAAATGAATTCATGTCCCTGTATCTTCCAAGAGAAATTTGGACACATTGTGAACTGACTAGTTTCTCCCCATCTGCTACACTAATAATCATGGGATTAATTGGTTCAAGCTGGCAGTTTAATTTGAAAGCAGTAGCTTCATCAAGAAATGTGTGTGTGCTCCCAGTGTCTACTAAAATACAGAATTTATGTTTACCAGATATTCCCTTAAACCTGAGAGTGTTCGGAGTATTTCCAGTAATGGCATTGAGTGATATCTGAGCTACTTCTTCCTCTGGTTCATTGGTTTCAATGTCAGCTGCTTCTTTTCTCTTTAAGTACTCCAGTTCTTCCTCTTTAGACATGATCATGTATAATGTAGTGTACTTGCATTTGTGCCTTCTTGCCCATTTCTCGTCACAGTAGAAGCATAGACCACTGGCTTTTCTCTGGTCCATTTCCTCCTTAGTCAAAAGTTTCATGGGAGGAGGAGAAAGAGAATTAGTACTCTTGGGCTTATGAACACTAGTATTGGAGCTTGTACTTGAGTTGCCCGTAGTTTTAGAAAGATTTTTTAAACCAGATTTGTTCTTTATGGCAATGCATCAAGTACATTTTCTTGTTGCTTGGCTATTTCAAAAGCCTGCAGTAGTGATTTGGGTTGGAAGGAAGCACCTGATATTTTATCTCTTCTTTTAAACCACTGAGGAAACATCCTATAAAGAAAGCCTCAGTATATTGTGTATCAAACATCTGCAGTGTGGCCTTTAGATCCTCAAACCTCTCAAGATACTCATTCACTGTGTTATCTTGCTTGAGCTGATTCATCTCCATGAACACATTCTCTTCCTTATCCTCACCAAATCTCCTACTATTGAAGGAAAAACTCTGAAACCATTTGTCAGCTTTCCCTTCAAAGTAAAGAGAGGCCATAATAACTTTATGTGTTTCTGGGACATTAGTATAGACAGAAAAAAAATCTTTGGCATTTCATTATCCAATTTCTTGGATTCGTGCCATCGAATTTTGGAAAATCAATACTTGGCATATTATACTCTCTGCCAGGTTCATTGTTTTGAACAGACATCAAGTTATTTACCAAAGGATTCATCACTAGTTGTGCAGTCACAGGGACAAAAGGTGGTGGTGTGTGAACAAGTGGTTGGAATTGTGCTGCAACTGGATATGGTTTGCATTTAAAGTGGGAGCTGCTTGGCTACGGTTGGGTTCATTATTAGCCCTATTAGGCGTTCCCAATACCGATCCTTGCCTATTCCACTGATCCATTTTAGCAATAACCAAATCAACAGAACTAGTAAGTTTCTCAACAGCCAACTTGAGATCAGAGATTTGGTTTTCATTTTCGGCATGTTGTGCATTGAGTTGTGCAAGCTGCTCTTGAAACTGCCTCTGTTGCTCAAAGATTTCTTCGTTCCGTGTAACTGTGGGTGCCATATCAAAGTAGTAGGGTTCTAATTCATCATAAGATTCACCCAACTTGGCTCTGATACCAATTTGTAGCGATTCTTTCCCCTCCTATACTGATATTTGTGTAAAAGAAGCTATTTTTTGTATTTTTGGTTTTTACAAGACGAGAAAGAAGGATCAAAGGGAGAAATAGACGAAATGACAAAGAAAAGGAGAAGAATTCATGCTAAAACTAGAACTTCATTTCTTAAGTCTCAAGGATTACAATACCACACTATTTAAATGAAAAGATAATACTGGAAACTTGAAAGATAAGCAACTAAATTACCCCTAACGGAACGGACTGAAAAATAAAAGATAAGGATGGTTTTTGGCGTGAAATATGTACGATCTTATCTCTGTTTCTTTGGAGCTGAAGAACAAGAGTAGCAGCAACCGTAGGATGATAGAGCCGTTGATGAGATGAAGGCTCTGGATTAGAACATGTGTCGCACTCTGGCACTCTTTAAAGGCGTGAAACGGATCGTCTTGTCTTTAGGTGCTCTTGGCTTCAGTTGGGACGCGGTTTGGAAGATGATTCTTGAGTCGACTCGGGTGATCGATAGTTCTGTGTGACCTCCTTTTTGTAAGTCGCTCCCTTTGTGAGTGAGTTCGTCTGTTTGGATATAAGAGCGTCTCTAGTACTTGGTTCTGCAGATTGGATAAATGGTGGATGCTAACAATCTGGTTCAGCTGTGTTACGCCCCTGTGTTACTACTCAATCAATAAACTTGCAAGAATTTCAGATAAATTGTAAAGATTTAGATAAGAAATTGAAGGGGGGTTGGATTAGACGAAAAGGGGGGAGATATTGACCAACCATTGAGACAGATATACTAAACACTAGGTACTAGTATTTCATTGCATAAGCCAAATTACAACAAAAACAGCGGAAATAAAAATAAATAGCTGGAGTACTAGTTAGCCGGAACAAATTGTTTCAACTTTGTCACCGCTAAAACTTTCTCTCTCTAGAAAATTCCTTCGATCAAAATCTTTGGCATAATTCATCGTTAACAATCAGTTTATTTGATTACTAGTTACTCAATCCTCTTCATAATTACAAGAATCAGTATGAATCATCCATCCACTTCGGGGATCACTTCGGTTACAAGGCCACCTGATGCTCAAATGATGTCGGCGGAGGAAATAGGCGGTGCCACTTCAGCCTTGGTGGCACAGCGGTCGTCTTATTGGGATAAACTTCAGGGTGCTACAAAGCATAAGTATTTTGATACTTGGATAAACCATGTTGGCAAACTTCCTTTGCTTGATTCAGGGGATTCTCATTTTCAGCTGGATCAGGAGATTCCCTTTGTGGATTTCACACCGCAGGAGTGGGAAGTGTTTAGTAAGGGATGGCATCATGCTTTGATTATCCGGACTGTTGGTATTACAAGGTCTATTGATAATCTTCAGAAGCATCTTAAGGGTTTATGGCGACTCCAGAATCCGATTGAGGTAATTGACTCAAAGGTGTTTATGTGCTCAAAATGGCTAATATGGATGATTTGATTGTGGCTTTGGCGGGAGGACCCTGGTTCCTCTTTGATCATTACTTGGTTGTTCATCGTTGGCACCCCAAGTTTCGGCCGAGTAGTAGTTTGTTACATTCTATGGTTGTCTGGGTTCGTCTGTCGGGATTACCGTTAGAATTATACCACCATAATGCGTTGTTGTCAATCGGACGAGCAATTGGTACCCCTATTAAGATTGATAGTCATACAGCGTCTGCTGCACAGGGGAAGTATGCTCGTTTATGCTTAGAAGTTGATACTATGAAAGCTTTACCACCGAAGATTCAAATAGCTGATTTTATGCAAGAAGTTGTCTATGAGTTGAAGGTGGATTTTTGTTTAAAATGTGGGAAAATTGGTCATGTACAAACGGGTTGTACTTTGGATGCTGTTTTGGCATCTAATGTCCACGGGCCGGAAGTTAGTGTTGGGGTAAATGAGTTTTCCTCTGCTACGGATCCTCAACTCTTGCGGGGTACTGCTACTGCTTCATCCCCTCCACACAAGTGGCACTATGTGGTGCCTCGTGGTATGGTAAGAAAGAAGAATCGGAATCCTCAGGGGCCGCCGTCCCAGCCTACAGAGCCCAGACGACCAAATCAGGTTGTGGGTAGTAGCTCTGGAAGTTTACCGGGACAGCGTTCCCGTACAGGGGACTCTGGCCTCCGGAAAAGTACTAGGGGGGATGCTGATACTTCACAAAGTCCGGGGACACAGAAGCAAAATTCCAATCGGTTTGATATTTTAGCTGTTGCGGTGGATCAAGATTTAGATAAACAACATCCAAGTTTATCTCAAGATGATGCGTGTCCAGTTAATAAGGAAGGGCTGAATAATTCTTCGCCTCATCGTGCTGTCACTAGCAGTGGGCCGGATGGGCTGGCTACGGAATTAGGATCATCTGTTTTTGGCCTGGAGGGTGCAAGTCCTACAGCTGGGAATAAGGCCCATTTACATAGCAAGGGCTCTGCTAATAATGGGAGCATTGAGAGTAATGTTGTTGGGCTGCTGGATGGGAATGATAATGATAAACTCAACTTGGTGGGCATTGAACAACATAATATTCAGGGGCATATAGTAGATAAAGTTGTTTTAAATCGGCCAGAGAGACCAAAGTATGGTGCCACTAAGGCGATTAAAAAGAAAAATGGTGCTACTATGAAAAATACGAACTTAGTTAGCAGTCCGGGTAAATCATTGGATGGTGAAAACGTCGGAAATATGGGTGAAGATACCTTGTCCCAAGCGTTAGCGCAAGTAAGGAAAAATAAAAAATTTAAAAAGCACTCTAAGGCTACTGCTCATGCTTCAGAAATCCCTAACAATCCTGTTTTGAAGCCTAATGTTCCAATTAGTGATCAGGAAACCAATATTCAGCAGCTAATTACTTCTCCTAATGATAATGATGGATTAATTAGAGAGGGGAGGCCAGCCAATGAGAGTGCTCCATTTGGGGACATGCAATAAGCCCACTCAGGACTTACCTTTGGCTATACCCTCTTTGCTTCATCCTTCTACAGCTACACATTCACTTGCCAAAAATCCTTACATTCAGAAAGATGGCTCCGGGAAGACCGATTACTCCGGGCGAGCAGATAAATCACAGTCCTCATCAGGAGATGGCGGCTTTGTCCGTTACATCACAACCGATGCCGAACACTTCGTCACCTCAGGCAATGGTCAGTTCGCCTGGAATGGAGCTGGACGACATCGCAGTGATTCTCCCATCACCAACGTCGCGGCCCCCGAGGTTGCTACAGCCACCGATCACCGATCTCACACCTCTGACGGTTCGACTACCATCCAACTCAATCAACTCTGGTCCGCCAACATTGCAAGGGACGGCTATGACGGTGGGAAGCAGCCCTCTACCGTTGTCTTCAAGCAGCTCTTCAGCTCCTCCACTTCCACCGCACGATCCGACTCGTCAGCGGTTGCAGAGACAAATCGATCGGCTGTACAGGAGGGGTGTGCCGATGCCAAACATCTTGAGACGTCCTCCCGATCATCTCCTCCGCCAGCAGGCCAGGGACGATTACATCAACCGGAGAAGGGGGATGGGGATTTGGAATTCCATGACACCAAATGTGATGCAGGGGAGCAACTCTTCAGGGACGTCGGCGGATCAGAGCAACCTATTACCCAATGGACGTTTGGGAGGGAATCCAGCACGGTCTCAAGCCAGGGCGAATTATCAGTGGAGGCCAGTGATTCGAGACCGCCCCAGCTCACGTTCTCAGCCGAATCAGGAGACAAGTCGCCAGTCGAATTTGTTGGAGAACGGGAGCGTCAGCGGAGTACAACAGAGCGTCGACGCTTTCAGACGAGAAAGGATCCAAAACGACATCAACGCCAACAGTCGCCTCGTCGCTCTGGAAGACAACCACATCCGGATCCACTCGTTTTACAATCTGCCCACGATCTTCCATTGGGATCGATTGGAGGCGAATGTGGTGGTTTTCCAGTGCTACAGTTACCTGGCGCCGCTGGCAACTGGTCAGGAGCTCCGCCACCTTGTCAGTTTCAGTCCGTGGGAAAGCAATCGGAGCATGGTGGTTTCCTCAACTCCGATAGGAAGCACCAACGGCGGGCCGATGCCACCACGGCAGACGGGGGAGTGGTACCCCATCATCCTACCCCAATCGATGAAGATTCTAGTATGGAATATTAGGGGTGGAGGACGTCCGAAATTGCGACAGCAGCTTTTGGATTACATCCGGCAACACCGACCAGCTATTACAGTGGTCCTTGACACTCGTATGGCTTTTGATGATGTGGTGAATCTTGTTGGGGGTATGGGCGGTCTGCGCTCTATGATTATGTCTCCGCCGGCTTCGTCGCCCTTTGCTGGTGGCTACTGGGTTTTCTGGGATACTATGCAGATAACTTTGGAGCTCCAGGGTGCAGGGGATAGGATTATGCATTTCCGCATTGTGGAGCCACGTAATCCACTACCAATAACTCTCACTACTCCGTACAATGAGGCTTCTGCTTCCCGTCAGCCGCAGGTATGGAATTCTATTCGTCAGCTTAGTAAATTAGATGATACACCCTGGCTGGTAGCAGGTGATTTCAATTCTCTTTTAAGTGATGATGAAAAGATTGGGGGAAAGCCTGTGTCGATTACTCGTATTAATGCTTTTGCTTCTTGTTTAAATGATTCGGTGTTGTCTGATTTGGGTTTCTGTGGTTCGTCTTATACTTGGTCGAATCGTTGGTATAGTAAGAGTTATATTTCTGAAAGACTTGATCGTGCTGTGGGCAATGATCTTTGGTTACGTACTTTTCCGAATACAGTTGTTAGGCATTTATCTAACTCGGTCTCTGATCATAAGGCATTGCTTATTGATACTAATCCATTTGTTAGTCCTCTACCCCCCAGGCGTTTTTGCTTTAGATATGAGAATATTTGGGATCATAGCAGGATTTTCAAAAGAAACTTACAGGGGCTATGGGCTAATGGTTGTAGGCATCATGCTACCTTTACTGAGAATGCGGAACTTTTAGCACACCATGTTCGTAAATGGCCTGTTCAAACTCTGTCTCTCCTAAATAAGGACTTACAGAGATTGCAAAGTGAGTTACTTACTACTGAATCTTTAGTCCTGCATGATCCTGTGAGGTATGGTCCTAAGGAACAGAATATTAGGATTCAAATGAATGAATTGTTGCGGTATAAGGCTTTGTATTGGTCACAAAGGGCTAAGTGTCAGTGGATAAAGGGCGTAGATCAGAATTCAAAATATTTTCATGCTCTAGCCTCTCAGAAACGTCGACGAAATTATGTGCATGGTATTAAAAAAGAAAATGGGATTGGATTTGTGATCCACCTCAAATTTGTGATTCTTTTTTTACCTTTTATCAGAACCAAAGTCAGTCTTTGGGTGCTAATTTACAGCCTTTTCTTAATGTTTCTGTGCCAAAACTGACTTCTGAAGATAATTGCTCTTTGACTGCACCTATTACAAAACAGGAAGTTTGGGAGGCTGTGTGTAGCATTCATCCTTCTAAGGCACCGGGGCCTGATGGGTTAACTGCTAGTTTCTTTCCACAGCATTGGGACATTGTAGGTGATCAAGTTTTTGTTATGTTTCCCAATTTTTTACAACGGGTTATTTGGATCATAAAATAAACCGAACACAGGTTTTGGTCATTCGTAAGAGTACTAATGCACAGTCTGTAATGCAATATAGACCTATTAGTCTGTGTAATGTTAGTTTTAAACTTATATCCAAAATCTTAGTTGCAAGAATTCAACCTTTATTAAATAAACTTATCTCGCCTTACCAGAATGCGTTCATACCGGGTAGGAGTGCGGGGGATGCATATATGCTAGCCCATGAGATGTTGCATACTATGGGTGCTAAGAGGAGGACTAGGGGTCACTATGTGGCTTTAAAATTAGATATCGAGAAAGCTTACGATCGCATGGAGTGGTCCTTTTTAAAATTAGCGCTGAAATCTTTTAATTTTGATGATACTATTATTGATCGAATTCTTTGTTGCCTTTCTACAGCTGAATTTGTGGTTAATGTTAATGGCATTACGTCTCAGACTTGGACTCCTACACGGGGAATCAGACAGGGGGATCCTCTGTCCCCCTATCTGTTTATCCTATGTCAGGAGCTTTTTGTTGCAAAGCTCGTATCCTCTATTCATAGTGGTTCAATTGAGGGGTTAAAACCGGCAAAATCTAGTCCTCCGTTGCCAGTTATCTGTTTTGCAGATGACTGTCTGGTTTTTCTTAAGGCTCACACGAAGTCTTTAGTAGCTTTTCAGGAGGTTTTGAATGATTATAAGGTGGCTTCAGGTCAGTCAGTCTGTTGGGTCAAGTCCAGAGCTGTTTTTTCGCCAAATTGTCCTGTAGGGTTGCGGTTCTATGTCAAAAGTTTGCTTGGGATTAAGTCGAATAAGAGAACGGATAGATATTTAGGCATACCTTTTATGTTGGGTAAGCAGAAAAGAGATTTATTCCATCACATCATGGAAAAAACGCTTCATAAAATTGATCAATGGTATAATCGTCTTTTATCAATGGCAGGTAGGGTCACTTTGATTCAGGCAGTCACTAGTGCCATTCCAGCTTATACCTTGAATGTCACTAAACTCCCTCAGTCTGTTACGCATTCTTTGAATAGGATCAATAAGTCCTTTTTATGGAATGCCACTAAGAATACTACTAAGTGGTCGAGAGTTAAATGGAGTTTAATTTGCCAACCAAAATGTGTTGGGGGATTGGGCATCCGCAACATCTATTATATGAACCAAGCTTATCAGTTGCGTCTAGTCTGGAAAATGTTTTATGAACCAGACTCCTTGTGGGCTAAGGTATATAAACAGAAGTACTTTCCCTCATCTTCTTTTTGGAATGCTGTAGCACGTGGTCAGCATAGTTTATTTTGGAAGCATATAGTCAGGCATAGAGACCTTTTTAAGTCTTTCTTTCATTGGCACTTGGGGAATGGGAAGTCTATTCACTTTTGGACTGATATGTGGGTGTTTTCACATGCTCTTTTCCATTATACGAATCATGAGTATGACCCTTATGAGATGGTAGATGATTATATCGTGCAAGATTCATGGAATGTGCCTAAGTTGTTATCTGTTTTACCGGAGCAGATTGTTCATAAAATTGTGGTCGTACCAGTTAATATTGCTTTACAGGATAAGCTTGTATGGCCTTTCGAGGCTACAGGAGTTTTCACAATCAAATCAGCGTATAATGCGTTGGTTGCAGACGATATTCAGCGGCCAGTTTGGATTTGGCAACGAATTTGGAAGTTAAAACTTTTACCTAGATTTCAGTTATTTTGGTGGGCTGTTGTTCATGACAGTTTGCCAACTCGGGTGTGGTTACATGCTCGGCATGTACCTTTGTCTCCTATGTGCCAATTATGTCATCAGGCTCCTGAAACTTTCTCTCACTTGTACACACAATGCACAGTTTTTGATTATTTACGGTTTCTGTTCACTCCTGCTCATTGGGATTGGGCAAAGGTAAGTCCTTCTCAGGTGGTGTCTGAGTTACTGCTTAACTCAGAAAACCAACTGAACTTATGTCTTGTGGCTTATTATATTTGGTTTGCACGGAATGAAGCTATATTTCGTAATAAAGCTGTAGATTGTCGGGCTTTATATTTTATGATCTTAAACTTTAGGAAGCAATCCTTCGTTTGTTGGCCAGGAAAGCTACCTCAGCGCAGTAAGACCACTTTTTATAAGTGGCATGCTCATTCTGATAAGGCTTGGGTACTGAACTGTGATGGTTCGACATCACATGAGTCTGGCCTGGCCGGTTGTGGGGGGATAATTCGAACTTCTCAAGGAATGTTTGTTCGTTGTTATGCTTATGCTGTGGGTTCTACTGACAATAATTTTGCAGAATTATATGGGTTATATCATGGTTTGTTGATTGCTTTGCAGGCCGGTGTTTCTAGTTTGGAAATTCAGTCGGACTCACTCTATGTTGTTTCTTGTCTAAACAGGGTAACAACGCCGATGTGGAGGCATCAAGCACTGGTTGAACTGATCACAAGTCGATTGCAGCGGCTGGGGGAGTATCAGATAGTCTTCGTAGTTAAGGAGTGTAATAAAACAGCAGATGTTTTGGCTAAGCTGGGAAGTGGGGTTCTTAGTTTGGCAGGGGATAATATTCAGGATCAGCCATCTGTGTCTAGTTTGTATATAGGGTGTTCCATGGTTTGGATGACCTGTCCTGTCTGGTTATTTCCGTTTCTACAGGAAGACTTAGTTTCTTGGCATCCGCGTGTCTCTGTGTATAGGGATGACCATGCTGCTGTAATTTCTCCAGTTTAATGCAAGGACTTTATTTTGTCAAAAAAAAAAAAAAATAGCTGGGAAATGAAAAGAGCCGGAAACCTAATCTAGAAACGTGCAGAATGAAAGGATAAGTAAAATTATTATGAAAGTGTTTACGGTAACGTCAAATTAAAATAATTTAATTTAAGTAGAAGTGGTTAAGTTGGATTACTATTAGCTAATTTTATGGTATTTGTAGAAATCATTTAAAATTTAGATAAAAAGATAGTATAAATAGTGTTTTCAAACTTAAATTTTTAAATAAAAATGATTAAAATTCATACGTGCATATACCCATCTAACGCCAAATGTTGGCATTGTAGACCATCGTATGACAAACCTACTTTTGATCATACACTGGCGTTGCCACGACATAGTTTCTGACCTTTATTATAAATAGTTAAAAGACAGTAAAAATTCATAAAAAAGCATGGTCAACACAATTTAAGATTTTATTACGTGATCATATGATATCGAATAAATAAATAAAAAAGAAGGAAAAGGGCTAAAGGTTTCAAGTATGCCGCCTAAGTAGCACCCGCTCGGCATTTGCTCCAAGTATTCCTGCAAAATACGTATGCCGCTAGAATACGGCGACATTCGTGTCTAATACGTATGTTGCTTGCTTTTTTATTCTTTTATTGTTACTTTCTTTGCTTTATGGCACTAGATTAGGATAAAAAACTTGAGATGAGACAAAACTCAACTCAACCATTGAAAAATATGAATATTTTATACAAGTCCCTATTATATAATACTAGTTGAGAGTTGACTATTTAAATTGTATTGGTACTTCATATGTGAGTTAATCATTAAATTATATGATTTGAGAATGAAATGTGCAACATATATTTATATTTGATCATTTTAGTTACGTAAATATATGTATAAGTATGTGTAAATATATAATAATATATATAAATATACATAAATATTTAATAATATAAACATATTTTTAACGTATTCGTATTTTGATATTTTAAACTTTAACGTTTTTCGTATTCGTATTGTATTTGTATTCGCATTCGTATTCGTATTCGTACTTCCTAGTACACCACATTAGAGGTGGACTCCCATTTAACAAAAACATTATGTATTTTACCCATATACTGTATAATATATTTCGATCCTAACTCGCTCCATACCCACCTAATTATAGAGTAAGTATATAGTAGGGTAGATGTTTCCTACTACCTAGGAAAGATCTTGTTTTAGCTAAAAAAAACCACCATTCAAAACCAGAAACTGGTTTTACCCCAAAATTAAAAAACTCACTACTATATAAACCCCCAAACCGACGCCCAAAAATCAGAATCGAATGAAACACACACCAAAACATGAAACTGCGTGAAAATACCAAAATTCTCTCAGATCGATCATATCTCGTCGGATTTTGGTCGGAATTTCACCGAAATCTCGACGTTCAAAGGCGTTTCCATCAGATCTCAGCCAATACAGATTCAATGGACGTTAATCAGGTTTATTCAATTCGATTTTCCTGTTTTCTATCCGTATCTACTGTGTGTTTGTGTGTGTTTTAGGGATTCAACTCTTTTTTTATGATTCTCTATTGATTTGCATTACAATTTGTTGTTCAAACTTACAGATTCAACTCTGAATTTCCATGCTAGCTTCTGTAGAATGTTACTGCTGTCTCATATTTTTTAGGAGATATTGGTGTGGTTTTATATCATTTTCTTGTGGTTTTAAGAAGACTTGAAGCTGAAATTAATCTCAATAATGCTTAGAACTTTAAGAAGACTTCTTAAAGTTCTAAGCATTATTGAGATTAATTTCAGCTTCAGTTGCATGTTGTGGATGTAAGAGATTGTGGTGTGGTTTTAATCGCTGTTGTTGTGATTTTAAAGAATATATAATGCTAATGTCTTGTGTTTGTTCATTCTAGGGTTTTGAACTGACATGGTGTGGTTATAAGTAACTTTTTGTTGTGCTTTTAAGAACTTATGATGTAGTTTCGAAATATTAATTTTATCTTCAGTTTCATGTTGCACTTTTAAGAGATTTTTGTGTGGTTTTAGTTATTGTTGTTGTAGTTTTAAGAAGTCGTGTTTAGGAAGCATCCTTCATATCATTTTTAGCTTCAATTGCATGAGATTTTGGTGTGGTTTTAATTGTTGTTGTGATTTTAAGAAATATATAATGATACTGTCCTGGGACTGTACATTGTATGGGTTTGAAATGATGTGGTGTAGTTATAAGTATCTTTGTTGTGGTTTTAGTAACCTATGTTGCATGTTGATCTTTGTGTATGGTTTTAAGTGGACATAGTTAGGTTATAAGTGTCTTTGTTGTGCTTTTTAGAAGCTATCTATGACATGATCTTTAGCTTCTGTTGCATGCTGTTATTTTAAGACATCTTGGTGTTGTTTTAAGGAACCTAGTGTGGTTATAATACTCTTTAGTGTTGTTTTAAGGGAACCTAGTGTGGTTATAATACTCTTTAGTGTTGTTTTAAATAATGTTGATGTGGTTTTAAGAAATATATATTGCTACTATTTTGGGGTTGTCCATTGTGTGGTTTTAAGAGGACATTGTTTGGTTTTAAGAACATATGATGTGCTTATAATATCCTATGTTGTGGTTTTGAAATATAAATTTTAGCTTCTGTTGCATGCAGTAATTTTAAGACATCTTGTTGTTTTTTTTAAGGTAACATAGTGTGGTTATAAGTGGCTTCGTGTGATTATAAATAATGTTGTTGTGGGTTTGTCGATTGTATGTTCAAATCAAGTTTGTCAAAAGCACGAAGCGTCTGATCGGTGATGAACGCGGATTTGTCGGGTTCCGGTTCAGCAAATAAAATTTTGTTATTTAGCCAAAGGCAATCCACAACTACAACGAAAACCGTAGTGTAGCAGTAGAATGACTCGAGTGTCGTTCTCTCAGAACTATAACTAGCTTTATCAAATCTAATTTAGAATATAAAAACAGCAGACGTAATAGCAAAGGGGTTTCTAGCAGATAATGGAGATTGGTGATAGTATGATCCTTCAAAGCATAACGGGTCGATAATCATGCATAAATTCCTCGGTCTTGCATGAAGATCTTTGATCAATCTAATGTCCGGTTGCAATTATTAAGCACTACGAAGATAAAGGTTCTGACAAGTCAATCACTATTGTCCTATTGTGTTCCGTAATTATTCAACACTACGAAGATAAACTCGCGTATAGGTCGACGAGGGTCCAATTGTGCATAATAATTAATACAACATACGAGAATTTAGGCTGAGCCTGATCAACGAAATAAAGCAATAACACGGAGTATAATGCGCGATATAGCCATTTGCATGATTATCTTCCTTTCGCTAAGAATTCACATACTACCACCAACGATAAGTTTAGCTACTCATAATAGGCATGCAATCAACAGAAATCATAGAAGAAAACATGTTGAAAGATATAAAAAATAAGTAGAATAAACTGTAAGATACAGTGTTACCGAAGGTTGTCAATCTCCGAAGAATTGCGATCCTACAAGCTCCAATCTGCTATGAAAAAGTGTCCCCTAAGCTTCGAACCCCCAGAACAGGCTTTGGGAAGTTCCTACCTAAAACTACAGAGAAAGGTGAGAAAGTAGGTCTGGAAAAGTATGAATTTCGGAGAAAATCTGAGCAACTATATATAGGCCTCGAATAAGTGTGGGGCGGTTCGCCCCGGAGACTTTTTCGCGGAATTCCGCGTTTTCGACGCGTTTTTGGATTTCTTCCCCTTTTCGGACTCGGTTTCTGACTTCTAGTGGCCTTCTAACCTCCAGATTCGACCCCATAGACTCCAAATCCTATCCAGAAACCTTCAGATACTCCAAATATGCTTCTGGAACACCAATTCCTTGTCAACTTCAATATAATTGCCCGGAAATCCTCGATTTTCAACCAAAACCTGTAAAATAAAATCTAAAGGGAAACGTGACACTATTCTAATAAAATACACTAAAATATAGCTAAATTAACATAGAGGATAGCTAAAATAGGTGAAAAAGACTCGAATGAAAGTGTAAAATACACATTCATAAAGCTCCCCAAACCGAACCTTTGCTTGTCCTCAAGCAACTAAGCTAGACTCTAATACAAAAAACAATGTAAGACACAAAATGGAGTCTCATGCCAAATAAAATGAACTAATCTACTGAATTTACCAAAAAACATATGAACAAAAACCATATAAATCAAAGCATGAATATAGGTTGAAGAATACATCGATTGACTTATACACATCCACATAAGCACTTATGTCAAGACAAGATAGTCTCTCGTAACATTCTCTACCTGGACCTAGTCAGTGACGACGTAATGAAGCATGCTAAGATACGAATGGTTGTCCCGTGCCTATGAAACTGAGGACTTACTGCTGTTCCACCATGTTAAGACTTTTCCTCAAAAGAGGTCGAACCAGTACTGTCTCTCATCAAACGAAGGAGGGTTCCCTATAAAAGATAACACTCCCATATTCTACCCATCTCTCAAGTGAAGTCTTAAGCTATTCACCACTTCCTGAATGGCAGGACGAGGGTGGTCTAGAACAGATGACACTCAAGACAAAAAAGATAAAAAATAGAAAATTACAATACGATTTCGAACAATACAAAAATGGAAAAGACTCAACACTTTGCTAAACTGCTATTTGGCTTTCTTTTTTGGACCCTTCTTTGCTTTTTTGGGGTCTTTTCTTTTTTTTTTTCTTTTTTCTTTCCAGATTCTTTTTCTTTTCTTTTTTCTTTTTCTCTTTTTTTCTGGAATTTTTTCTTTCTTTCTTTTTTTCCGATTTTTTCTAGCCAGCAGTAGCATAACAAAAAGAGAAACAAAATGACTCAGACGACTTCCCCAAACCTATTCGAAAGAATAGGTTGGAGTACAAAATTTACGGAAAAGGAAAAACAAACTCACGATACGGAAATGAAAAATGAAAACAAGTCTAATGATGTTGTAACCCCCTCCCCAAACCTATTCGTAAGAATAGGTTATAAACAAAGGATCACACAACCTCACACTACCTCCTTCCTAGGCATTTAGCAATCTCAAAGCATGGTGAAGACTTGTTGCCTCTTAGGTACATAATTACTCGGGAAAACAACCATAAGACCCTAACATGCATCATCCTATTATAAAGGCCTTCGTGAACCGCAGTAGTGAAAACACCACTAAGTGATGTCGAGACTACCAAGCTTAACTAAGTGCAATACATAAATGTGACAAGCCAAGCGAGAAAAACCTCAAACAAATTCATAGAGATGAAGCATACGATTAATGGCATAGTTGGTTGATCTACCCAATAAAAAAGTTCAAAAAATTCGGCGATAAACTCCATATAAAACATGCAAGACTATCCTAGGATGAATGAAGTGAATGCAACCTAAAAAACTAAGAAAGCGGTAAACGTGCAGATGCAAATGCAGACGGATAAAGCATGCGAGGTACTATACTCATCCTACCAATACCAAGCTCCAAGCTAACAACACTAGATCACTTAAATCCTATCACCCCTCATGAAATTAACGCTAGTCCCTAGAAGTAAGAAAATGAGGAAATAAGATGTGATACTAGATGTTACCCCATGGTTTGGCCTCGGTCGGCTGAGTGTGCTGCTTGTGAGTTATTAGGACTGCTCTGGGAGCCACATATATGATCATCGGGACTTGTGGTAGTGGCGGTAGTTCCATCAATAGATCGGATAGGACCAATTCAACCATCTGTATCATCATTGTCCCTATTATCTTCATTGTCACTACTGTCACGCACATCGTCATTGGTAGAGTTGCAGTGTCGAAGGGAATCTTCAAGATTGGCTGCCTCTGTTATGGAATCTTCCACCCGGTATCTCTCCAACAGGTTGTGAACTGTTGAAGGGGAAAGGGCAGTGGTATCAGGACGTCCCCCTCCAGCGTTTTACACCCCAAGGAGGTTACAGCGAGCTGCTCGGGTATTCAGAGGTTGTCTTCCATTTTTCCTATGTCGACCACATTCTCTACTGTTGATGCTCCCGATGTCTATATGATGCTCTCTTTAGAGGCAGGCAAGGGGCACCCCAACGAGGGGCTGGGTACCCATGTCATTATGTATTGGAACCAAGCTGGCGCTTCGGAACCTTCTAGCAACTGCGAACTCAAGCTTGAATCCGTCGCGGCGAGAATGTCCCGGTGCCTTCCAGTTCACATGAACTTTGCAGTCCTTGTGATGGATTGCTGACGTAATAATGGTTTCTGTCCCTTCGGTGGTGCATGAATAGGCATAGGAGTCCTTACTCCAGGTGTACTCTAGCTCCTCCTCTTGGGTAATCCACGACGTTGTTGCAAAACCCCTTGGCTCGAACGCACATCCAACGAGGTCACTCTTCTTGACATGGTTGTAATCGATCCCCCTCCAATACTTCATAGAAATCATACGGGAATGCTCCTTTCCCTTGGCATGGTTCCTACAAACAACAGTTAGTACCTCGTATGACACAAAACTGACTCATGCATATGCTAGTGTAAGAACGAAATACACAAGTGATAAAATCAACAATCGAGCTCCCCAAACCTTTAATGTCTAGCCTAGCTTCTTCATTATGCAACATACCAATGTAACTAGTACATGCAATACATATACATAATGCTCTTACTAGACAACCAATATCCTCGATAACAAGGCTCAATTCATACAATAGTAGCGAAAAATCCTACCATCATAAGTCCTCATACTCAACAGTTTAGCATTCTACCATCAAATCCAACATCATTACACCAATAAACACAATCATATGCAAGAAATCAAAGATAAAGACATATTGCATAACAAGATATATCATCTAGTAGCAAAATTCCCAAATCAACAATCCAAGCAAAATTGAGCATGCAATTGATAGTAAATAACACTTCTAATCACACAAACAACATACCCATGCATCAAATAAGAATAATTGAAGTTCAAATTAGAAAACCCCCAAATTCGAAAATTAGGGTTCTTAGGATGATACGTCAGATCTTAAAATCTAATGCATTAGGACGAAATCTGTTCGGATGAAAACATAGATCATGTAATAGGCTTCGATTTAAGCTAAAGAACACTAAATTTGGTTAAGGAATTTTGAAGATGAAATCGCGATTTTCGGTTTTTGGGGAGGAGGAATGATGAAGATATGAAGAAAATGAGGTAAAGAGGAAGAATCCGCGTTTTTGGCTTACTGGAGCCGTGGGGCGGTTCGCCCCTGGTGCGGGGCGAGTCGCCCCACACGGGGCGATTCGCCCCCCACGTGGGGCGGTTCGCCCCGTGCTCCCCGTGATGAACGTGTCAGATTCAGTCAAATAAATTTGTAATAAGCCAAAGGCAATCCACAACTACAACGAAAACCGTAGTGTAGCAGTAGAATGACTCGAGTGTCGTTCTCTCAGGACTATAACTAGCTTTATTTATTTAATCAAGAGAATATAAAACAGCAGATAGAAAGCAATAGGGGGTTTTCAAGCAGATAATGGAGGTTGGTGATAGTATGGTCCTTCTTAACATAATGGGTCGATAATCATGCATAAATTCCTCGGTCTTGCATAGAGATCTTTGAATGAATCTTGGGTCCTGTTGTAAGTATTGTGCACTACGAATATAATATGGGTCTGACCTGTCAACAACTAACGTCCTATTGTGTTCCGTAATCATTCAACACTACGAAGATAATTTGGTCTGATTGGCCGACAAGTGTCCTAGTGTGCATAATGATCAATACAACATACGAGAATTTTGGTGTTCAACTCATCAACGAAATAAAGCAATGACACGGAGTATAATGCCCGATATAGCCATTAGCATGATTATCTTCCCTCGCTAAGAATTCACATACTACCACCAACGATAAATTTAGCTACTCATAATGTGCATGCAATCAATAGCAATCATAGAAGAAAACATATTGAAAGAATATAAAATAAGTAGATAAAAGTTGTAAGATACAAAGTTACCGAAGGTTGTCAATCTCCGGATGATTGCGATCCTACGCGCTCCAATCTGCTATGAAAAAGTATCCCCTAAGCTATGGAACTCCTAGGACAGGCCCCGGGAAGTTCCTACCTAAAACTATAGAGAGAGGTCAGAAAGTAGGCTTGGAAAGATATGATTTTCGGAGAGAAAACTCGCAACTATATATAAGCCCGAAATATCTCTGGGGCGGTTCGCCCGAGACACGGGGCGGTTCGCCCCCCAGTATTTCGCGGAATTTCCGCGTTTTTCGACGCGGATTTGGATTTCTTCACCTTTTCGGACTCGGTTTATGACTTCTAGTAGCCTTCTAACCTCCAGATTCGGCCCCTAGACTCCAAATCCTACCCGGAAACCTGCAGATACTCCAAATAGGCTTCTGGAACACCAATTCCTTGTAGACTTCAATATAATTGCCCGGTAATCTCCGAATTTCAACCAAAACCTGTAAAATAAAATCTAAAGGGAAACGTGACACTATTCTAATAAAATGTACTAAAATATTGCTAAATTAACATAGAGGATAGCTAAAATAGGTGAAAAAGACTCGAATGAAAGTGTAAAATACACATTCATCAAACTTCCCAAACCGAACCTTTGCTTGTCCTCAAGCAACTAAGCTAGACTCTAATACAAAAAACATGCAAGACTCAAAATGGAGTTTCATGCTAAATAAAATGAACTAAATTACTGAATCTATCAAATAACATATGAACAAAAACCATATAAATCAAAGCATGAATATAGGTTGAAGAATACCTTGATTGACTTACACATCCACATAAGCACTTATGTCAAGGCAAGATAGTCTCTCGTAACATTCTCTACCTGGACCTAGTCAGTGACGACGTAATGATGCATGCTAAGATAAGAATGGTTGCCCCGTGCCTATGAAACTGAGGACTTACTGCTGTTCCACCATGTTAAGACTTTTCCTCAAAAGAGGTCGAACCAGTACTGGCTCTCATCAAATGAAGGAGGGTTCCCTATAAAAGATAACTCTCCCCTATTCTACCCATCTCTCAAGTAAAGTCTTAAGCTATTCACCACTTCCTGAATGGCAGGACGAGGGTGGTCCAGAACAGATGACACTTAAGACAAAAAAGATAAAAACATGATTACGAACAATACGAAAATGGAAAAGACTCAACACTTTGCTAAACTGCTATTTGGCTTTTCTTCTTTTTTGGATCCTTATTTGCTTTTTTGGGGCCTTCTCTTTTTTTCTTTCCAGATTCTCTTTTTTTTCTTTTTCTTCTTTTTCTTTTCTTTTTTTTCGATTTTTCTAGCCAGCAGTAGCAAAACAAAAAGAGAAACAAAATGACTCACAGGACTTCCCTAAACCTATTTGAAAGAATAGGTTGGAGTACAAAATTCACGGAAAAGAAAAACAAACTCACGATACGAAAATGGAAAACAGAAACAAGTCTATGACGGTGTAACCCCCTCCCCAAACCTATTCGGAAGAATAGGCTATAAACAAAGGATCACACAACCTCACACTACCTCCTTCCTAGGCATTTAGCAATCTCAAAGCATGGTGAAGACTTGTTGCCTCTTGGGTACATAATTACTCGAGAAACAACCATAAGACCCTAACATGCATCATCCTATTATAAAGGCCTTCGTGAACCGCAGTAGAGAAAACACCACTAAGTGATGTCGAGACTACCTAGCTCAACTAAGTACAATACATAAATGTGACAAGCCAAGTGAGAAAAACCTCAAACAAATTCATAGAGATGAAGCATACGATTAATGGCATAGCTAGTTGATCTACCCAATAAAAAAGTTCAAAAAATTCGGCAATAAACTCCATATAAAAACATGCAAAACTATCCTAGGATGAATGCAACCTAAAAAATCTAACAAAGCAGTAAACGTGCAAATGCAAACAAAGAACAAGATAATAATTGACACAAAACCAAACAAAACTTAACATCATGGTTCACATCCCATCCCCCTTACGATTCTTAAGCTAACCCCCTAGCAAAAGAGAATGAGTAATAAGAAGTGATACTAGATGTTACCGAAGTGTTTGGCCTCGGTCGGCTGAGAGTGGACAAGTGGAAGGACTAATCATTGGGATGGTAGTCTCCATAAAAGTCACTCCACATGTCATTCATGAGCTCGTTGGACTATCGTAGAGCCTCATGCTGTTGCTGGATCAGCTGTTGCTGCTCCCACATGTGCTGCCTATCCTCTCGGCGGTGCTCTTCGAATATCTCCCAATCGCGGTTGTGCTGGACAATGTGCCTGTCGATGTCCTCTCGCATGGCCGCGTTGTTGGCATCAATCCTGTCGAAACGGCTGTCGAGGTAGGTACGGAATTCGGAGAAGTCAAATCCTCCAGACCCCTGTGGTGCTCTAGCTGGTGCATGCGGTGCATGATGGACAAATGGAATATCTGAAATCGGGGCTTCACCAACATCGGCCTCCATAGCATCCTCATGATCGGGATCATTTGGTTGGACTGGCCCTCCTACATCAGCAGCAGCTGCAGTGCGGTTCCTCAACTGATACCTGTTGAGCTGTACCTCAATGGTCGAGGGTGAAAGGGCAGTGACCTCGCAATCCCCCTCCTCAATATCGTCTACCCCATGATATTTGCAGTAAGTTGTGATGAAGCTCGGGAAGATGAAAGACTTCCTTTTCTTCTCCCAGTGGCGCTCATACTCCTCATACATAATGTGCCCTATGTCAACCTGATGTCCGTCAATGAGGCAGTAGGGGAGCTCGGCGTAGTATGGCTGAATCCAAGTGTCATTCTTCCTTGGGATCAAGTCGGAGATGCAAAATTTCATCATCACCTTAGCTTCGCCATAACCGATTCGTCCAGGTGCTCCCCCAACTTCCGGATATCTGTACCCCCTGTTGCAGATCACTTCGGTGACATCTCTTCCTATCCCCCTAGCTGTCCTCGAATATAAGTAGGCGTGTGCGCTCTCTGTGAATTCAAACTTCCCGAAGTGGATGAAGGAAGAAATGTGCTCTCGGCTCCATGGTATAATTAGGCCTCGGACTAACACCCCATTCTTCTCGTCCAAATCCGTATACCCGGTGTAGAAATCTCGAAGGAGGCTCTCGTCGTAGCCTTTGAACCTGTCGGAACTGTACCATGCCCAATTCCTTTGTGACCCCAAACATGAAAGTGTCCTATACCCCGCTCTATTCGCTGCAAACTCAGGAATGTCAATCCTCCTGTCGGGAATGATAGACCTTCCTCCGTCGGCCATCTCCTCCTCTAACCGTTGTCGCACCCCTATGGCAGCGGCAGACAACTCGTGAGATGGTTGGGAGCTTGATGCCACTCCCTTCCCCTTTTTGCTAGAGCCGGCTCTCCTTGTCCTTGGTGCCATGATTCCTACAAACAGCAATTAGTATCTTGTACGACGCAAAACAGACCTATGCTTATGTAAATAAACGAGCGAACAAACGAGTAAAAATTTCAAAAATCGAACTCCTCAAGAACCCAAAGCCTAGTCTAGCTAATTCATTACGTAACATATCAATGTACCTACTACAATAACATATCAAATTATGCTTTTGCTAACAACATATGCCTTGAATCACAAGGTTCAATCCATATCATAAAAATCAATTTCTAGCATAAATCCTCAATCTCAACCATCATGCATTCTATCAATACATTCATCAATTTCATGTCATTAAATACATGTTTAAACAAGGAATGAAAGCAAGAGAGACAATTCCTAACAAGACATATATCATCCAATTAGCAAAATCTCAAATCGTCAAACCAAGCCTAATTGAACATGTAATTCACAATGAATAATGAATCTAAACACATAAATCATCAACCCATTCATCATACAAGCCTAATTGAAGCACAAATCAAAAAATCCCCAAATTGTAAAAATTAGGGTTCATGTGATAATACCTCAAATCCGGAAATTGAATGAGCTAGGAAGAAATTTGTTCGGATAGAATGATAGAGCACGTTACGGGCTTCGAATGAAGTTAAAGAACATACAAAATGATGGAGAGATGAAGAAGTTATGAAGATTTGAAGATATTTTGATTATGGAGGAAATTTTGGAGTTTGAAGGATGAAAATGGAGAAAAATGGGGTTTGGGGAAGAAACCCCCGATTTTGGTCTCTGGAGGTGTGGGGCGGTTCGCCCCACACCTGGGGCGGACCGCCCCGTGCGGGGCGAACCGCCCCACGCGCTCTTGTCATGGGGCGATTCGCCCCCCACTTTTTAGGTGGGAGACGAACGTTTTTTGAAATAAAAATGCGGTTTTTAGTCCCCGAAAAAGTTTTTAGTCCCCGAAAAATCATTTTCCTCGAAAATCACTCGAAAAATCGCACTCGAACAAAACATAAGCACATACGACACAGAACTGAACAAATTTCACATATGAGAAGCAAATAGTTCAAGTATGAATGCATGCAAAAAAATGGTAAAGAAAACGATAAAAACCCCGGGTTGCCTCCCGGATAGCGCCATTGTTTAAGGTCTCTGACTCGACCCCTGTCTTCGCCTATCTTTTCTTTCCGTGGGTACTAGACTTCCCCGTCATGATTCTCCTTCCCGTGCTTTGATCCTGTGAATAAGAGTGAACATAGACGTTAAGACCACTATAATCAATAGTGTTAGAAGTATCGGGTGGATAAGGTGGATCAGTTATGGCTTGCAACACGTGTTGCTTGCCATCCACTTCGATAGTGCAAGTCCTTCGGTAGATGTCCATCGCTGAGCGTATTTTGGTCAAGAATGTTCGTCCTAAGAGTATGACATCCCCCGTTCCTGGTGCTGATGCTGGCATAATTACAAAATCGGTGTGGACAGAGGCTTCACCGATTTTGACTAATACCTCCTTTACAACGCCTTCAGGTTTCACAAGGGATCCATCCGCGAGTTGCACAATAGCCTTATGCACAGTTAGTTCTCCAAGGTTACTCTTCTCGAAAACGTTCAAAGGGAGCACATTAGAGTAGGATCCAGTGTCCAGTGTGGCTCGGACATCTTCAAGCTCCCCAATCCCGACCTTAATATCGAAACTTTGAGGGAGTGGCTCGGAATCCTCTTGCTCCTCTTTACTCTTTCTGGTACCAAGGTACTTTCCTTCTTCTTCGGCTTGTGGAGGTAGGTCCCTCTTGCAACTCTCGCACTTAGTAACCTTCTTGATGGTGATTTCAACAGGTAGATCACCCACTAAGTTAATGGACAATGACTTCTCAGTGTTGCTAGGCAGTTTGCCTTGTTCCCTACTTGCTCCTCGGTCGATCAACTCTTGCATCTTTTGATGGGCAAGCCTAGTGCTCTCTTCCAACTTATCGAGCCTTGCCCTAGTCTTCTCTGAATCTTCTTCATAACGTTTGAGAAAACGTTGTGTGTGATCAACCATCTTCTGCAAGTTCTCCATCAGTAGAGCCGTCTTCGACTTCGGTGGCTCTTTCAGAGCGGGGTTTTCGCAGTGATCATTACCATAGTTCAGCCTACTACGGTCTTGGTTAGGTCCATAAGTCTGGTTAGCCGGTGCATATCCTTGATTGTTACGGTATCCTCTTCTCCAAAATCCGCCTCGAGGATTCCTACCGTCTTGTCCGTAGCTAACTTCTTGAGTACCAAACTCCGTAGCGAAGGCTTCTTCTTCGCCTCCTCGGGCCCAGTTGCCATTTTCGTATGCCATCTCCGATCTACACATATGAGCTCCATGCCCATAGTTCTTGCATATTCGGCATACTTCGTTCGAAACAGTTGTTCCGGTGGCGCTCTTGAGGACTTGCTTCAATTTGTTGGTAAAGCACTCGAATTGATCCCCATTCCCCCTGTACATAGGGCCTTCTTGAGTCGATGGAGCTTCAGGTCCACGTCTCCTAACCATTGCTCTTGGGTCCTTGAACTGCGAACCCTTAGCAAGCCTTTCGAAAACTGCCGAGACGGCTTATGCGGTTTCCTCCCAAATATTGCCTCGAAGGTTAGTCCATTGTAGAAGTGTTGGACTAGGTCGGAGAGTTCAAAACCATGGTGAGGGCACTTGTTCGTGAGATCTTGGAACCTCTCGAACGCGGTGTAGATGGTCTCATCATAGTCCTGCTTGAATCTAGTGACCTGCGCCTTTAGTGCGGTAGTAAGAGTGTGTGAGAAGTATTTCTCCATGAAAGCTGAAAAAACCTTTTCCCAAGTGTCCAGCGAGCCTGCTGGAAGAGAGCTCAGCCATGACTTGGCTCTGTCGCCAAGTCCCATTGCAAAAACCTTCATCCTTAATTCATCCGTGGTTATGTCAGCTCCGGGTCGTGGAAGTTGGTTGACGAAATCATCGATATCGTGCAAGTACCCCATCACATCTTCCCTTGATAAGCCATAGAACCTCGGAAGTTGTTGGAATGCGTGGTTCTTGATCTCCAGATCTCGGGTTGCAGACGAAAGAACTATCGCCGGTCCCCTCATACGATCCTTGGTGGGTTGTACCCATGCCTTCAGTGGTCTAGCTTCTGCCATTCCGTCGATTTCCTTGGAAAGGAGCCGCCTTCTTTGGTGGTAGACTCTATCGATCTCAGCAATTGAATCAGCAAGCGGTATTCCTGCAGAACGTGTATGCGGCATACACTATCTGTGACAGACTAGAAAAGGTGATTAGAAACAAATAGGAAAGCAGAGAGAGAAATTAAAAAGGAAAACTAAAACTAAAAGAATTAGGAATCTAAAGCTGTAAATATAAACAAATTAAACAGAAAAAAGGAGTATAGTCCCCGGCAGCGGCGCCAATTTGATGTACGTGTCAGATTCAGTCAAATAAATTTGTAATAAGCCAAAGGCAATCCACAACTACAACGAAAACCGTAGTGTAGCAGTAGAATGACTCGAGTGTCGTTCTCTCAGGACTATAACTAGCTTTATCTATTTAATCAAGAGAATATAAAACAGCAGATAGAAAGCAATAGGGGGTTTTCAAGCAGATAATGGAGGTTGGTGATAGTATGGTCCTTCTTAACATAATGGGTCGATAATCATGCATAAATTCCTCGGTCTTGCATAGAGATCTTTGAATGAATCTTGGGTCCTGTTGTAAGTATTGTGCACTACGAAGATAATATGGGTCTGACCTGTCAACAACTAACGTCCTATTGTGTTCCGTAATCATTCAACACTACGAAGATAATTTGGTCTGATTGGCCGACAAGTGTCCTAGTGTGCATAATGATCAATACAACATACGAGAATTTTGGTGTTCAACTCATCAACGAAATAAAGCAATGACACGGAGTATAATGCGCGATATAGCCATTAGCATGATTATCTTCCCTCGCTAAGAATTCACATACTACCACCAACGATAAATTTAGCTACTCATAATGTGCATGCAATCAATAGCAATCATAGAAGAAAACATATTGAAAGAATATAAAATAAGTAGATAAAAGTTGTAAGATACAAAGTTACCGAAGGTTGTCAATCTCCGGATGATTGCGATCCTACGCGCTCCAATCTGCTATGAAAAAGTATCCCCTAAGCTATGGAACTCCCAGGACTGGCCCCGGGAAGTTCCTACCTAAAACTATAGAGAGAGGTGAGAAAGTAGGCTTGGAAAGACATGATTTTCGGAGAGAAAACTCGCAACTATATATAGGCCCGAAATATCT
This sequence comes from Plantago ovata, assembly GCA_028274465.1. NCBI lineage: Eukaryota > Viridiplantae > Streptophyta > Magnoliopsida > Lamiales > Plantaginaceae > Plantago > Plantago ovata. Next base: position 36,090,467 of record CM051456.1, on the reverse strand, counting down.
CTGGGGCGGTTCGCCCGAGACACGGGGCGGTTCGCCCCCCAGTATTTCGCGGAATTTCCGTGTTTTTCGACGCGGATTTGGATTTCTTCACCTTTTCGGACTCGGTTTATGACTTCTAGTAGCCTTCTAACCTCCAGATTCGGCCCCTAGACTCCAAATCCTATCCGGAAACCTTCAGATACTCCAAATAGGCTTCTGGAACACCAATTCCTTGTAGACTTCAATATAATTGCCCGGTAATCTCCGAATTTCAACCAAAACCTGTAAAATAAAATCTAAAGGGAAACGTGACACTATTCTAATAAAATGCACTAAAATATAGCTAAATTAACATAGAGGATAGCTAAAATAGGTGAAAAAGACTCGAATGAAAGTGTAAAATACACATTCATCACCCCGATGCGGGGAGACGGTTCCTGTCGTCAGAAAACGCGGTTTTAATCCCTGAAACCAGTTTTTTCAAAAAACCACTCGAAAAATCTCACTCAAACATAAGCATATACGACACAGACATGAACAAATTCGCATACGAGAAGAAAAAAGTTCAAGAATGAATGCATGCAAAAAAGCAGTAAAGAAAGCGATAAAAATTCCGGGTTGCCTCCCGGATAGCGTCATTGTTTAAAGTCTTTGACTCGACTCCTGTCTGCGCCTATCTCTTCTTTTTGCGGGTACTAGGCTTCCCCTTCATTGATCTCCTCTCCATGCCACGAACCTGTGAATAAGAAAGAATATAGGCTGCAAGACCACAGTAGTGAGTAGTGAAAGAAATATCTGGCGGATCAGGTGGATCAGATATGGCTTTCAACACGTGTTGTTTGCCATCTACTTCAATAGTGCAAGTTCTTTGGTAGATGTCCATCACGGAGCGTAGTTTAGTCAAGAACGTTCGCCCTAAGAGTATGACATCCCCCGTTCCAGGTGCAGACGCCGGCATAACTACAAAATTGGTGTATACAGAAGTTTCACCAATCTTGGCTAACACATTTTTCACAACGCCTTCGGGTCTCATAAAGGATCCATCCGCCAGTTGCACAATAGCCCTATGCTCAGATAGTTTTCCAAGGCTACTCTTTTCAAACACATTTAAAGGGAGTATGTTTGAGTAGGATCCCGTGTCTAGTGTGGCACGGACATCTTCAAGGTTACCAATCCCTACTTTAACATCGAAACTTTTAGGGAGTGGCTCGGGATCCTCTTGCTCCTTTTCACTTTCGCCAGAACCAAGGTCCTTCTCTTCTTCCTTGGCCTGTAGAAGTTCCTCCTTCTTGCAACACTCGCACTTAGCAGCCTTCTTGATGGTGATTTCGTCAGGTAGATCACCAGCCAATGTAATGACATTCTACTTCTCAGTGTTGCTAGGCAGTTTGCCTTGTTCCCTACTTCCTCCTCGGTCGATCAACTTTTGCATCTTTTGATGGGCAAGCCTAGTGCTCTCTTCCAACCTATCAAGCCTTGACCTAGTCTTCTCGGAATCTTCTTCATAACGTTTGAGAAAACTTTGTGTGTGATCAACCATCTTTTGCAAGTTCTCCATCAGTTGAGTCGACTTCGACTTCGGTGGCTCTTTCGGAGCGGGGTTTTCGAAGTGATCATTACCATAGTTTAGCCTACTACGGTCTTGGTTAGGGCCATAAGTTTGGTTAGCCGGTGCATATCCTTGATTGTTTCGGAATCCTCTTCTCCAAAATCCACCTAGAGGATTCCTACCGTCTTGTCCGTAGCTAACTTCTTGACTACCGAACTCTGTAGCAAAGGCTTCCTCTTCGCCTCCTCGAGCCCAGTTCCCATCATCGTACGCCAGCTCCGATCTACACATATGAGCCCCATGCCCATAGTTCTTGCATATTCGGCATACTTCGTTCGAAACAGTTGTCCCGGTGGCGCTCTTGAGGACTTGCTTCAATTCGTTGGTAAAGCACTCGAATTGATCCCCATTCCCCCTATACATAGGGGCTTCTTGAGTCGGTGGAGCTTCAGGTCCACGTCTCCTAACCATTGCTCTTGGGTCCTTGAACAGCGAACCCTTAGCAAGCCTTTCGAAAGCTGCCCAGACGGCTTCTGCGGTTTCCTCCCAAATATTGCCTCGGCATTCGAAATCCACCACTTGTTGGTTCTCGAAGGTTAGTCCATTGTAGAACTGTTGGACTAGGTCGGAAAGTTCAAAACCATGGTGAGGGCACTTGTTCGTGAGATCTTGGAATCTCTCAAACGCGGTGTAGATGGTCTCATCATAGTCCTGCTTGAATCCAGTGATTTGCGCCTTTAGCGCGGTAGTCAAGGTGTGAGGGAAGTATTTCTCCATGAATGCTGAAAAAACCTTCTCCCAAGTGTCTAGCGAGCCTGCTGGTAGAGAACTCAACCATGACTTGGCTCTGTCGCCAAGTCCCATAGCAAAAACCTTCATCCTCAACTCGTCCATTGTTATTTCAGCTCCGGGTCGTGGGAGTTGGTTGACGAAATCATCGATATCGTGCAAGTACCCCATCACATCTTCCCTTGATAAGCCATAGAACCTCGGAAGTTGATGGAATGCGTGGTTCTTGATTTCCAGATCTCGGGTTGCAGAAGAAAGAAGAATCGCCGGTCCCCTCATACGATCCTTGGTGGGTTGAACCCTTGCTTTCAGTGGTCTAGCTTCTGCCATTCCGTCGATTTCCATGAAAAGACTGTGTAGAGATTCAGAGAAATCGGTATCCTCTATTTCCTCTAGTGCACGCCTTTCGAGTAGTCGCCTTCTTTGGTGGTAGACTCTGTCGATCTCAGCAAATGAATCAGCAAGTGGAGTTCCTTTAGATCGTGTATGTGGCATACACTATCTGTATCAGACTAGGAAAGCAGTATCAAAGAGAGATTAAAAAGGAAAACTAAAACTAATAGAATTAGGAATTGAAAGCTGAAAATATAAACAAATTAAACATAAAAAAGGAGTATAGTCCCCGGCAACGGCGCCAATTTGATGAACGCGGATTTGTCGGGTTCCGGTTCAGCAAATAAAATTTTGTTATTTAGCCAAAGGCAATCCACAACTACAACGAAAACCATAGTGTAGCAGTAGAATGACTCGAGTGTCGTTCTCTCAGGACTATAACTAGCTTTATCAAATCTAATTTAGAATATAAAAAGAGCAGACGTAATAGCAAAGGGGTTTCTAGCAGATAATGGAGATTGGTGATCGTATGATCCTTCAAAGCATAACGGGTCGATAATCATGCATAAATTCCTCGGTCTTGCATGGAGATCTTTGATCAATCTAATGTCCTGTTGCAATTATTAAGCACTACGAAGATAAAGGTTCTGACAAGTCAATCACTATTGTCCTATTGTGTTCCGTAATTATTCAACACTACGAAGATAAACTCGCGTATAGGTCGACGAGGGTCCAATTGTGCATAATAATTAATACAACATACGAGAATTTAGGCTGAGCCTGATCAACGAAATAAAGCAATAACACGGAGTATAATGCGCTGATGAACGTATTTTTGACGCGTTCATCTTGTCTTTTTTACCTTCTTTTGCTATCTTCTAGCCTTGTTTTTTGGTTAGTTTTGTAGAATAGTGTCACGTTTTGTGTTTTCCGCATTTTCAGGCACTTAGGTACGCAACGGCGTTTTTGGAGCTAAAAACGAGCCTTTTTGATGGAAAACATGGCCCCGTTGAAGTTCCCCAATCTCCGTGGCTTGTTCGTAAGTGTTTGAGTATCAATAAGCATCGAGAATGATGAGTCCAAGGCACCCGAGGGCCATGCGAGGGCAAAAAGATTGAGTTTGAAGACAAAAATCTGCCCAGGAGCCAAGCTAAGCGCCTGGAATAGTGAAGCGCTCCGCTTCAGTTTCAAGGAGCTTTGGCACAGAAGCCAAGCGAAGCGCTTGGAGTGCCAAAGCGCTTCGCTTGCCAAGCGGTCCGCTTGGCAGCGGTTACGTTTTCGGATTTTCCTTCTTAGATCTGATCTTTGTTCAGTTTTTGAATATCTTTTGAACTGTAACTTCGTTTTGGAGAGCTCCTATGCCCCAAAACTCAGATTACATTGTATTTTAGCATGAGATTGTGATTCAATCTTACTGCAAATTCCTTCATATGATTCTTAGTTGCCAATAAAATGTATTCGAATTGAGTATAGTGACAAACTCTTGGTCAATGAAAGCTATAGGATTGTATGTTAGAGATTTGTAGCATGCTAGATAAATGGTGTTGGTGACAAGCACCTCTAAAGTATTGATAGTGGTCTTTTATGATGTGTGTCTTAAAGTTACCTAGATGAGTTGCTTAGCAGACTTGATCGAATGTTTTACGCACTGAACTTGTGAGCATATTCGTAACCCATGCATGTGTATTTGATTTCTACCACCAACCGTTTTCCAAACTTGATTTACAACAATCTGATTTCTCGTTGCTTTGTTCAAAGGAAACGATTCTATAAACACTTGAACTCGTTGACTGAAATTGCTAGCAAAAACCTCAAGCAAATCCACGTTAGGTCCCGAGAGAACGACACTCGGGGACAACTTGCCATTGCATTCTAGTTTGTGTAGTGATAAGTGTTCTTAGGCTTTTAAACAAATTTAATTGGTGAAAAACGACATCATCAATTTGGCACCGTTGTCGGGGACTTAACTCCTTTGGTTGGTGTTTTTGTTTTGGTTTTTTCAGCCAACATCTCTTCTTTGTCTCATTTCTGTTTTTGTTTCTTTTTGCTTGAGATACTCACTATCTTGTATTTCAGGTGAGTGCATGCCTAGAACCCGAACGGGTGGACCTATTATTGAACCTTTTGTAGACGAGATCGATCGTTTGTTTCAAAGGAGAAGGAGGAATTTGAATCCCGAGTTTGAAGGAGTAGATCTACAGCTCGGGAAGAGTCTTCTTCTTATCTTTTGGAGCCAATTCTTGAATCTGTTTACGTGGAAGGTGAAATGGCGGAGCGCCCTATACGCACACTTACTAAGCCTACGGTTGGGGCTAGAGGACCAGCAATTGTCCTCAATGATGCCACAAGGAACTTGGAGATCAAGAATCACATGTTCCAACAACTACCCAAATACTATGGAATGGCTAATGAGCACGTGATAGGGTACATGAATGAGCTCGAGAACTTTGTTCTGCATCTTGGGTGACCGGGAGCTGGTGTTACGGATGATGATCTCCGCATGAAGGTCTTTTCTATGGGGCTAGGCGATCGTGCAAAGGCTTGGCTTAATACTTTGGAGGCCGGGTCTTTGACAACATGGGATCTATGTTTCGATAAGTTCATGGAGCGTTACTACCCCGCTTCCAAGACAATGGCTATGAAGAGCCAAATTAGCTCCTTCGAGCAGAGGTATGATGAGCCTTTCCACGAGGCCTATGATCGATTCATGGGGTTGCATCATCGATGCCCACATAACGGGTATGATAAAGTTCAGCTTCTCCAATTCTTTTACAATGGTTTACATCCTGAGATTCAATCTCAAGTGGATAGTATTTGTGGAGGTAGTATGGGGCAGTTGCTTCCTTCTCAAGCCCAAGTGAAGCTGGACATGATGTACCGGAATTCCCAAAACCGGAATGTGAGGGCTCGTGTGCTCCAAAAGGAGCAAAGAGGTGAGGCCAAGGTAGTAGTGGAACAAAATGCCTTCGATGGGTTCGCCCATTAAGTGAAGCAAGCTTTGAGGCAAAGCGTTCCTTCTCCTTCTACGGAAGTTTGTGGTGTGTGCAAGAACTATGGGCACTCGGCGTACTTATGCCGTTCTGAATTTGCTAGAGAGCAATATATCACGAACGATGTCCGTCAAGAAGTATATGTTGCTGAGGGAGAGCAAGTAGTTGGAGATGTGAACTACGGGCAAGGTTATGGTAATGTGAGGCCACAAATCCGTGGACCCCGAGATGGGTACCAGAATCAAGGCAACCGTGGTTATCTTCATAACCCGGATCAAAATGCCTATGGGCCCAATCAAGATAGAAGTCCTCTCATCTATGGGAACAATTGGTATGAAGGAGCACCGCCTTCTAATCCTACACCTCCGCCTCAGGTTGCTAGTTCGGGACCACAAGGTGGAGGGGTGCTTCCTTCACCTCTTGTCTCTTCTCTCAACGATCTTGTGTTGAAGACAAATAAGTTTATGGAGCATTACTATCGTAATGAAGCTACTAACAATCAACGGTTTGAGAAGCTTGAGGCTAGTAGTAGCAACCTCCATAAGAAGTTGCAAGAGCTGATAGATCGGGGGGCTAGTAGAGAGCAAGGGAAGTTTCCCGTAAACACGGAGAAGGCTATGGCCATAACCGTGGTGACTGATTTGCCCGTGGAGATCACGGTTGTGAGAGACAATGCACTAGTTGAGGTGCCAAGTTGCAAGATAACTGAAACTTGCAAAGTGAGTGAGGAGCTTGAGACTCCTAAGGTAGTTGTGGAAGAGAAAGTGGTCGCACAATCTGATGCGATAGTGGAAGAAGTGAATGAAAACTCATCGTCTGAGGATGAGTTGGTGGATATGGTGGAAGTGCCTATCCAAGAGAGCTTTGATGTGGAAATCGGCTTGGGTAAGAAGGATGGAATAGCGGCAACTCTAGACACGGGAGCGGGTGTGAATGTCATACCTTTGAACGTGTAGGAAGAGTCGGGTTTGTCTTGCTTAAGACCAATGAAGTGCATGGTGAAATTGGCGGATGGGTCTATGAAGAAGCCATTGGGTGTGATCGAGAATCTAGTGGTAAGAGTCGCCGGTGTAGAGGTCAAGACGAACTTCATCGTCATGCCTACATCCTCCGCAAAGCTCAAGGATGTGGTTCTTTTGGGTAGAGCCTTCATCAAGAAAGTACATATGGTGATAGACACGTACCGTCGTACATGTAGCTTCGAGGTAAATGGCAAGCAACATACGTTGCGAGCCATAATTAATTCATGTGCTTATGTTGATACTAACGAACTTGTAGGATTCTTTGGTCCTCTTTATGTTCGTCAAGATGTGGAGGGACTTGGTGCTTTGAAGAGCACTTGGACGGGGAAGTCTAGTACCCGATGCGAAATTGATCCCGCATGATCTAAGACGAGTCGAGCCAACGACTTTTAAATGAAGGCGCTTCTCGGGAGGCAACCCGAGGTTGTAAGTACTTGCATATAGATTAGAAGCACGTTTAAAATTTTGTTTCGTTGATTAGACAAGGTTTTTGGGGTGAAAATTTAGCAAAAGTCGAAAAAAAATGGATTTGGTAGCTTCAGGTCCCAAGCGAAGCGCTTGGCACGCCCAAGCGGTCCGCTTGAATTTCCAGTAAGAATGAAAATTCTTACTGGAAATCCAAGTGGAGCGCTTGGGAGTTCCCAAGTGGACCGCTTGCCAAGCGCTTCGCTTGGCTTTCCTTAAGAAAGCAAGCGGGGCACTTGTGTTTTAAAGCCCCCCACTTCGTTTTTCTTCCTCCATTGCAGATTTAGCACCCCAAAAATCTCAATCTCTCTCAATTCTCCACCAATTCTTGCAATCTTGTGCATTTTACAAAGCCCATCACCCCCTCTATCATCTAAACCGATCAAATTTCACGTTTGAAGCATCCATAACAAGGAATCAAAGGTACCTCTCATGAACCCTAACTTTCTTGAATTTGGGATTTTATCTTAATTAGCTTCAATTGTGTTATGCATTGGTGAATTAGAGTTTGATGATGATTGTTGAGCATGTTTCTTACTAGATGTGATGTCTAAATTCGAATTTTGCTCCTCTTGATTTATGATGAACTCTAGTGCTCGAATTTTTGCTATGTAATTGTTTGATGATTGTTAGCCTCGAATTAGAGTTATGTTATGATTCGAATTTTTGCTATGTAATTGTTTGATGATTGTTAGCCTTCAATTTGAGTTATGTTATGATTATGGTGATGTTGTGATTGCATGAGAATGTGTTGGATTGGTTGGGTAATTTAATTGGAGAGTTTGTTTGCTTGGTTTAGATTCGTATGGATTTATCGTAACGAAGTGTTAAAGCTTCTCGATTTGTTCATATGAACTTTAGCAAGCCTTCAAACTCACCATGAGATTACTTGAGTGAGTATTGGAGTCTAGGAGTCGAGTCTAAGTCTCATTGTCTCTTGAAGTTATCTAATAAGATTTTTCTAGGTACAATGGCATCAAGAAGATCTAAGAGATCGAGGGGAGAAGGGACCTCGAGTGCCCAACAAACGGCCACACCCGGCGAGCAGCGCCAATCGGGGAGGGCAAGGCAATTCGAAGCGAGTTTCCATGCCCACAAGCACACGTACATTTCTGAGAGGAGCATTCGCTTCACGGCTGGTGAGAGCCAGTTGGATGGTGCCAGAGAGCTCAACAAGCTCATTACTGAGCGAGGCTGGAAGTACTATGGCGAGGTCATGCCAAATTGGGACCAAGCAGTAGTGGAGGATTTCTACATTGCCTTCACGGACTACAATGAACGGACCGGTGAGGTTCCCGTCTGCGGTGTTGGGGTCGAGTTTACTCCTTTGAGCATCACTAGCTTCATCATGCGATTGGATAGGCCACTGACGCGGGATCCAAACCGCCGGCCTGCAATCCACGAGAGATTTGATCCCGCGGAGCTCTATGTCTACGACCGGGAGTCTGATCTTTACCCCATGGAGGTACTGAATGGCATTACCGTGGAAGATTATGAATTGCCTGATGAGCCACCCCGGATTTTGCGCCACAACGATCTCACATTCGAGGCAAGGATGATGTTGAAGTTCGTTCAAGCCAATCTGATTCCTAGCACACATGATTCCGAGGTCCAGTCCTATTACGGAGTCTTAGTCCATGCTCTCTTGCATGATTTGCCTCTCACTCCTGGCATCGTCAGCTTCGAGGAATTCAAGCGCCGCCGTAATGCAAACCAGAAGCTTGCCTTTGGTAACTTGATCACGACTATGTGCAAGGAGGTCGGAGTTCCCGACCTCATACTGGACAAGAAGCCGAAGAAATCCATCAACATTGATACGTAGAGTGAGATGTACGGGACTTGGTGTGCTCAGCAAGGAGAACCCATGCAACCGAGGGTTACGCGCCATGTGACACCTCCTCCACCTCCGCCTACGGCCGGACAAGGAAGCTTCGACTTCTCGGGGTTCAACCAGATGTTGGTCGATCAGTTTGGTAGCTTCCAAACCACCATGTTGGAGGCTCAGTCGACCCAGCTTACCGAGCAATTCCGGGGATTTGAGGAGCGCGAAGTCAAGAGGTGGGAGGACTTCCGTGTGATGGAGGAGCAGCGTGGGGATGATTACCAGGGGCGTGTAGATCAGCGTTGGGAGGCCGCTCGAGCAGAGGACACTAGGCGTTGGAGAGCCCACTAGGAGGAGATGATGAACCGCCATGATGCCTTAGCTCGCCGAATTCCGGGGTACCCTTTCTATGATCAGACCGATGGTAGTGGGATTGACTTTCCTAACACCCCCTACGACCCCTACTCCTAGAGACACCAGCCGACAGGGGCCACATTTATCGGTAGTATTTGTATATTATCGTTATTTTGGCTTGTTTACTATTGTTGGTTGAAACTCTTTTCATTTCGATTTGGTTGTATGATGTTATGACTTATGACTCTTGTATCTCTTTATTTGCTTTTGTAGTTGTGGCCTGTGTGCCTTTTGTCGTGATTAGTTTAGTCTAGTTTTTGTCTTGGTGCCTTAGGTGATTAAGATAGGAAAAAACATCGAAAATCTGGAAACAGGGCCAAGCGGTCCGCTTGAAATTCCAGGAAGTTTTGCAACTTCCTGGAAATTCAAGCGGAGCGCCTGGAGCCTCCCAAGCGCTCCGCTTGACCAAGCGAACCGCTTGGCGGGAGTCAAGCGGTCCGCCTGGACCCTGTACCCAGATTTTCCTCGTTTTTTCCATTCTTCTCATCTTTGCGCACCTATTTCCACTTGTTTCTTGAGTATTTTCAGGTACTACTCTTATATAGGAGATTGGACACGAACCTTTATCTCAGGGAAATGTACTTTCAATCCAATTTTTCCTTTTCATTCAACTTTTCTTTGCTCGAGGACGAGCAAAAGTTTAGGTTTGGGGAGGGGATATTGGATTTGCAGTACTATATGCTTGTGTGGTTCGTACATGCCTGATTTTACTCAAGTTCATGTGATTTGTCGTATTTTTTCAAATTTTTGCATGCATATCATCCCTAGATTAGTTGTTGCACGTTGTTGTGTGTGGAGTTTATTGCCAAGTCTTTTGAACTTTTTTATTGAGTAGAGTAAGTGTTTATGACCATTGATCATATGTTGCATCACTTTGCAAGTAGTTTGAGGCTTGTCTCGCTTGGTTTGTCACATTCGCTTGTGCACTAGTTAAGCTTAGTAGTCTCGACATCACCTTGAGTGGTGTTTCTTCTGCTGCGGTTCACGATGGCCTTATGAAATGATGCATGTTAGAGTCTATGGTTGTATCCCGTGTAATTATGCACGTAAGAGGCGACAAGTTCTTCACCTCGATTAGAGATTGCCAAATGCCTAGGAAGGAGGTAGTGTGAGGTGTGTGATTCCTTGTATTAAACCTATTCTATCGAATAGGTTTGGGGAGGGGGTTGCTTCGTTGATCTTGTCTTTCGTCTTTGAGTCGTTGTAAAGTTTCCTTTTTTTTTCTTTTTGTTTTGTGTCCCAACCTATTCTTTCGAATAGGTTTGGGGAGGTGTCTTTGTAAAAGAGTCTTTCCTTTTCTCTTTCGTCTTTGTGCTCAAACCTATTCTCTCGAATAGGTTTGGGGAGGTGTTTTTGACACTTAGTACTGCTGCTTGCCCCTATAAAAAAGAAAAAAGAAGGGATAAAAAGAAAAGAAGAAAAAAAAGAAAAAGAGAAAAGAAAAAAGAAAAGAGAAAATAAAAAAAAAAGAAGAAGAAAGAAAATATAGAATAAAACCCAAAAGCAAAAGAAGGGTCGTTGCAAGCCAAAAGCAGTCTAGTAAAGTGTCAAGTGTCATGTAAATATTTGTTATTGTGAAGTGTCGAGTTGTAAATTCTATCTTTCGTTTCGTGTCGCCTTTGTCCAAGGCCTGTTCTTGACCACCCTCGTCTTGCTATTCAAGAAGTGGTTGAAAGAGGCTCATTCTTGAGAGTTTGGGTAGAATAGGGGAGTGTTATCTTTCTAAGGGAACCCTCCTTCGTTTGATGAGAACCAGTATTGGTTCGCCCTCTCTTGAGGAAAAGTCTCGCTTGGTGAACAGTAGTAAGCCCTCGGTTTCATAGGCACGGGGCAATTGTAGTATGATAACATTCATCATTGTGTCGTCACTGACCAGGTCCAGGTAGAAGATGTTACGTGAGACTCCTTTGTTTAACCAAGTGCACTTGAGAATGTGTATATTCGCAATCGAGGCATACTTCAACCTATTTGCATGTCATGCTCATTTGGTTTTGTTCATAAGCATTTGGTAGATTCAATAGATTAGTTCACTTTACTTGGCATGAGACTCCTTTTGTGTTGCATTTAGGATAGTTTGTTGCTTGAGGACAAGCAAACGTTTGGTTTGGGGAGTTTGATGAACGTATTTTTGACGCGTTCATCTTGTCTTTTTTACCTTCTTTTGCTATCTTCTAGCCTTGTTTTTTGGTTAGTTTTGTAGAATAGTGTCACGTTTTGTGTTTTCTGCATTTTCAGGCACTTAGGTACGAAACGGCGTTTTTGGAGCTAAAAACGAGCCTTTTTGATGGAAAAGATGGCCCCGTTGAAGTTCCCCAATCTCCGTGGCTTGTTTGTAAGTGTTTGAGTATCAATAAGCATCGAGAAGGATGAGTCCAAGGCACCCGAGGGCCATGCGAGGGCAAAAAGATTGAGTTTGAAGACAAAAATCTGCCCAGGAGCCAAGCTAAGCGCCTGGAATAGTGAAGCGCTCCGCTTCAGTTTCCAGGAGCTTTGGCACAGAAGCCAAGCGAAGCGCTTGGAGTGCCAAAGCGCTTCGCTTGCCAAGCGCTCGGCTTGGCTTCTCCAAGCGGTCCGCTTGGCAGCGGTTACGTTTTCGGATTTCCTTCTTAGATCTGATCTTTGGTCATTTTAGAATATCTTTTGAACTGTAACTTCGTTTTGGAGAGATCCTAAGCCCCAAAACTCAAAGAAAACTCAGATTACATTGTATTTTAGCTTGGGATTCAAGGTTTTGATTGGAATTCATCCTTTGTAATCATCTACGGAGAGGTTTTCTTTGATTTCCACCGATTAGTGACAGCTTTGGTGGTAACTTGTATCACTCTCTTGTCTTGTAATTTGATATGATGTATTTTGATTATTATTCATATGAATTGATGTCTATGTTGATGAATATGAGTAGCTAAATCTTTTGTGTTGGTGGTAGAATGTAGAATATGCATGCTATGGGTTATGTTTATGCTTACATGAGATTGTGATTCAATCTTGCTGCAAATCCCTTCATATGATTCTTAGTTGCCTATAAAATATATTCGAATTGAGTATAGTGACAAACTCTTGGTCAATGAAAGCTATAGGATTGTATGTTAGAGATTTGCAGCATGCTAGATAAATGGTGTTGGTGACAAGCACCTCTAAAGTATTGATAGTGGTCTTTTATGATGTGTGTCTTAAAGTTACCTAGACGAGTTGCTTAGCAGACTTGATCGAAGGTTTTACGCACTGAACTTGTGAGCATATTCGTAACCCATGCATGTGTATTTGATTTCTACCACCAACCGTTTTCCAAACTTGATTTACAACAATCTGATTTCTCGTTGCTTTGTTCAAAGGAAACGATTTTATAAACACTTGAACTCGTTGACTGAAATTGCTAGCAAAAACCTCAACCAAAGCCACGTTAGGTCCCGAGAGAACGACACTCGGGGACAACTTGCCATTGCACTCTAGTTTGTGTAGTGATAAGTGTTCTTAGGCTTTTAAACAAATTTAATTGGTGATAAACGACCTCATCATGCGCGATATAGCCAGTAGCATGATTATCTTCCCTTCGCTAAGAATTCACATACTACCACCAACGATAAGTTTATACTCATAATAGGCATGCAATCAACAGAAATCATAGAAGAAAACATGTTGAAAGATATAAAAAATAAGTAGAATAAACTGTAAGATACAATGTTACCGAAGGTTGTCAATCTCCGAAGAATTGCGATCCTACAAGCTCCAATCTGCTATGAAAAAGTGTCCCCTAAGCTACGAACCCCCAGAACAGGCTTTGGGAAGTTCCTACCTAAAACTATAGAGAAAGGTGAGAAAGTAGGTCTGGAAAAGTATGAATTTCGGAGAAAATCTGAGGAACTATATATAGGCCTCGAATAAGTGTGGGGCGGTTCGCCCCACACACCGGGCGGTTCGCCCCACGTCCGGGGCGGTTCACCCCGGAGACTTTTTCACGGAATTCCGCATTTTCGACGCGTTTTTGGATTTCTTCCCCTTTTCGGACTCGGTTTCTGACTTCTAGTGGCCTTCTAACCTCCAGATTCGACCCCTAGACTCCAAATCCTATCCGGAAACCTTCAGATACTCCAAAAGGCTTCTGGAACACCAATTCCTTGTCAACTTCAATATAATTGCCCGGAAATCCTCGATTTTCAACCAAAACCTGTAAAATAAAATCTAAAGGGAAACGTGACACTATTCTAATAAAATGCACTAAAATATAGCTAAATTAACATAGAGGATATCTAAAATAGGTGAAAAAGACTCAAATGAAAGTGTAAAATACACATTCATCAATCGGCGATTTGGAGGAGGAATGCGCATCTGATGTTGAAGTAATTGAAGAGGTTGAATCTGAGCAGCAATTTCGTACGTTTCTAAGTACATTTAAACATTTTCTATATGGTTTTAAGCATCCTTCATATCATTTTTAGTTTCTGTTGCATGATCAAAATTCAACACATCATGGTGTTGATTTAAGTATTGATGGTGTGGTAATAATCATGTTCTGTGTGGTTTTAAATAATGTCGTTGTGGTTGTAAGAAACATTATATTGCTACATTGCTGGCTTTGTACATTTTTTGGTATTAAGATGTCATGGTGTGGTTTTAAGAAAACATGAGGTGGTTATAATATCCTATGATGTGGTCTTGAAATATACATGTCACCTTCTGTTGCATGCCGAAAATTTTAAGAAATCTTGGTCTGGTTTTAAAAATTTATTGTGTGGTAATAAGTATCTTTAATGTGGTTTTAAATAGTGTTGTTGTGGGATTGTACATTGTATGTTGTATGGTTAAGAGGACATGGTGTGGCTTTAAGGACGAATGGTGTTCGTTTAAGAACAATTGTTGTGGTTTCTAACAAAATTTGTTATGCTTATGGAAAGTACATTTCATTGCACAGTTTTATAATACTTCAAAAAGAAAAAAAAGGACATTAAATGAAAATCCTTCAAAATAGATAGCAATAGATAGATATATAGATTCAAACATTACAACCCATAAGTCAAAATACTGACATAGAAACTAAAATGTACTTAAAACCACTCCACTTCTCAAGTAACATAAACTTAAAGATGTTTTAACAACCACTCCACTTCTCAAGTAACATGATGGTCCTTATGCAATTTCTCAACAAATTTGAACACAACAACCATAAAAATCCTCCGGTTCCACTACAAAAAACTGCAATATTTATGAGAAATTTTTTTGTCACCTAATCCTAGATTTTCGTCACTTTTATGAAAAAGTGACGAAAAAAGTTCGTCACAGTGTCGTTGCAACATCCTCGACGTTTATGTAACATTGCGACGAAATTGTCGTTCAACACAAATAGTTCCTCTTTACTGACAAACATATATTGTCGTCTATCCGTAAAATTTCCTCACAAAACACATATGCCCTGCCCGTATCTGCCAGTAATAATTTGTCACAAAAGACAAGTTATTCCGTCACTAATATAAATCCCGGGCAGCTTCACATTCGTCAAAAATGCCTACGGTATTTGTCACCAAATACAATCTCGGGCAGCTTTTTAGTCGTCATAGTTGATGCATAATGCCATCACTAAAGGCAAACTCCGGCGCCGGCCGGACGTGTCGTCACTGTCGTCACAATTGGTATATTATTTTCTCACAAAAGCAACGTTCCGTCCGTTTAACTTTCCTCACAAATGATATCAATTGTCATCACTAAAACCAAACTCCGGCGTCGGACGTGTCGTCACAATTGGTCTACTATTTCATCACAAAAACAACTTTCCAGCCATTTAACTTTCCTCACAAATGCTATCCATTTTCATCACTAACGCAAAAATCCGGCGCCGGACCCATCGTTACAATTGGTCACCTAATTCATCACAAAACCAACTTTCCGGCCAGTTCACATTCCTCACAAATGCTATCCATTTTCATCACTAATACCAAGCACCGGCATCGGACGTGTCGTCACAATTGGTCCACTATTTCATGCCTGATGATCATTACTTCATCACTATTAATGGCATCCTGAGATGTCATGTTCATCACAAATGACCATTATACCATCACAAAAAACACTTTATTGTCGTGACTATTTCATCCCAAATGATCATTACTTCATCACTATTAATGGCATCCTGAGATGTCATGTTCATCACAAATGGCCATTATACCATCACAAATAACACTTACTGCCATGTATATTTCATCACAAATGATCATTATATCATCACAAATAACACTTTATTGTCATGTCTATTTCCTCACAAACTTTCCGGCAAGGCAACTTTCCTCACAAATGCGTTCAATTTTCATCACCAAATTCAAACTCCGGCGATTGTCATGTTGTCACAGTTGGTCGAGCAATTCATCACAAATTCCACTTTCAGGCCATGTATATTTCATCACAAATTATCATTACATCATCACAAAAAACACTTTGTTGCCATGTATATTTCATCACAAATGATCATTACTTCATCACAATTATGGCATCCTGAGATGCCATGTTCATCACAAATGGTCATTATCTCATCACAAATAACACTTACTGCCATGTATATTTCATCACAAATGATCATTATTTCATCACAATTAATGGCATCATGTGATGTCATGTTCATCACAAATGGTCATTATATCATCACAAATAACATTTTATTGTCATGTCTATTTCATCAAAAATGATCATTACTTCATCACAATTAATGGCATCCTTAGATGTCATGTTCATCACAAATTTTCATTATATCATCACAAAAAACACTTTATTGCCATGTATATTTCATCCCAAATGATCATTACTTCATCACTATTAATGACATCCTGAGATGTCATGTTCATCACAAATGGCCATTATACCATCACAAAAAACACTTTATTGCCATGTCTATTTCATTCCAAATGATCATTACTTCATCACTATTAATGGCATCCTGAGATGTCATGTTCATCACAAATGGCCATTATACCATCACAAAAAACACTTTATTGCCATGTCTATTTCATCCCAAATGATCATTACTTCATCACTATTAATGGCATCCTGAGATGTCATGTTCATCACAAATGGTTTTGTAATTTATCACGATTGATTTTTTTTCCGGCTCCATAAATAAAAGTATAGCCGTAATGAAAATGATATACAATAAACAAATGATGATCAATGCTCGATTAATAATATATAACTTTTGTTCAAGATACGGGCATTACATTCTAGTGTGACCTTGTTATCGGGATAACATATGCCCGAATATATTAAAATTACGTAAAATCTACCCTAGTTAATTGTCCAAGATGAATAGAAGAGGCGTGGAGACCTGACAATTGAAAACATTCTAACACCAAAGAGCTAATAATCAACACACAACCACATGGATCACCTGCCTGTTCCACCTTAGTTTAAGCCGCCATCGAACTCTGGACTTTCCTCATCCTTCGATCTACCATGATCTATACCAAAGAAAGAACATGAATCAATTAAAAGACTTACACAAGCAAATGAAACATAATTTTCAACCTTGCTAAGGCTGCTGACAAGCAGCATTATGAAAGAAAACACTCTTTATTAATCGAGATTCAAGCAAGATACACATATATATAGCATATCATTCATTCACGTGACCAGAAAGTATAGTGAGCCGTTCAATACTTGGGCTCAATCACAAACAATGAACACACATCATGACCAGTAATAAAAGGCATCACACCAAACTACTTAAGGCATCTCTATATTTGTATAAAAGCTAGTAGACAAGCGTATGACTTACCAGCAGTTGCTCCAAAAGCACCTGGGATATTCTTTAAGATCATCTTCTCCAGAGCCTTCATCCGTAACTTCATGTCCTCATTTCCTTTACTCAGTTCAGCGATCTTCTCGTTGGCACTATCCAACTCCTCCAATTTCTTGTTGATCTGAATGCCAGTACTGGCAACAGACCGTCCCTTGATGAACGTATTTTTGACGCGTTCATCTTGTCTTTTCTGCCTTCTTTTGCTATCCTTTTGCTTAGTTTTTTGGGTTGTTTTGTAGAATAGTGTCACGTTTTTTGTTTTCTGCATTTTCAGGCACTTAGGTACGAAACGGTGTTTTTGAAGCTAAAAACGAGCATTTTTGATGGAAAATGGCCCTGTTGAAGTTCCTCGATGTATGTGGCTTTGTTCGTGAGTGCTTGAACCCCAATAAGTGTTGAGAAGGACGAGTCCAAGGTACCCGAGGACCGATCGTGGGTGAAGTATTGAGCTTCCAAGTCAAAATCTGCCCCACAGAGCAAGTGAGCCGCTTCCGGAAGCCAAGCCCTCCGCTTGGAAATCTCTAGAATTCCATAGAAGTTTCCTAGCATCCAAGCGGTCCGCTTGGCTGCAGTTACAAAATCGGGATTTTGTCTTTAAAACACATTTTCAGTTACTTTTTTCACATTCAGACTTCAGCATTTGAATTTTGGAGAGCTCTAAGCCCCAGTTTCCACCCTAGAACTCAGATTTACATTGTAATTCACATGGGAGTGAGGATTTGGCTATAAGATTGGATGCTATTTTCATCTACGGAGAGGTTTCTATCAATGTCCATCGAATAGTGACAGCTTTGGTGGTAACTTTGTATCAATCTCTTGTCTAGTAGTTTGATCAAATGTCTTTCTGTAACATTTCATATGATTTGATGTTTTCATTATTGATTATGAGTAGCTAAATCCTTTGTGTTGGTGGTAGAATGTAGAATTTACATGTGTTGGATTATGTTTATACTTACATGAGATTGTGATTCAATCTTGCTGCAAATTGCTTCATATGATTCATAGTTGCCTATAAAATATATTCGAATAGAGTATGTGACAAACTCGTGGTCAATGAAAGCTATAGGATTGTATGTTTGTAATTTGCAGCATGCTGGATAAATGGTGTTAGTGACAAACACCTCTAAAGTATTGATAGAGATCTTTTATGATGTGTGTCTTGAAAGTTACATAGACGGTTGCTTAGAAGACTTAGTCGAAGGTTTTACGCACTGAACTTGTAAGAATATTCGTAATCCATACATGTTAATTCGATTTCTACCACCAACCGTTTTCCATCTTTGATTACAAACAAGTCTGATTTTAGTTTGCTGTAGTTGAAAACCGTTTTCGAAACAACTGTTATTTCATTGACCGAAATTTCATACAAAAACCTCAAACAAAGCCATGTTAGGTCCCAAGAGAATGAAACTCGGGGACAACTTGTCATTGCACTCTGTTTTGTGTAGTGATAAGTGTTCTTTGGCTTTTAAACAAATTTAATTGGTGAAAAAACGACTCATCATTTTGGCGCCGCTGCCGGGGACTTAAATCCTTTGGTTGGTGTTTTTGTTTTGGTTTTTCAGCCAACATCTCCTTCCTTATTCCATTTCTTTGTTTGTTGATTTGTGTGAAAATTTTTGCGATACTAACGGAAACTTACGTTAGTTGAAGGTTGTGTTGTTTGACCAAGTATGGGGGAAGTTTACATGAATGAAGCCTTCAAGGTGCGGTATGAGGTGATTAAGAAGGAACCCGCAATATATCTTGAACCGGAAGCTAGGTTGTATGAGGTAACTGATTAAATCCTCTATAGCTTAGCTACCTTCCGAGACTCGCCTTGTGAGAATGACTTGAGGTTCATGTTAGAATTTCGGCGTGATGTTGGATTGTTACCATCACGGGAATTGAATGAGGATCAGCTCTTGCGTCGATTGTTTCCTTGTGCTCTTGTTGGAAAACCCAAGGAGTGGTTGAGAACGTTGCCTGGAGGATCACTTAGAAGTTGGCAGGATATTGTAGATGCTTTCCTTGATCGGTTCCTCTCCTTTAGAGAGAATGAAGTGCTTAAATGTCGAATAGTTGAATTTACTCAGCGGAGAGGAGAAAGGTTTTGTGATGCTCTAGAAAGATTTGAGCTCTATAAGAGCGAATGTCCACATCATCGGTTGAGTGAGTATGAGTTGATTACTTACTTTTACAAGGGGCTGAAGGAAGATTTACAATTGATTATAGATGGTGCATGTGATGGTATAGAGAATTGCACCGTTTCCCAGATTAATGAAGTTTTTGGGAAGCTCCTTGTCGCTACAAAAAACCGTGTTCTTGTGCCACCAGTGGATTATTCAAGAATGTATCAAGCGCCCAAGCCTATTGCCATAAGCTCCTATGATGACGACTTTGACTACAAGGTGAAGACATGCTCGGGGGAGAATGTTCCATATTATGTCTATGAGGCCGTAGAGTCGCAGGCTCAATGTGTAGAGGAATGTTTCTCTGGAGAAGAAGAGGAAGTGTTGTCAACTTCGATGAAGGTTTGGGGAGATGTGCTTGAAATAGCGGGCAAATACCAAGAAGATTTCGATATGAGAATGGAGAGTGTGTATGAAGTTTTGTAAGAATCTGAGGTTATGCTCGAGTTACTAGAAGAGGAGATGATTGAAAAGGAGGCATTTGAATACAGAGAACATCCAGAAACTGCAGAAAACTGCTTGCCAGACAGTATGCAGACAGCAGCTGTCAAGCGAGCCGCTTGGGAATCCCAAGCGTCCACTTGGGAACTGACAAACTCTCTGGAAATTTGTCAGTTTCCAAGCGGAGCGCTTGGGACCTGGGAACAGAATCCGGAATTTTTCCAGAATGATGGAATTCTAAGCCAGAAGTGGGAGATAATTGATGGACTTGAAACCGATCCGGAGAGTGAAGAAGAACAAGGTGGAGGCCAAAGAATTGAAGAGGAGCTTGAAGAAGCAAATATACTTTTGCGAAGTGGCAAAGAGTCAACACCACCATATCCTTCGATGTATCCTTCAAAAGTTAAATCATTGTCTAATAATTCAGGTGATGCACGTGATAAAGAGGAGCTGTAGAAGGAGGAAGCAGAAGAAGGAGAGGTACCAACTCCTGAACTTACACCTGGAAGGAGAAAGAGGAAGAACAAGGAGAGGCACAACAAAAGGAAGACGGACTTCATAAGTCGCCTAATCCTTATGTGCCCCCTAAACCACATCTTTACTTTCCAGGAAGAATAAAGGAGGCCAAGAAGGATATTCGTGACTCACCCATATACGGGATCCTATCAAAAGTAGAGGTAAACGTTCCTCTTTTGGAATTGATTCAAAATGTTCCCGCCTACACGAAATTTTTTAAAGAGGTGAGGAGCAATAAGAAGATTTTCCAAAAAGGGGAGGTAGCCGAACATGAAATGGTTAACTCCGTACATGAGTTGCGTTTGAAACAAAAGGACCCCGGGAATTTCATTATTAGAATCACCATGGGAAACGGCCGATCTGCAAAAGCAATGCTTGATCTGGGGGCTAGCATTAATTTAATGCCATACTCCATTTACAAAGCATTGGGGTTAGGAGAAATCCAACCCACTAGCATGGTTGTTCAAATGGCTGATCGTAGTGTGAAACGCCCACTTGGGTAAGTCGAGGATATTGTAGTGAAGGTTGATCGACTTATTGTGCCAACCGACTTGGAGGTGCTCGGAGACAAGGTTCAGATTGAGCAGTACAAACAGGTATACGAACCCGATTCTGAAGAAGCTATAATTGAACAACTTAAATTTGTTGATTGCTATGAACCTATTTCTTGCGATACTTATTTTTCTCATGAAGTTAGTGACCCTTTAGAAGCAGCCCTTACCATGACCCTTGAGGAAGGATTTTCACCGAAGAAGTGTTAGCTATGACAGTCCTCTTAGATAGTGCACCTGAAATTCCTCTAGGAGAAGTAGAAGAGTCCCTAGAAGTAGATGAAGAGGAAGTAGTGATCCCTCCACCTAGTGAGCCAACACTTGAGCTTAAACCATTACCAAGCCACTTGAAATATGCCTTCCTAGGAGAGAATGAGTCTAAACCCGTGATCATATCCTCTAAGCTTAGTAAGGACGAAGAGTCTAAGCTAGTTGATGTGTTGAAACAGAATACCGGAGCCATAGGAGACATCAAGAGCATAAGCCCAGTGTAGTGTACACACAAAATAGCCTTAGAAGAGGATGCCAAACCCGTTAGGCAACCACAACGTAGGCTAAATCAAGCTATGCAAGAGGTTGTGAAAAAGGAAGTTCTTAAACTCCTAGATGCTAAGATGATTTACCCAGCTCCAGATAGCAAATGGGTCAGCCCCGTTCATGTAGTTCCTAAGAAATTGGGAATCACGGTTGAATCTAATGATAAAGGGGAATTAGTGCCCGTTAGGAAAACAACCGGGTGGCGCATGTGCATAGATTATAGGAGATTAAATTCTGCCACTAAGAAGGATCATTTTCCCTTGCCATTTATTGATGATATGCTTAACCGCCTTGTTGGGCGAGAATTCTATTGCTTCTTGGATGGTTTGTCAGGTTTCTATCGGATCCCTATTGCTCCCGAGGACCAAGAGACGACCACATTCACTTGCCCCTTTGGCACCTTTGCGTACCGAAGGATGCCATTCGGATTATGCAATGCTCAAGCTACCTTCCAACGTTGCATGCTCTCCGTCTTTTCCGATATGGTAAACAAGTTTGTTGAGGTATTTATGGATGATTTTTCCGTTTACGGTGATTCATTTGATGATTGTCTTGATAAGCTTGATCGTGTCCTTAAAAGATGTATTGAATGTAATCTCACTTTGAGTTGGGAGAAGAGTCATTATATAGTCCAAGAGGGAATTGTTTTAGGCCATGCTATTTCTAAAAGAGGGATAGAGGTAGATAAAGGGAAACTTGAAATTATTGAAAAATTACCTCCACCTACTTGTGTGCGCGAGTTGCAATCTCTTCTTAGGCATGTAGGCTTCCATAGGAGGTTTATCAAAGATTTTTCCGAAATAGCTAAATGCTTAGGTAACTTGCTTGCTAAAGATGTCCCTTTTGAGTTCACACAAGAATGTTTGGATGCCATTCACACACTAATTGAAAATCTTTTGACAACCCCTATTGTAGTTTCCCCTGATTGGAAAATTCCTTTTGAGATTATGTGCGATGCTTCTGACTATGCTATGGGTGTTGTACTTGGTCAAAAAATTGATTACCGTTTTATAGTGATTTACTATGCTAGTAAGACTTTAGATGCTGCTCAGATTAATTATACTACCACCGAGAAAGAGTTCTTGGCGGTGATTTTTGCTCTAAGTAAATTAAGGTCTTATATAACTGGATACAAAGTTCTTGTTCACACTGACCATGCAGCCCTCAAGCACTTGATTGCGAATCGTGAAACCAAGCCCCACTTGATGCAATGGGTACTCCTTCTCCAAGTGTTCAAAGTACATATTATAGACAAGAGTGGCAAGGAAAATCTTGTGGCGGATCACTTGTCCAGATTACCAAATATCCCACAAGATGAAACACCCGTTCCGAATGATTTGCGTGATGATCAGTTGATGCGCATAGAATTGGAACCATGGTATGCATATATTGTGAACTTTTTGGCCACGAATGAGATGCCATCCCACCTCTATGGCCCTGAACGACGAACATTTGCAAGGCAATGTTGGCATTACATATGGGACAACCCGTATCTATTTCGTAAAGGAGGGGATGAAGTCTTGCGGAGATGTGTTCCTAAAGGAGAGCAATTGTCTATATTGCAGTTTTGCCATGAGTTAGAGTGTGGAGGACATTATAGTGGACAAAAAACTGCTCGCAAGGTACTACAATCAAGTTTCTTTTGGCCTAGTTTGTTTGAAGATGCACGCTCAGTTGTAGCACGATGTGACTCATGTCAAAGAAGCGGTAATGTTGGTAAGCAATAAGAGATGTCTCAGCAAAGTAATTTAGTTGTTGAGCCATTTGATGTTTGGGGCATAGACTTTATGGGACCTTTCCGTAAGAGTAACGGTTATGAGTATATCCTTGTTGCGGTGGACTATGTCACAAAATGGGTTGAGGCTATTCCCACCCGTACTAATGATGCTAAAGTTGTACTCTCTTTTCTTCGTGATGTAATCTTTAACAGGTTTGGGACCCCGCGTTCCATTATAAGCGACGGAGGAGCACACTTTGTGAAAAAAGTCTTTTCTAACTTGATGAAGAAGTACGTGGTATCGCATTTCGTTGCTACTCCTTATCACACACAAACATCCGACCATGTAGAAGTGAGCAACCGGCAGATTAAGAAGATCCTAGAGAGGGTAGTTAAACCTACAAGGAAGGATCGGTCCAGTAAATTAACAGATGCGTTATGGGCATATCGGACCTCGTTCAAAACAGTGATTGGGACCACACCCTATCAGCTCGTATATAGGAAAGTTTGCCATTTACCTGTTGAATTGGAGCATAGAGCACTTTGGGCAATCAAGCAACTAAATCTTGACAAGGAGAAAGCTGGTGAGGAAAGGCTCTTACAACTCACCGAGCTAGATGAATTGAGGTTGAAAGCCTTCGAAAGTGGAAAGATATACAAGGAGCGCGCAAAGAGGTACCATGATCGAGGCATAGTCCGCAAAGACTTGGTTCCTGGTAAAAAAGCACTCCTCTTCAACTCACGCCTAAGACTTTTCCCCGGGAAACTCCATTCCAGATGGGATGGACCATTCGAAATTGTCCGAGTAGCACCCATGGTGTTGTGGAAGTCTTGGACAACAAAAACGGTGCGACCTTCAAAGTCAATGGCCAGAGAGTTAAGCCATACCTCGAGCCTCTTGAGTCGACCCATGAAGTAGAAGTCGACTTGGTTGAGGTACCTGTAGTAGATTAGTCTCTTCTCTTTAGTTAGTTTTCTTGCTTCCCTTTTAGTTTGCATTTGTCTCTGTCCATAGGTTATATTAAAAAGCGAAAAAATTAAAGAATTTTGGTGTACAGGTCAAGTGGACCGCTTGGATATCGACACAAATTCCAGAGAATTTCGTCAGCTCAAGCGAGCCGCTTGGAAATCCCAAGCGGTCCGCCTCGAAACTGACAAAACTCTCTGGAATTCGTCAGTTTCCAAGTGGGGCGCTTGGCAACCCCAAGCCCTCCGCTTGGAAATTAACAAAATTTCCAGAGATTTTAGTCAGGGTCAAGCGAGCCGCTTGGAAATCCCAAGCGGTCCGCCTGGGAACTGACAAACTCACTAGAAATTTGTCAGTTTCCAAGCGGGGCGCTTGGATGGCTCCAAGCGGATCGCTTCCCAAGCGGCCCCTGTTAGGAAACTTGCAATTTTGATGAGCAATTAACCATGCTAAATTAAGGAAAGTCCTGTAACTAGTACTCTTAAGGTCCATAGGAATTTAGAATTGTAAGGACATTGTAAAAGAGGAACGTTTGCTGAAGAATTAGTGTAGGTGCTAGATAGGTGTTTTATTCGCTGATGGTGTATCTTGTTTTCTGAAAAGAAAAACAACCTATTGAAGCATTTGTTGATGATGTACTTTGTTTACACAAACAAACTATTGAAGCATTAGAACCGTTCAGAAACTTGAAGAATTCGAAGACTGAAGACTAAAGAAGATTTCTGAAGATGGTATCTACAAAGGCACATGTTGCTCATAAAGTGGAAACTTCAGCAATACCTTGCATAAGTGAAAATCTATATGACAAAGTAGGTTGTGCTTGCTGAAACTGAGACTGACCACTTGCTGAAATACATATGTGACCTCCTTGCTGAAAGTACTTGCATTTACGCTCCAACGTTCATATTTGAAGTCGATTCAAATGAACATTAAATGCAAAGTAAGCACGCGAAGAACATGAAGACTAGAAGACAAATAAAGGACGTTGCTGAAAGTACAAAAGCAAGATAGTGACATCTTAAGGAACAAATCCTTAGAATTTGAAATTCAAACGGCTCCCTTGATTCACTATAAATAGAGGTCATCCGGCAAAGAGTTGAAGTGTGTCAACAACGTGATCAAACTCTCACTTGTGCTTAGACTCTCATACCCTTCAATACTCTTTACTGCCATTGATCTGTTCCAAGACTTAAATCTTGAAAAAGCTACTTGTGAAGAAGTAGAACATACACGACTAAGAAATTAGTTAAGTGTTCTTTCTTTCGAACAAGAACAAGTCTTGACACCAGAAACAATCAAACTTGTTTACTGCAAAGTATTCTAAGTTTTGTTTCTTAGATTACTTGTTGTAGATGAATAAGTTATAATCGAGTTATCTCATCCCAAACCTCTCTAACTGAAAAACACCCTTTCATGCGTGAAATTCAAGGGGAACTTCATCAAGCATAGTGTTGCTGATTATAAGTCCCAAGTTTGGTGGAGAACAAGGTTTCGTTCTCTAGTTAGGTTGGAAACGAAGCAAGTGTGCTTTGGTTTCTGTCGAATCGCTCTAGATAGGTGTTGTAAGGAACCTCAAACTTATCTTAGTGGATTTAGTCCTAGAAAGGACAAAGTGGATTAGTTGAGAGATTACGCCACTCTCAGATACCACTATAAAAGTGTTTGTGTGATTTACTTACTGCATGTAGTTTTCAGCAAAGCATATCTATATGTACACTGTCACTCTGTTCACTTGCTGAAACTATCACTTACTGACAAATCACTTATTGTACAAAGACATTCGCTCTCTGAATTTTCAGTATAAGTAAAACTCGTTACTGAAAAGTAACTAGTACTTGCTGAGAAAGTTAAGTATCACCAAACTCATTACTGAAAAGTAATAAGTCGTTGCTGAGAAAGTTTTTAAACGACGAAAGTTTGAAAAGACTATTCACCCCCCCTAGTCTTTTCTTGTTATTTAAAGGGACCAACAAGTGGTATCAGAGCTGGAGGTTCTTTAACCTTCAGCACTGAACCTAGATCCCCTTAGGTGCTTTCCGTAAATCACTCTCACTTGATCAGTTTGGTAGTCTTTTGCTGACAGGATGTCTATAGGAGACGCTCCCTTGCTGAAGCTGGAAAACTATGAAAAATGGCGAAACAACATGATGCTACATATTGAGGCCATTAGTGATGAGATGGTTACTGTCATTAATGATGGACCTATCAAGATCACTAAGGTTGAGAGAAGTTTTCCTTACAAAACCACAGAAGCTGGAAAGGAAATTATCCTAGGTGAACCAGTTGATACTGTTGTTCCAAAACCAAGAGAGGAATGGACTTCCGACGAAGCCAAGAGATTCCGTCTTGATGGACAAGCAAGAGACATCATCATTCGATCAACTCCGGATACTATACAATGCAAACTGTGGGGTGCCAAAACTCCTAAGGAAGCTTGGAAAATGGTTCAAGATCTTTGTGCTGGATCTGACAAAACCAAGGAAAACAAACTCGAAGTGCTGAAGTTAAAGTTCCAAAACTTTAAACAAGGTACATATGAGTCACTGGAAGACTTGGACTTCAGATTCACAACTCTAGTTAGTGAGATGGCTGCCTTGGGAGTTGGAAATTTTTACTCAGATTCTGAGAAGGTGAAAACCATTATCAGAAGTCTGAATCAAGAATGGATCCACACTCAGAATTTCTACTACAATCAAGGAAATCCAAACATCACACCTACAGAGTTGTTCTCTCATCTTGCTACTGTCAACTACGAGACAAATTGATGATGTTGTTTTTCACCAATTAAATTTGTTTAAAAGCCTAAGAACACTTATCACTACACAAACTAGAGTGCAATGGAAAGTTGTCCCCGAGTGTCATTCTCTCGGGACCTAACGTGGCTTTGCTTGAGGTTTTTGCTAGTAATTTCAGTCAACAAGTTCAAATGTTTATAGAATCGTTTTCTTTGAACAAAGCAACGAGAAGTCAGATTGTTGTAATCAAGCTTGGAAAATGGTTGGTGGTAGAAATCAAATACACATGCATGGGTTACGAATATGCTCACAAGTTCAGTGCGTAAAACCTTCGATCAAGTCTGCTAAGCAACTCGTCTAGGTAACTTTCAAGACACACATCATAAAAGACCACTATCAATACTTTAGAGGTGCTTGTCACTAACACCATTTATCTAGCATGCTGCAAATCTCTAACATACAATCCTATAGCTTTCATTGACCAAGGGTTTGTCACTATACTCAATTCGAATATATTTTATAGGCAACTAAGAATCATATGAAGGAATTTGCAGCAAGATTGAATCACAATCTCATGTAAGCATAAACATAACCCATAGCATGCATATTCTACATTCTACCACCAACACAAAAGATTTAGCTACTCATATTCATCAACATAGACATCAATTCATATGAATAATAATCAGAATACATCATATCAAACTACAAGACAAGAGAGTGATACAAGTTACCACCAAAGCTGTCACTAATCGGTGGAAAGCAAAGAAAACCTCTCCGTAGATGATTACAAAGGATGAATTCCAATCAAAATCTTGAATCCCAAGCTAAAATACAATGTAATTTGAGTTTTTCTCTGAGTTTTGGGGGTTAGGAGCCCTCCAAAACGAAGCTACAGTTCAAAAGATCTTCAAAAAATGACTGAAGATCAGATCTAAGAAGGAAAATCCGAAAACGTAACCGCTGCCAAGCGGGCCGCTTGGAGAAACCAAGCGGAGCGCTTGGCAAGCGAAGCGCTTTGGCACTCCAAGCGCTTCGCTTGGCTTCTGTGCCAAAGCTCTTGGAAAATGAAGCGGAGCGCTTCACTATTCCAGGCGCTTAGCTTGGCTCCTAGGCAGATTTTTGTCTTCAAACTCAATCTTTTTGCCCTCGCATGGCCCTCGGGTGCCTTGGACTCATCCTTCTTGATGCTTATTGATGCTCAAACACTTACGAACAAGCCACGGAGATTGGGGAACTTCAACGGGGCCATCTTTTCCATCAAAAAGGCTCGTTTTTAGCTCCAAAAACGCCGTTTCGTACCTAAGTGCCTGAAAATGCAGAAAACACAAAACGTGACAATATTCTACAAAACTAACCAAAAAACAAGGCTAGAAGATAGCAAAAGAAGGTAAAAAAGACAAGATGAACGCGTCAAAAATACGTTCATCAAACTCCCCAAACCAAACCTTTGCTTGTCCTCAAGCAACAAACTATCCTAAATGCAACACAAAAGGAGTCTCATGCCAAGTAAAGTGAACTAATCTATTGAATCTACCAAATGCTTATGAACAAAACCAAATGAGCATGACATGCAAATAGGTTGAAGTATGCCTCGATTGCGAATATACACATTCTCAAGTGCACTTGGTTAAACAAAGGAGTCTCACGTAACATCTTCTACCTTGACATGGTCAGTGACGACACAATGATGCATGTTATCATACTACAATTGCCCCGTGCCTATGAAACCGAGGGCTTACTACTGTTCACCAAGCGAGACTTTTCCTCAAGAGAGGGCGAACCAATACTGGCTCTCATCAAACGAAGGAGCGTTCCCTTAGAAAGATAACACTCCCTTATTCTTCCCAGACTCTCAAGAATGAGCCTCTTTCAACCACTTCTTGAATAGCAAGACGAGGGTGGTCAAGAACAGGCCTTGGACAAAGGCGACACGAAACGAAAGATAGAATTTACAACTCGACACTTCACAAGGACAAAATATCTACATGACACTTGACACTACGAGACTGCTTTTGGATTGCAACGACACTTCTTTTGCTTTTGGGTCTTATTCTTTATTTTCTTTCTTCTTTTTTTATTTTCTTTTCTCTTTTTTTTTTAGTATTTCTTTTTCTTTCTTCTTCTTTTCCTTTTTTTTTTTTTTTATATATAGGGGCAAGCAGCAGTACTATGTGTCAAAAACACCTCCCCAAACCTATTCGAAAGAATAGGTTTGAGCACAAAGACGAAAATGAAAAAGGAAAGACTCTTTTACAAAGACACCTCCCCAAACCTATTCGAAAGAATAGGTTGGGACACAAAACAAAAAGAAAAAGAAAAAGGGAAACTTTACAACGAATCAAAGACGAGAGACAAGATCAAATAAGGCAACCCCCTCCCCAAACCTATTCGATAGAATAGGTTTAATACAAGGAATCGCACACCTCACACTACCTCCTTCCTAGGCATTTGGCAATCTCTAATCGAGGTGAAGAACTTGTCGCCTCTTACGTACATAATTACACGGGTTACAACCATAGACTCTAACATGCATCATTTTATAAGGTCATCGTGGACCGCAGCAGAAGAAACACCACTCAAGGTGATGTCGAGACTACTAAGCTTAACTAGTGCACATGCGAATGTGACAACCAAGCGAGACAAGCCTCAAACTACTTGCAAAGTGATGCAACATATGATCAATGGTCATAAACACTTAGTCTACTCAATAAAAAAGTTCAAAAGACTTGGCAATAAACTCCACACACAACAACGTGCAACAACTAATCTATGGATGATATGCATGCAAAAATTTGAAAAAAACACAACAAATCACATGAACTTGAGTAAAATCAGGCATGTACGAACCACACAAGCATATAGTACTGAAAATCCAATACCCCCTCCCCAAACCTAAACTTTTGCTCATCCTCGAGCAAAGAAAAGTTGAATGAAAAGGAAAAATTGGATTGAAAGTTCACTTCCCTGAGATAAAGGTTCGTGTCCAATCTCCTATATATAAGTAGTACCTGAAAGGACTTAAGAAACATGTGAAAACGGGTGCGCAAAGGTGAGAAGAATGGAAAAAACAAGGAAAATCTGGGTACAGGGTCCAGGCGGACCGCTTGGCAAGCGGAGCGCTTGGGAGGCTCCAGGCGCTCCGCTTGAATTTCCAGGAAGTTGCAAAACTTTCTGGAATTTCAAGCGGACCGCTTGGCCCTTCCAAGCGCTTCGCTTGGCTCTGTTTCCAGATTTTCGATGTTTTTTTTCCTATCTTAATCACCTAAGGCACCAAGACAAAAACTAGACTAAACTAATCACGACAAAAGGCACACAGGCCACAACTACAAAAGCAAATAAAGAGTACAAGAAACTAATGAAATGAACTAAGATACAAAAGGTACCTTGACCAAGTCAACCTCCACTTCATGAGTCGTCTCGAGAGGCTCTAGGTACGGCTTAACTCTCTGGCCATTGACCTTGAAGGTAGCTCCGGTTTTGTTTTCCAAGAGTTCCACAACACCATGGGGTGCTACTAGGACAATTTCAAATGGTCCGTCCCATCTAGAACGGAGTTTTCCAGGAAAAAGTCGCAACCGAGAGTTGAAGAGGAGTGCCTTTTGACCTGGGACTAAATCCTTGCGGATGATGCCTCTATCATGATACCTCTTTGCCCGTTCCTTGTATATCTTACCACTTTCGAAGGCTTTCAATCTTAGCTCATCTAGCTCGGTGAGTTGCAAAAGTCTTTCTTCACCGGCTTTTTTCATATCAAGGTTCAATTGCTTGATGGCCCAAAGTGCTCTATGCTCCAACTCCACGGGTATATGGCAAGCTTTCCCGTACACAAGCTGGTAGGGAGTGGTACCAATCACCATTTTGAACGAGGTCCTATATGCCCATAGTGCATCTGGCAACTTGGTGGACCAATCCTTCCTCGAGGGTTTGACCACCCGCTCCAAGATTTTCTTGATTTGCCGATTGCTTACTTCCACTTGGCCAGATGTTTGAGGATGATATGGAGTGGCAACGAAATGTGTCACCCCGTACTTCTTCATGAGATTAGCGAAGACCTTGTTCACAAAGTGAGTTCCCCCATCGCTGATAATGGATCTCGGGGTCCCAAACCTATTAAAGATCACATCACGAAGAAAAGAGAGTACAACCTTGGCATCATTAGTCCGGGTGGGAACAACCTCTACCCATTTGGTGACATAGTCGACCGCAACCAAGATATATTCGTACCCATTACTCTTAGGGAATGGTCCCATAAAGTCTATACACCAAACATCAAAAGGCTCAACAACTAAGTTACCTTGCTGGGGCATCTCTTGTTGCTTGCCAATGTTGCCACTCCGTTGGCATGAGTCACATTGCGCCACAATGAGCGCGCATCTTCAAAAAGTTGGGCCAAAAGAACCCGGATTGAAGCACCTTGCGAGCGGTTTTTTGGCCACTATAATGCCCTCCACATTCTAACTCATGGCAGAATCTCAGTATCGACAATTGCTCTTTCTCGGGTACACACCTCCGCAAGACTTCATCCCCTCCCTTGCGGAACAAGTACGGGTCATCCCATATGTAATAGCGACAATTCCTCACAAGTGAACGCCGTTCAGGTCCAGAGAGATGGGTTGGCATCACATTTGTGGCTAAGAAGTTATCGATATCGGCGTACCATGGTTCCAACTCTATGCGCATCAACTGATCATCGCGCAAATCATCTGGGACGGGTGTGTCGTCTTGTGGAATGTTTGGCAACCGGGACAAGTGGTCCGCCACTAGGTTTTCCTTGCCACTTTTATTAATTATCTCCACCTTGAACTCTTGGAGAAGAAGTACCCAACGCATCAAGCGTGGCTTGGTTTCACGCTTAGCAATCAAATGCTTGAGAGCTGCGTGGTCAGTGTGAACAAAAACTTTGTACCCAGTAATATAGGACCTGAATTTACTTAGAGCAAAAATAACCGCTAAGAATTCTTTCTCAGTGGTAGTATAATTAATCTGAGCAGCATCTAAGGTCTTACTAGCATAGTAAATCACTCTGAAACGGTTATCAACCTTTTGACCAAGAACAGCACCCATAGCATAGTCAGAAGCATCACACATAATTTCAAAAGGAATTTTCCAATCCGGAGAGACTACAATAGGGGTTGTTGAGAGTTTCTCCTTAAGTGTGTGGAAAACGTCAAGACATTCTTGTGTGAATTCGAAGGGAACATCTTTAGCAAGCAAGTTACTCAAGCACTTAGCTATCTTAGAGAAATCTTTGATAAATCTCCTATGGAAGCCTACATGCCCAAGGAAGGATTGCAATTCACGCACACAAGTAGGTGGAGGTAACTTTTCAATGATTTCAAGTTTCCCTTTGTCTACCTCTATCCCTCTTTTAGAAATAGCATGTCCCAACACAATTCCCTCTTTAACCATATAGTGATTCTTTTCCCAACTCAAGGTAAGATTACATTCAATACACCTCCTTAAGACACGATCAAGTTTATCAAGACAATCATCAAATGAATCACAGTAAACGGAAAAATCATCCATAAATACCTCAACAAATTTATTCACCATGTCGGAGAAGACGGAGAGCATGCAACGTTGGAAAGTGGCCGGAGCATTGCACAATCCGAAGGGCATCCTACGGTATGCGAAAGTGCCAAAAGGACATGTGAAGGTGGTCTTCTCTTGGTCCTCGGGAGCTATAAGAATCTGGTAGAAACCTGACAAACCATCCAAGAAACAATAGAACTCTTGCCCAGCTAGGCGGTTATGCATATCATCAATAAATGGTAAAGGAAAATGATCTTTCTTTGTGGCAGAATTCAATTTCCTATAATCGATGCACATACGCCACCCCGTTGTTTTCCTAACGGGTACTAATTCCCCTTTATCATTTGCTTCGACCGTGATACCCGACTTCTTAGGGACTACATGGACGGGGCTAACCCATTTGCTATCGGGAGCTGGGTAAATCATCTTAGCATCTAGGAGTTTAAGCACCTCTTTCTTCACAACTTCTTGCATAGCTGGGTTTAGCCTACGTTGTGGTTGCCTAACAGGTTTCGCATCTTCCTCTAAGGCTATTTTGTGGGTACATTGCACCGGGATTATACCCTTGATGTCACCTATGCTCCATCCTATGGCTCCGGTGTTCCTTTTCAACACCTCCACTAACTTAGCCTCTTCCTCCTTACCAAGCTTAGAAGATATGATTACAGGTTTAGACTCATTCTCTCCTAGGAAGACATATTTCAAATGGCTTGGAATGGTTTAAGCTCAAGGGTTGGTTCACTAGGTGGAGGGGTCACTCCTTCTTCCTCATCTATTCCTAGAGACTCTTCTACTTCTTCTCCTAGAGGAATTTCGGGTGCATTATCTAGGAGGGCTGTCATAGCTAACACTTTTTCGGTGAAAAATCCCTCTTCAAGGTTCATAGTAAGAGCGGCTTCTAAAGGGTCGCTAACTTGATGAGCAAAATAAGTATCACAAGAGACAGATTCATAACAATCAACAAATTTAAGTTCTTCAATCATAGCTTCCTCAGAGTCAGGTTCACATACCTGTTTGTATTGCTCGATCTGAACTTTGTCTGCGAGTACCTCCATGGTGATCTTTTTCCCTCGAAGCTCCAAACATGTGTTGGTGGTAGCCATGAAGGGTCTGCCCAAAAGCACAATATGCTCCTTTCTCGAACTTGTACCCTCGTCTGCTGTTTCCATCACCACAAAGTCGGTTGTTACAATGATTCTATCCACCTTCACTAGAATATCCTCGACTATCCCCAATGGGCGTTTCACACTTCGATCAGCCATTTGAACGACCATGCTAGTGGGTTGGATTTTTCCCAACCCCAACACCTTGTAGATGGAGTATGGCATTAGATTAATGCTAGCCCCCAAATCAAGCATTGCTTTTGTGGATCGGCCGTTTCCCATGGTGATACTAATTATGAAACTCCCGGGATCCTTTTGCTTCAATGGTAACTCATGCACCGAGTTAACCATTTCAAGTTCAGCCACATCCCCTTTCTGGAAAATCTTCTTATTACTCCTCACCTCTTTGATTTGGGATACGGTACAATTCTCCATACCGTCACATGCACCATTTATCACCAACTGCAAGTCTTCATCCAATCCCCGATAAAAACAAGTAATCAGTTCATATTCGCTCAACCGATGATGTGGGCATTCGCTCTGGTAGAGATCAAATCTCTCTAGAGCATCGCAGAACCTTTCTCCCTTCCGCTGAGTGAATTCAATTATCCGCTTCTTGAGCTCTTCATTTTCCCTAGGTGAAAGGAACCGATCAAGAAAGGCGTCTACCACGTCTTGCCAACTCCTCAGTGATCCCCCAGGCAAAGATCTCAACCATTCCATGGGTTTCCCAGTAAGAGCACATGGAAACAACCGACGCAAGAGCTGATCATCATTCAAATCACGTGGTGGTAACAACCCAACATCACGCCGGTATTCTACCACGAATCGTAATGCATTCTCACAAGGCGAATCTGGGAAGGTAGCTATAGAGAATTTCATCAGTGACCTCATATAACCTAGCCTCCGGTTCAAGATAAATCGCCGGCTCTTTCCTTATCGCCTCATACCGGACTTTGAAAGCTTCGTTCAAGCAAACTTCTTCCATACCTGTCCAACAACAAAGCCTTCAACAAACTGTAAGTTTCCGTTAGTTACGCAAAACTTTCACACAATTCAATCAAGAAAGAAATAAGGGATGGGAAAGAGATGTTGGCTGAAAAAACCAAAACAAAAACACCAACCAAAGGAGTTAAGTCCCCGGCAGCGGCGCCAAATTGATGATGTCGTTTTTCACCAATTAAATTTGTTTAAAAGCCTAAGAACACTTATCACTACACAAACTAGAGTGCAATGGCAAGTTGTCCCCGAGTGTCGTTCTCTCGGCACCTAACGTGGCTTTGGTTGAGGTTTTTGCTAGTAATTTCAGTCAACGAGTTCAAATGTTTATAGAATCGTTTTCTTTGTACAAAGCAACGAGAAATCAGATTGTTGTAATCAAGCTTGGAAAATGGTTGGTGGTAGAAATCAAATACACATGCATGGGTTACGAATATGCTCACAAGTTCAGTGCGTAAAACCTTCGATCAAGTCTGCTCAGCAACTCGTCTAGGTAACTTTCAAGACACACATCATAAAAGACCACTATCAATACTTTAGAGGTGCTTGTCACTAACACCATTTATCTAGCATGCTGCAAATCTCTACAATCCTATAGCTTTCATTGACCAAGAGTTTGTCACTATACTCAATTCGAATTTATTTTATAGGCAACTAAGAATCATATGAAGGAATTTGCAGCAAGATTAAATCACAATCTCATGTAAGCATAAACATAACCCATAGCATGCATATTCTACATTCTACCACCAACACAAAAGATTTAGCTACTCATATTCATCAACATAGACATCAATTCATATGAATAATAATCAGAATACATCATATCAAACTACAAGACAAGAGAGTGATACAACTTACCACCAAAGCTGTCACTAATCGGTGGAAAGAAAAGAAAACCTCTCCGTAGATGATTACAAAGGATGAATTCCAATCAAAATCTTGAATCACAAGCTAAAATACAATGTAATCTGAGTTTTTCTCTGAGTTTTGGGGGTTAGGAGCCCTCCAAAACGAAGCTACAGTTCAAAAGATCTTCAAAAAATGATTGAAGATCAGATCTAAGAAGGAAAATCCGAAAACGTAACCGCTGCCAAGCGGACCGCTTGGAGAAACCAAGCGGAGCGCTTGGCAAGCGAAGCGCTTTGGCACTCCAAGCGCTTCACTTGGCTTCTGTGCCAAAGCTCCTGGAAAATGAAGCGGAGCGCTTCACTATTCCAGACGCTTAGCTTGGCTCCTGGGCAGATTTTTGTCTTCAAAGTCAATCTTTTTGCCCTCGCATGGCCCTCGGGTGCCTTGGACTCATCCTTCTCGATGCTTATTGATGCTCAAACACTTACGAACAAGCCACGGAGATTGGGGAACTTCAACGGGGCCATCTTTTCCCTCAAAAAGGCTCGTTTTAGCTCCAAAAACGCCGTTTCGTACCTAAGTGCCTGAAAATGCAGAAAACACAAAACGTGACACTATTCTACAAAACTAACCAAAAAACAAGGCTAGAAGGTAGCAAAAGAAGTTAAAAAAGACAAGATGAACGCGTCAAAAATACGTTCATCACAAAGCAAAGAGAAAATGTGTTTGTTGAAAAATCGCAAAATATTGCTCTTGCTGCAAAGCCGTCATCTTCAAAAAAGAAGAATGATAAAGAGCCCGCAGATGAAAATGCTTTAGTTGTTAAAAACATGAAGAAATTCATCAGTAAGGAACTTGAAAGGCGAAAAGCAAAAGAGAAGCTGAAAAAGCATCTTGGTAACAACTACCATAAATACAAGAATGAGGCTAACTCGCTGAACAAGCAAGCTCAGCAAGAAAATTCCTCTGAAGAACCAGCAGTTGGAAATGATCTCTTCTTTTACTGCAAAAAGCCTGGACACTTCAAAGCAAATTGTCATTTGCTGAAAGACAAATCTGCTGAAAAGAAGAAGAAGTTCAAAAGAGCTTTGAATGCTGAAGAAAAGAAGAAGCTTGAAGCAAAAATCGATGCGTTGTGCATTGATACAAGCTCCGAAGACAGTGAGGAAGAAAGCTCAGACACTGAAGATGAAGAAGCCACTCTTGACGTAGAGATTGGCAAGGAAGTTTGTGGAATAGCTATGGAAGCTTATCCAGATGTGTCAAACTACGAATTCTGCCTCATGGCCGGTCAGGTAAACAGTCCTACCTCTGACTCTGACTCAGAAAGTGAAGATGAGATTGACCTTGACAAGATTCAAGGAGAAATCGAAAGATTTGAGAAAACTCTGAGCAAACAGCAAGAGAAACTACATAATGCTGAAACTCTGACCAAGCTGACTATTGAAAAGTACGTATTGCTGAAGGAAGAGACAGAAAAGAAAGATGCTGAAATATTGCATCTTAAGAAGTTGATTGCCGAAGCTACATAGAAGAATTCTCAGATGGCAATAGAATTGGAAGAATATCAGTCCTCAATTCTAAAGTTACTTGCTGAAATACAAGAAATGAAAAAGATGAAAATCAATTTCAAATCTTATGCTGATGCAAGTAATACGCTGACTGAACTAAACTCTTATCTGAGAGATCCATCTCAGAAAGAAGGTTTAGGTGCAACGTATGAAGGTGATGACGTATTAATCTTGAGTAAAGACAAATCACCAATTACCTTTGTACGTGCAACTGATAGTGGTCAACCAGAACTCTGATTGGTCAATCTAAGGTTGCTGAAAAATGCAATCAAGTACCTACGACCGTAAAGCTCGCTGTTGCTACTCAAAGTAACAAGACTTTAAAAGGAAAACAAGTTGCTGAAAAGCAATTTGTTAAGTCAAAAGGCAAGATTACTAAAAGTAATCAGAAGACCTTTGCTGACAAACCTAAATCAAGTAAGGTTGCTGAGACAAAAGCTCAGCATTCTGCAAAAAGTGGACTCGGTTTCAAAACCAAGCAAAGTCAACTTTTTCATGAGTATAAGCAAAGTCAGCAAAGATATACTTCAAAGAGATGAACAAAACCAAGCCTAAGAGTTCTGACAAGACTCAAAATGCTAGGGCTAGAAGGAACCTTGCTAGAAAAGAACTTACTGAAAAGTATGTTCAGCAAAAAGGTCAACCGAGCAAGACACCACATCAGAAAGTGGATTTGATCAGCACGAATCAAAATTCTTTTGGGTCAAAGCCTTCTAGTTCCTCAGCAAGTAGAAAACAAGTCAAAGTTGAAAAACTTAAGACTTGGGTTTCCACTGGACGCATTCTTGAACATGTTAATGGACATCCAATATTGGATAATTAACATGTTTGCTCTTGATTGTGCAGACTTCAGCCACGGAGACAAACGATGCAATCTGGCACTTTGACAGTGGTTGTGGAAAGCACATGACGGGCAACAAGAATAACCTTATGAACTATAGACGGTGGTCTAAAGGTCCAACAATAAGGTTTGCTGGTGGAGGCTCTGGTTCTACAAAAGGCTACAGTGACGTGAAGTTAGGATGCATTACCATTTCGGGAGTTCTTTATGTAAAAAATCTTAAGTTTAACCTTTTCATCATGAGTCAATTTGTTGATATAGGATACTTCATCAAAATCAAAAGTGATGAATGTAAACTTATAGACTTTGAGACAAAGAAGGTTATTATGGTTGCTAGAAGATCAGGAGGCTTGTACTGTAGATTGGTCTTCAGCAATCGTTGAAAAATGACTTGTCTCAGATCACGATTGCCTTGCTGAAACAGCATGGTTATGGCATAACCGAACAAGTCACCTAAACTTCAAGACGCTGAATAAGTCAACTAAAAAACCTTTACAACTCTTGCACATGGACTTGTTTGAATCTTCTTCAACAAGCTATGCTGGTAAGAAGTATGGTCTGGTGGTGGTAGATGACTATTCAAGATTCACTTGGGTAGTATTTATCAACCACAAGTCTGAAACAAGGACTGAAATACCTATCTTGCTGAATAAGCTTGAAGTCATGAAAAATGACAAGGTAAAAGTCATAAGGACATACCATGGTACTGAGTTTGTAAACCAGTACATAACTGAGTATTGCACTTCAAAAGGCATACAACATCAGTTATCCTCAGTAAGGACACCACAACAAAACGGTGTTGCTGAAAGGAAGAATCGCACCCTAAAAGAAGCCGCAAGAACAATGCTTGCTGACACTGAAATAAGTGAGGCTTACTAGGTTGAAGCGATTAATACCGCCTGTTACACTCAAAACAGATGTCTGATTACTAAGGAATACAACAAAACTCTTTATGAGTTATTTGTTGGAAGACCTCCTAACATCACCCATCTAAGAGTATTTGGTTGTAAATGTTTTGTTCTTAACAATGGTAGAGAATACCTAAGAACATTTCAACCAAAGGCAGACGAAGCGATATTTCTTGGTTACTCCTTGCATAGTAAAGCTTATAGAGTTTACAACAAAAAGGCACAAAAGATCGAAGAATCAGTGCATGTTGTATTCTACGTAAAGTCACAAGGAGTGCCTGCTGAAGAAGAAATATCAGATTGTATGAAGAAGCTACTCATACACGAGCAAAGAACTGAATCTGATGCTAGGCAAATCAAGTCAATTGAACTAAATGATGATTCTGACAATGACTCTCCTCCCCCAAGTCATGACAAGATAAATATAGTTCATGACAAAGAATTTCCAGCAAAAGACGCAGTTGCTCCGGATGTTGCTGAAACTATGCAACTTCCTGTGCCTACTGATGAGTTACCACAATCTAGCAATGTTGATAAAGCAGTTGCTGATGAACCGATATCAACAGAGACACAACGAAATACCAGTAGTACTGAGCAAGTACATACTGAAGAGTCATATGCTGATGAGCAAACTTATCCAGATCCAAAGAGCAGAAAACCTGTTAACAAATGGATTAGAGATCATCCCTCTACGGATATGATTGGTGATATTGACAAACGCCAAGTGACTAGATCCAAAGTATCTGCTACTCATGGACTTGCTGAAGAAGCAAATGTCGTAGAAGTAGAAGCTTTGTTCTCTTGCTTTCTTTCAGAAATTGAACCCAAGACCATAGAAGAAACTCTAAAGCATTCTGAATGGATCAAGGCAATGCAAGAAGAACTGGATAGATTTGAAAGCAACAAAGTCTGGAAACTTGTACCTCTTGCTGAAGGCAAGAAATCTATTGGTACAAAGTGGGTGTTCAGAAACAAGTTGAGTGAGTCTGGAGAAGTAACAAGGAACAAAGCACGTTTAGTTGCTCAAGGTTACTGTCAGACTGAAGGATTGGACTATGATGAGTCTTATGCACCAGTTGCAAGATTGGATGCAATTAGACTTTTCTTGGCCTTTGCTGCTCACAATGACTTCATTGTTTATCAAATGGATGTTAAAAGTGCATTCTTAAATGGTGAACTTGCTGAAAAAGTCTACTTGGAACAACCCCCTGGCTTTGAACTTCCATCAGAAACCAAGATGGTATACAAGCTTCAGAAAGTTGTATATGGTCTAAATCAAGCACCAAGAGCTTGGTATGATACCTTAGCTAAGTTCTTGCTGGATAATGGTTTCAAGAAAGGTGAAGTTGACAAAACTTTGTTTACCATGAACCATGATGGTAAAATACTCTTAGTTCAAATTTATGTGGATGACATAATATTTGGATCTACGGACAAGCAACTTTGTGATGATTTTGCCAAACTCATGACAAACAAATTTGAAATGAGTATGATGAGAAAATTGAATTATTTCCTAGGATTGCAAGTCAAGCAACTCAAGGATGGAATATTCATAAATCAAGCAAAGTATGCGAAAGAAAT
This sequence comes from Plantago ovata, assembly GCA_028274465.1. Classification (NCBI taxonomy): domain Eukaryota; kingdom Viridiplantae; phylum Streptophyta; class Magnoliopsida; order Lamiales; family Plantaginaceae; genus Plantago; species Plantago ovata. Next base: position 36,050,302 of record CM051456.1, on the reverse strand, counting down.
GCTCATAAAGTTTAGGATCAAAGAGGAAGAAAAACCTGAAAAGATCCCTATGAGTGTTCGTACCAAATTGGGCTATAATAAAGAAGATAAAAGTGTTGAAGAACACAAGTATAGGAAGCTCATTGGTTCCTTGTTGTATTTAACAGCAAGTAGACCTGACATTCAGTATGCTGTTTGTGTGTGTGCAAGATTCCAATCTGATCCAAGAGAATCACACTATAAAAAGGCACTTAAGATACTGAAATATGTCAAAGGTTTAGTCAATGTTGGATTATGGTATCCTAAAGATTCTGTACTTGAATTGGTTGGTTATTGTGATGCTGATCATGGAGGATCAACTCTTGATAGAAAAAGTACCTCTGGAACTTGTCAGTTTCTAGGTACTAGATTAATATCATGGTTCAGCAAGAAGCAAACATGTGTTGCCAATTCATCCACTGAATCTGAATACATTGCGGCTGGTTGTTGTACAGCTCAAATCCTATGGATTCAGCAACAATTAAGAGATTATGGTATTTCTGCAAAGAAAACACCAATCTTTTGTGATAATACAAGTGCTATTGCTATCACGCAAAATCCTAAGTTCCACTCAAGGAAAAAGCACATTGATATTAGACATCATTTCATTAGAGATCATATGGAAAAAGGAGACATTGATGTTGTAAAAGTAGGCACTGATGATCAACTTGCTGACATCTTTACCAAGCCCCTACCAGATAATAGATTCGCAATGCTAAGGTGTAACCTTGGATTGATTGAATTACCTCAATAGTAAGGGATACAATTCGAAGATTGCTGAAACAGGCATTCAGCAAGCCAAAGTATGCTTACTTGAATAAAAGCTCCTTCCACTGATTTCTTCTAAAAAGAAATGATAGTTCATTACATGATTGCTGAAACAGGCATTCAACAAGTAACTCTTTCAAAACGGGTATTTGTTAGGAAACTTGATCACTTGCTGAGACGGGCACTCAGTAAGAGAAAAACCTTAAGGATTGCTGAAACGGGCATTCAGACAATCAAAGATACTGAAACAGGTATTCAAGTATCAAAGGAAAATTCTCAGACGGGAACTCAGCAAAGAGCAAACTCACTTCTCAGATTTTACCAAAAGATATCTCAAGACAAAAAGAATTTACTGAGACGGGAACTCAGAAATGTCTTTTAATTTAAGGAAATATGAGATATTTTATTAAGGGGAAACTTTCCGCAAATAACAAGGCTTATTACACAAATTCGCTGAAAAGATTCTTGTTTACTTCAGCAAGCAATCAAATCCCATAAATCTAGGTAAAATCAATTTGTGACGTTAATCGGTCACAGATAAACTCGCTATTAATCATGACATGAAATACAATCGTGGTCATTGATTTAAAGTAGTTTTTGATCTAACGGTTAACATTACAAAGAGAAAGAGTGCTTTGACGGTTTCTGTTAGTGGACCACTACGCATTTAATGCAAAGGCTCCACTAACGCTGTTGAATCTCTGTTATACCCTTGCTGAGAACTCAAAATCGATTGAGCTTCTTGCACACCATATTTACTATATAAACAAAGAGTTAGAGAAAGACAAAATTCTTTAACTCACATTTCCTTTCTCTGCAAATTTTTATAGCCTGTGCCTGAATTCACTGTACCTCCGGTCAAAAAGCAAGTTAATCTTTTTCGTACACTTCTACCGCTCAATAAAAGAAATGGCCCCAAAGAGACAGTCCTCCAAGACCTCAAAATCCTCAAAGGCTGATAGTGCTGGAAAAAGCACTGCTCCGGTTATAACTCCGACAACCAACACAGTGAAAATTGTGTTGAAGAACGACCATATAATGGAGAGACCCATGCCGCCTGCATATATTGACCCTGCAAAGTGTGAACAGATGATGCAATGGGGTCGTTTTGCCAAAGAGAAGTATATAAGATACTTCTATGAACAAGAACTAGATGGAGAAAATGAAGAGGCACTCGAGTTGATAAAACAACAAGGCCTTCTTTTCTTCATAACTGCTCGCCCTAAGAAAGTGAGAATGTTAGATGCCATGGAATTCTACAATAATGCAGAAATCCAGACTCTGGCTGGTGGACAAGGAGTCACTGAAAAAGTGATTTCTTCCACAGTTCAAAGTGTGCAAATCATCCTGAAATGGATTGATTTGGCCAACATCTTTCAGATTCCAAACACTGGAACTCAAGATCACATCACTGCCACTGATGAAGAAATCGAAGCCTTCTACAGTGGTGTCAGAATTGAAAGAATGAAGAAAGGAGAGATTGCTCCCGTGACTTGGACAAAGCACGTAAAGAGGAAGCATCTCTGCCATTCACTTGGTCTAGTAGCTATGCTACTCATCAAAGTCTTAGACTCCCAAGTTGGAGGAATTGACCAAGTAGGCTTGAGAAGGTGGCCGCTGCTGATGCATATCTATGAGAACAAAACGGAGCTCAACTTGGCAAGGTTGAAGACAACAATGTCTCACCTACCTTCCCAGTCATGTATGGACTAAAAATACGCTATATCCTTGAACACTTCAGGATTCAGCTGAGAAACCCATTGCCGATTAATAAATCAGTATGCAATGTGGGAAGAGCCTTCTACAAGCAAAATGGACCTAAGCTTGCTGACAAGAAATAAAAGAAGGCAACAGCTTCAAACGTTGTCAGCACAAGTCAGCAAGAAAGGTATACAGCAGCTGCAGATGTTCTCACCACTAGTCAGCAAGACAAGACTGCAACAGCTGAAAAAGTTATTGATGAAACTGCTATAGATGGTGATCAACAAGGTATGTGTACAACAACCGTTGCTGAAAATGAAACTATTGCAGATGCTGTTGCTGGAGAGAAACTGGAAAAATCTAAGAAGAAAAAGAGGAAAGCTGATGATGACACTCAAACTGCAGCGTCATCAGCTGACCCCATTCCTAATAAGAAACGGACAAAGAACCCAAGAAAGAAAACACTGGCTCGCAAGTCAGTTCCAATTGTCCATGATCTTTCGGATGATGCTCTAGGAGTTGCTGAAACTCAAGCTACTCCAGTAGATGTTGATGAAGTGCTTGCGGAAGCCTTCAACAATGTTGAAGTGTGTTAGGAAACTTGTAATTTTGATGAGCAATTAACAATGCTAAATTAAGGAAAGTCCAGTAACTAGTACTCTTAAGGTCCATAGGAATTTAGAATTTTAAGCACATTGTAAAAGAGGAACGTTTGCTGAAGACTTAAAGTAGGTGCTAGATAGGTTAGTATTACCGCTTATGATGTATCTTGTTTTCTGAAAAGAAATACAACCTATTGAAGCATTTGCTGATGATGTACTTTGTTTACACAAACAAACTATTGAAGCATATAGAACCGTTCAGAAACTTGAAGAATTCGAAGAACTCAAGACTAGAAGATTTCTGAAGACTGGTATCTACAAAGGCACATGTTGCTCAGAAAGTGCAAACTTCACCAACAGCATTGCATAAGTGAAAATCTAAACGACAGAGTAGGTTGTGCTTGCTGAAACTGAGACTGACCACTTGCTGATGAACAATTGTGACCTCCTTGCTGAAAGTACTTGCATTTGCGCTCCAACGTTCATGTTTGAATCTCATTCAAATTAACATTAAATGCAAAGCATGCACACGAAGGACATGAAGACTAGAAGACAAACAAAGGACGCTGCTGAAAGTACAAAAGCAAGATAGTGACATCTTAAGGAACAAAAGCCTTAGAATTTGAAATTCAAACGGCTCCCTTGATTCACTATAAATAGAGGTCATCCGGCAAAGAGTTGAAGTGTGTAAACAACGTGATCAAACTCTCACTTGTGCTTAAACTCACATACCCTTCAAACACTCTTTACTGCCATTGATCCGTTCCAAGACTTAAAGCTTGAAAAAGCTACTTGTGAAGAAGTAGAACTTACACGGCTAAGAAATTAGTTAAGTGGTCTTTCTTTCGAACAAGAACAAGTCTTGACACCAGAAACAACAAACTTGTTTACTGCAAAGTATTCAAAGTTTTGTTTATTAGATTACATCTTGTAACTGAATAAGTTATAATTAAGTTATCTCATCCCAAACCTCTCTAACTGAAAATACACCCTTTCAGGCGTGATATTCAGGCGGAACTTAATCGAGCATAGTGTTGCTGATTAAAAGTCCCAAGTTTGGTGGAGAACAAGGTTTCGTTCTCTAGTTAGGTTGGAAACGAAGCAAGTGTGCTTTGGTTTATGTTTGAATCGCTCTAGATAGGTGTTGAAAGGAACCTCAAACTTGTCTTAGTGGATTCAGTCCTAGAAAGGACAAAGTGGATTAGTTGAGAGATTACGCCACTTTCAGATACCACTATAAAAGTGTTTGTGTGATTTACTTACTGCATTTAGTTTTCAGCAAAACATATCTATCTGTACACAGTCACTCACTTCACTTGCTGAAACTATCACTTACTGACAAAGCACTTATTATATCAAAGACTTCCGCTCTCTGATTTTAAGTATCAGCAAAACTCGTTACTGAAAAGTAACTTGCGTTTGCTGAGAAAGTTAAGTATCAGCAAACTCATTACTGAAAAGTAATAAGTACTTGCTGAGAAAGTTTTTAAACAACGAAAGTTTGAAAAAACTATTCACCCCCCCCCCCTCTAGTCTTTTCTTGTTGTTTAAAGGGACCAACAAGTGGTATCAGTGCTGGAGGTTCTTTAACCTTCAGAACTGAACCTAGATCCCCTTAGGTGCTTTCCGTAAAGCACTCTCACTTGATCAGTTTGGTAGTCTTTTGCTGACAGGATGTCTTTAGGAGACGCTCCCTTGCTGAAGCTGGAAAACTACGAAAAATGGCGAAACAACATGATGCTACATCTTGAGGCCATTAGTGATGAGATGGTTACTGTCATTAATGATGGACCTATCAAGATCACTAAGGTTGAAAGAAGTTTTCCTCACAAAACCACAGAAGCTGGAAAGGAAACTATCTTAGGTGAACCAGTTGATACTGTCGTTCCAAAACCAAGAGAGGAATGGACTTCTGAGGAAGCCAAGAGATTCCGTCTTGATGGCCAAGCAAGAAACCTCATCATTCGATAAACTCCGGATACTATATAGTGCAAACTGTGGGGTGCTAAAACTGCTAAGGAAGCTTGGAAAATGGTTCAAGATCTTTGTGTTGGATCTGACAAAACCAAGGAAAACAAACTCGAAGTGCTGAAGTTAAAGTTCCAGAACTTTAAACAAGGTACAAGTGAGTCACTGGAAGACTTGGACTTCAGATTCACAACTCTAGTTAGTGAGATGGCAGCCTTGGGTGTTGGAAATCTTTACTCAGATTCTAAGAAGGTGAAAACCATCATCAGAAGTTTGAACCAAGAATGGATCCACACTCCGAACTTCTACTACAATCACGGAATGCCAGACATCACACCAACAGAGTTGTTCTCTCCTCTTGCTACTGTCAAATACGAGACAAAGCAAAGAGAAAATGTGTTTGCTGAAAAATCGCAAAACATTGCTCTTGCTGCAAAGCCATCATCTTCTGAAAAGAAGAATGATAAAGAACCGGCTGATGAAAATGCTTTAGTTGTTAAAAACATGAAGAAATTCATCACTAAAGAACTTGAAAGGCGAAAAGAAAAAGAGAAGCTGAAAAAGCATCTTCGTAACAACTACCATAAGTACAAGAATGAGACTAGCTCGCTGAACAAGCAAGCTCAGCAAGCAACCTCATCACAATAACCAGCAGTTGGAAATGATCTCTGCTTTTACTGCAAAAAGCCTGGACACTTCAAAGCAAATTGTCCTTTGCTAAAAGGCAAATCTGCTGAAAAGAAGAAGAACTTCAAAAGAGCTTTTATTGCTGAAGAAAAGAAGAAGCTTCAAGCAAAAATTGATGCACTGTGCAATGATACTAGCTCCGAAGACAGTGAGGAAGAAAGCTCAGACACTGACAATGAAGAAGCCATTCTTGACGTAGAGATTGTCAAGGAAGCTTGTGGAATAGCTATGGAAGCTTATCCAGATGTGTCAAACTACGAGTTCTGCCTCATGGCCGAACAGGTAAACAATTCTACCTCTGACTCAGACTCAGAAAGTGAAGATGAGATTGACCTTGACAAGATTCAAGGAGACTCTGACCAAGAAAACTACTGAAAAGTATGTCTTGCTGAAGGAAGAGACAGAAGAGAAGGATGCTGAAATAAGGCGTCTCAAGAAGTTGATTGCTGAAGCTACAGAGAAGAATTCTCAAATGGCAATAGAATTGGAAGAGTATCAGTCCTCAATGATGAAAGTGTATTTTACACTTTCATTTGAGTCTTTTTCACCTATTTTAGCTATCCTCTATGTTAATTTAGCTATATTTTAGTGCATTTTATTAGAATAGTGTCACGTTTCGCTTTAGATTTTATTTTACAGGTTTTGGTTGAAAATCAAGGATTTCCGGGTAATTATATTGAAATTGAAAAGGAATTGGTGTTCCAGAAGCCTATTTGGAGTATCTGAAGGTTTCCGGATAGGATTTGGAGTCTAGGGGTCGAATCTGGAGGTTAGAAGGCCACTAGAAGTCAGAAACCGAGTCCGAAAAGGGGAAGAAATCCAAAAACGCGTCGAAAACGCGGAATTCCACGAAAAAGTCTCCGGGGTGAACCGCCCCAGACGTGGGGCGAACCGCCCCACACTTATTCGAGGCCTATATATAGTTGCTCAGATTTTCTCCGAAAATCATACTTTTCCAGACCTACTTTCCCACCTTTCTCTGTAGTTTTAGGTAGGAACTTCCCAGAGCCTGTTCTGGGGGTTCGTAGCTTAGGGGACACTTTTTCATAGCAGTTTGGAGCTTGTAGGATCGCAATTCTTCGGAGATTGACAACCTTCGGTAACATTGTATCTTACAGTTTATTCTACTTATTTTATATATCTTTCAACATGTTTTCTTCTATGATTTCTGTTGATTGCATGCCTATTATGAGTAGCTAAAGTTATCGTTGGTGGTAGTATGTGAATTCTTAGCGAAGGGAAGATAATCATGCTAATGGCTATATCGCGCATTATACTCCGTGTTATTGCTTTATTTCGTTGATCAGGCTCAGCCTAAATTCTCGTATGTAGTATTAATTATTATGCACAATTGGACCCTCGTCGACCTATACGCGAGTTTATCTTCGTAGTGTTGAATAATTACGGAACACAATAGGACAATAGTGATTGACTTGTCAAACCCATTATCTTCGTAGTGCTTAATAATTGCAACAGGACATTAGATTGATCAAAGATCTCCATGCAAGACCGAGGAATTTATGCATGATTATCGACCCGTTATGCTTTGAAGGATCATACTATCACCAATCTCCATTATCTGCTAGAAACCCCTTTGCTATCCGTCTGCTGTTTTTATATTCTAAATTAGATTTGATAAAGCTAGTTATAGTCCTGAGAGAACGACACTCGAGTAATTCTACCGCTACACTACGGTTTTCGTTGTATTTGTGGATTGCCTTTGGCTAAATAACAAATATTATTTGATTCGCTTGGAACATGACATCCGCATGTTCATCAAATTGGCGCCGTTGCCGGGGACTATACTCCTTTTTTCTGTTTAATTTGTTTATATTTTCAGCTTTCGATTCCTAATTCTATTAGTTTTAGTTTTCCTTTTTAATCTCTCTCTGATACTGCTTTCTTAGTCTGTTACAGATAGTGTATGCCGCATACACGTTCTGCAGGAACACCGCTTGCTGATTCAATTGCTGAGATCGACAGAGTCTACCACCAAAGAAGGCGACTACTTGAAAGGCGTGCACTAGAGGAAATAGAGGATACCGATTTCTCTGAATCTCTACACATTCTTTTCAAGGAAATCGACGGAATGGCAGAAGCTAGACCACTAAAGGCATGGGTTCAACCCACCAAGGATCGTATGAGGGGACCGGTGATTGTTCTTTCGTCTGCAACCCGAGATCTGGAGATCAAGAACCACGCATTCCAACAACTTCCGAGGTTCTATGGCTTATCAAGGGAAGATGTGATAGGGTACTTGCACGATATCGATGATTTCGTCAACCAACTCCCACGACCCGGAGCTGAAATAACAATGGACGAGTTGAGGATGAAGGTTTTTGCTATGGGACTTGGCGACAGAGCCAAGTCATGGTTGAGTTCTCTACCAGCAGGCTCGCTGGACACTTGGGAGAAGGATTTTTCAGCATTCATGGAGAAATACTTCCCTCACACCTTGACTACCGCGCTAAAGGCGCAAATCACTGGATTCAAGCAGGACTATGATGAGACCATCTACACCGCGTTTGAGAGATTCCAAGATCTCACGAACAAGTGCCCTCACCATGGTTTTGAACTTTCTGACCTAGTCCAACACTTCTACAATGGACTAACCTTCGAGAACCAATAAGTGGTGGATTTCCAATGCCGAGGCAATATTTGGGAAGAAACCGCAGAAGCCGTCTGGGCAGTTTTCGAAAGGCTTGCTAAGGGTTCGCAGTTCAAGGACCTAAGAGCAATGGTTAGGAGACGTGGACCTGAAGCTCCACCGACTCAAGAAGCCCCTATGTATAGGGGGAATGGGGATCAATTCGAGTGCTTTACCAACGAATTGAAGCAAGTCCTGAAGAGCGCCACCGGAACAACTGTTTCGAACGAAGTATGTCGAATATGCAAGAACTATGGGCATGGGGCTCATATGTGTAGATCGGAGCTGGCATACGATGATGGCAACTGGGCTCGAGGAGGCGAAGAGGAGGCCTTTGCTACGGAGTTTGGTACTCAAGAAGTTAGCTACGGACAAAACAGTAGGAATCCTCGAGGTGGATTTTGGAGAAGAGGATTCCGAAACAATCAAGGATATGCACCGGCTAACCAAACTTATGGCCCTAACCAAGACCGTAGTAGGCTAAGCTATGGTAATGATCACTGCGAAAACCCCGCTCCGAAAGAGCCACCGAAGTCGAAGTCGGCTCAAGTGATGGAGAACTTGCAAAAGATGGTTGATCACACCCAAAGTTTTCTCAAACATTATGAAGAAGATTCTGAGAAGAATAGGACAAGGCTTGATAGGTTGGAAGAGAGAACTAGGCTTGCCCATCAAAAGATGCAAGAGTTGATCGACCGAGGAGCAAGTAGGGAACAAGGCAAACTGCCTAGCAACACTGAGAAGTCGAATGCCATCACATTGGCTGGTGATCTACCTGACGAAATCACTATCAAGAAGGTTGCTAAGTGCGAGTGTTGCAAGAAGGAAGTACTTCTACAGGCTAAGGAAGAAGAGAAGGACCTTGGTTCTGATGAAAGTGAGTGTTAGGGTTGAAATATGTCCAGTCCGCATGTACGAACTGGAGCGGTCTAAGAGCGCGACAAAGCATCATAGGCCGTCCCTCAAGGGGCACAACCACACCCAAGTATGTCACTAAGGTGTGGATCGACCAACATAAGGTCCGACCATCACTAGGAGGACAACCCTCAAAATAAGCTCCTCTCAAGGACAAAGCTGCCAGTGGGCTCGAGGAGCATCTCCCGGGCTCGAGGAGACCTTACGTCAAGGTAACGCTCCTTGACAGAAACTGAGCAGGACACTACTCGCATCACCCACGCACAAGGAAGGCACGAGGACCACAGAGCGACCAGCCATGGTTGCTCTCTTGGGCCAAGGCCCACGGACCTCCTTAGTGGGCCTGGGCCGAGGAAGGCCTCAATCCTAGCCGTACACGTGGCGTGATCCTACATGACCGGAAGCTGAAGGGTCTCAAGTATAAAAGGCCCTCATTTACTCCTCAACAGTAAG
>CM051456.1:36011575-36040443 GCA_028274465.1 Plantago ovata | reverse complement strand
GATTTCTGAAGACTGGTATCTACAAAGGCACATGTTACTCAGAAAGTGGAAACTTCAGCAACAACATTGCATAAGTGAAAATCTAAACGACAGAGTAGGTTGTGCTTGCTGAAACTGAGACTGACCATTTGCTGATGAACAATTGTGACCTCTCTGCTGAAAGTACTTGCATTTGCGATCCAACGTTCATGTTTGAATCTCATTCAAATGAACATTAAATGCAAAGCATGCACGCGAAGGACATGAAGACTAGAAGACAAACAAAGGACGCTGCTGAAAGTACAAAAGCAAGATAGTGACATCTTAAGGAACAAAAACCCTAGAATTTGAAATTCAAACGGCTCCCTTGATTCACTATAAATAGAGGTCATCCGACAAAGAGTTGAAGTGTGTAAACAACGTGATCAAACTCTCACTTGTGCTTAAACTCACATACCCTTCAAACACTCTTTACTGCCATTGATCCGTTCCAAGACTTAAAGCTTGAAAAAGCTACTTGTGAAAAAGTAGAACTTACACGGCTAAGAAATTAGTTAAGTGTTCTTTCTTTCGAACAAGAACAAGTCTTGACACCGGAAACAATCAAACTTGTTTACTACAAAGTATTCAAAGTTTTGTTTCTTAGATTACTTGTTGTAACTGAATAAGTTATAATTAAGTTATCTCATCCCAAACCTCTCTAACTGAAAATACACCCTTCAGGCATGATATTCAGGGGGAACTTAATCGAGCATAGTGTTGCTGATTAAAAGTCCCAAGTTTGGTGGAGAACAAGGTTCCGTTCTCTAGTTAGGTTGGAAACGAAGCAAGTGTGCTTTTGTTTCTGTTTGAATCGCTCTAGATAGGTGTTGTAAGGAACCTAAAACTTGTGTTAGTGGATTCAGTCCTAGAAAGGACAAAGTGGATTAGTTGAGAGATTACGCCACTCTCAGATACCACTATAAAAGTGTTTGTGTGATTTAGTTACTTCATTTAGTTTTCAGCAAAGCATATCTATCTATACACAGTCACTCACTTCACTTGCTGAAACTATCACTTACTGACAAAGCACTTATTGTATCAAAGACTTCCGCTCTCTGATTTTAAGTATCAGCAAAACTCGTTACTGAAAAGTAAGTTGCGTTTGCTGAGAAAGTTAAGTATCAGCAAACTCATTACTGAAAAGTAATAAGTACTTGCTGAGAAAGTTTTTAACCGACGAAAGTTTGAAAAGACTATTCACTCCCCCCCCCCCTCTAGTCTTTTCTTGTTGTTTAAAGGGACCAACAAAGTATTTGCAGAAGCCTTCAACAATCAACTAAATATTGGTACATCTGCTGAGATAAGACCACAAGGCAGTGGAAACGAAATTCCTGCCCCAATGCCAGATATCTACATTGTAGATAATCTAGATGATCAGACTTTGCAACCAGCAAGTGATATTGCTGCTGATCTGAGAAACGCGGCACTTGTTGATGCTGCTGAAAAGATGGTTGCTGAACAAGCAATTCATCAAGTTGCTGAAACCGCAGTTACTGAGACTATGATTGCTGAAGAACCACTTGTTGAGACTGCAATGGTTCAAGTCCCAGAAATTGCTGAAACACCACAAGAGACATTATTCGACGATGGATCTCGTGATGCTGAGAATACTCAACCTAGTTCACCGAAAACATCCATTGACAAAGTTCAGCTGGTGCTGACAAAACTGTGCCAGAAAATGGATTTGGAGATTGATGACAACTCCAACAAATCAGTAGATGTTTTTATGACCAGCAGTGAACTCAAAGGTCAAGATGTTTCTGCTCAACTTGTCATTTTAGAGACAAGGGAGATTGTTGAATCTGCACAGCCTTCTCAAATAGAGCAAGAGAAGAAGTCTGCTGAAGAACAAGTCCCAAATATTGAAGAAGCTGTCATTGCTGAAAGGACTGAGTCACCACCTGCCCTTCTTCAGCAGGTAGTTAACCCAACCATAAGCAAAACTTCACTATTTGAAACTCATTCTTTTGCTGATATAATTATTTCTTTACAGACTTCTCAAGATACAAGTCAGAAGGTTCCTGAAACTTCTGCACCAGAATTAACAACTACTGTTCAGCAGGTGATGAATGTGTATTTTACACTTTCATTTGAGTCTTTTTCACCTATTTTAGCTATCCTCTATGTTAATTAAGCTATATTTTAGTGCATTTTATTGGAATAGTGTCACGTTTCCCTTTAGATTTTATTTTACAGGTTTTGGTTGAAAATCGAGGATTTCCGGGCAATTATATTGAAGTTGACAAGGAATTGGTGTTCCAGAAGCCTATTTGGAGTACCTGAAGGTTTCCGGATAGGATTTGGAGTCTAGGGGTCGAATCTGGAGGTTAGAAGGCCACTAGAAGACAGAAACCGAGTCCGAAAAGGGGAAGAAATCCAAAAACGCGTCGAAAACGCGGAATTCCGCGAAAAAGTCTCCCGGGCGAACAGCCCGGGACGTGGGGCGAACCGCCCGGTGTGTGGGGCGAACTGCCCCACACTTATTCGAGGCCTATATATATAGTTGCTCAGTTTTCTCCGAAAATCATACTTTTCCAGACCTACTTTCTCACCTTTCTCTGTAGTTTTAGGTAGGAACTTCTCAGAGCCTGTTCTGGGGGTTCGTAGCTTAGGGGACACTTTTTCATAGCAGATTGGAGCTTGTAGGATCGCAATTCTTCGGAGATTGACAACCTTCGGTAACATTGTATCTTACGGTTTATTCTACTTATTTTAATATATCTTTCAATATGTTTTCTTCTATGATTTCTGTTGATTGCATGCCTATTATGAGTAGCTAAACTTATCGTTGGTGGTAGTATGTGAATTCTTAGCGAAGGGAAGATAATCACGCTAATGGCTATATCGCGCATTATACTCCGTGTTATTGCTTTATTTCGTTGATCAGGCTTAGCCTAAATTCTCGTATGTTGTATTAATTATTATGCACAATTGGACCCTCGTCGACCTATACGCGAGTTTATCTTCGTAGTGTTGAATAATTATGGAACACAATAGGACAGTAGTGATTGACTTGTCAGTACCTTTATCTTCGTAGTGCTTAATAATTGCAACATGACATTAGATTGATCAAAGATCTCCATGCAAGACCGAGGAATTTATGCATGATTGTCGAACCGTTATGCTTTGAAGGATCATACTATCACCAATCTCCATTATCTGCTAGAAACCCCTTTGCTATTACGTCTGCTGTTTTTATATTCTAAATTAGATTTGATAAAGCTAGTTATAGTCCTGAGAGAACGACACTCGAGTCATTCTACTGCTACATTACGGTTTTCGTTGTAGTTGTGGATTGCCTTTGGCTAAATAACAAATATATTTGACTGAATTGGAACCCGACAAATCCGCGTTCATCAAATTGGCGCCGTTGCCGGGGACTATACTCCTTTTTTTCTGTTTAATTTGTTTATATTTTCAGCTTTCGATTCCTAAATCTATTAGTTTTAGTTTTACTTTTTAATCTCTCTCTGATACTGCTTTCCTAGTCTGTTAGAGATAGTGAATGCCGCATACACGTTCTGCAGGAACACCGCTTGCTGATTCAATTGTTGAGTTCGACTACTTCAAAGGCGTGCACTAGAGGTAATAGAGGATACCGATTTCTCTGAATCTCTACACATTCTTTTCAAGGAAATCGACGGAATGGCAGAAGCTAGACCACAGAAAGCATGGGTTCAACCCACCAAGGATCGTATGAGGGGACCGGCGATTGTTCTTTCGTCTGCAACCCAAGATCTGGAAATCAAGAACCACGCATTCCAACAACTTCCGAGGTTCTATGGCTTATCAAGGGAAGATGTGAAGGGGTACTTGCACGATATCGATGATTTCGTCAACCAACTCCCTCGACCCGGAGCTGAAATAACAACGGATGAGTTGAGAATGAAGGTTTTTTCTATGGGACTTGGCGACAGAGCCAAGTCATGGTTGAGTTCTCTACCAGCAGGCTCGCTGGACACTTGGGAGAAGGTTTTTTCAGCTTTCATGGAGAAATACTTCCCTCACACCTTGACTACCGCGCTAAAGGCGCAAATCACTGGATTCAAGCAGGACTATGATGAGACCATCTATACCGCGTTTGAGAGATTCCAAGATCTCACGAACAAGTGCCCTCACCATGGTTTTGAGCTTTCTGACCTTGTCCAACACTTCTACAATGGACTAACCTTCGAGAACCAACAAGTGGTGGATTTCCAATGCCGAGGCAATATTTGGGAGGAAACCGCAGAAGCCGTCTGGGCAGTTTTCGAAAGGCTTGTTAAGGGTTTGCAGTTCAAGGACCCAAGAGCAATGGTTAGGAGACGTGGACCTGAAGCTCCACCGACTCAAGTGTAAGAAAATATGGTCAGAGTTACCCCTAGGGTACGCACCGGAATTTCAAAAATTTTCTTAACATACAGCTTAATTGATTATGTATATGTCGTATATATATAAACACGTCAATTAGAAGACTAACCTTACTTCCAAAGCAACTTCCAAGTCTTCGTAATAATACGGTGTATCTTCTCCTTCGTCGAAGTCGAAGATATCTGCAATACTTTGATTATCTGCAAGACAATAAAAGTTAGTTTCCAGCTCCTAGAACCTCAACGTTGGTATCCACGGATGAACAGCCTATCGGAAAGAATGCTAGGATTTTCTTTGTGTGACCAAGAAGATGGGGCGGCGATTCCTCCGGCAGGTGGCGCGCGCGTGTGGCTTATAGAGGAGGGGAGAGCTTTTATTTTCTCTAAGAAAATTGGATAGAATAATTCTCTAAGAATTTGATTCTTCAACTATGTGAAAATCTATGTCAAAAGCTCTCTAATAGTCTACTATATATAGTAGTCAATAGAAGCCTAAAGCATAAGCAATTAGACTTCATAAAGGAATAAGAATCTAATTCTTATCGCACTAGGAAACCAATATCAAGTCTAGATTCATTCCCAATCAAATCAAAACTCAATCAGGAAAATCTAACTTATCCCTTGGACTTCTAATAGAGGAAGGAGTCGAACTCCTTCCCCTATCTATCATGTGCGCGCGCGCGCCTCCTAGGGACAGTTGGTGGGTCCCAATTTCGGGACCCACTTATAGTTCTAAGGCAATTCAAACTCCAAGTAGATTTTGCCCAAGTGCATATGTTAATCTAAATTAACATATCCTTTTAAATCAAACCTCCATTATATTTCCAAAATATAATCTTTAATTGTATTTACATAAAATACAATTAATTAGCCAATTCAATTAATAATTCCAAATCATCAATTGAGCCACCAAATATTATAATTAATTCTAAATCAATTATAATCCATCAATCACAATTAATTCCAAATTAATTGTGATTCCATCTTCAAGGATATTCTGATAGGCTGAATCACCACATAGTGTGACCCATAGAGCCTCATCGTATTAAGCAAGTCCTAGACTAGGCAACATGGAATTCCTAGACGGTTCCATTTGCAATATTAATACATGAGGACGTTTGAGAGGTTTCTCAAAGCTAACCCTTTCGTTGCGAAGTCTGTTGCGCTCAACGCGGCGATGGTAACGTCCCTTCATCTGACTTGCTCGAATGTATCTAGGATCGATGAAGTGTCTATCCCAATAATACATCCACGGGCGTCTTCAGTGAGTTGCATGGTGAATCCAATATCTATTATGACCATCATAATAATATTGATACGCTGGCCAGCGATTTTACCATCACAACTATGAACGACTATGACCAGTGCTCTCCTGTGCTACACTTGAGAGATGCATCCTTCACAGAATCACTTATCACCCCCATTTGTATGTAGCCATAATCCTGGATCGTGTCTTAGGTCAACTGCTTATTCAGAGCTGACATCGACGGGTCCACCAAGGATTCAAATGTGATGATAAAGTCCTGTAAGTCCAAAGGACGACTGGCATCACTTCGACAACTTACCGGTTCCCATAGACACTTCGGTGTAGAGTATACATCGATGGGAGTGTCCGGTGGGTACTTCCATTGTTCGATAATCCTTCTTCGAACAACTATGCGCAGTTATGGGAACGTTTCTCGATTGTCCAACAATCCGTTCCGTGACCGTGGGATCGGCTCACACTTGCTCCAACAAGTATAACCTCCACGCATACTAGTCTTGTCTGGTTCATTCAGACCCCTACATCCGAGATGAACCTCGACTAGGGAGAGTTTGGGATAGATGATAACTCACATAGCTCCCACTATCTGTGTGATTGGTCATCTATCCGGGGGGACATGTTTAATATCAATACAGACAGTAATAGAGATATGACATGCTGCATGCCCGGTGTAATATAAATATGAAAGCGATACTCAATAGTAAAATGCAACAAACATATATTATATTATGTTGACCTGTGTAATAGTACATATATGCCCTCTATAAGGGCACCATGCCCTTAGTAAGGACTGTCTCTAGGACATATACACTATCAATCTCCCACTTGGACTAGAGCCAGTCACCTTTATGCCTAATACCCAGATTAGCATAATGTCTTAAGTGGACTTCCACTGATAAGACCTTGGTGAAAGGATCTGCCACGTTGTCCGTGGTAGAGACACGTTCTATACTAACTTCTCATCTATCAATAATCTCACGTATAACGTGATACTTTCTAAGTACATGTTCGTTCTTGTTTGTAGATCTAGGCTCCTTAGCTTGAGCGACGGCGCCCGTATTGTCCCAATAAATCGTTATTGGACTAGGAGCACGAACAACCCTCAATTCCTTCAAGAACTCTGAAATCCAGACAGCTTCTTACGAAGCTTCTGATCCAGCAATGTACTCGGCTTCTGTGGATGAGTCAGCAATCGTGGCTTGCTTAGAACTCTTCCAACAGATAGCTCCTCCGTTCAATTTGAATACGTACCCTGTCTGTGACTCAAAGTCATCAGGATCTGATTCAAATCCAGCGTCGACATAACCAGACATCTTTAATTCTGGTTCTCCACCAAACACCAAGAACATTTCCTTAGTCCGTCGAAGGTACTTAAGAATGTTCTTTACAGCAGTCCAGTGAGGTACTCCTGGATTTTGTTGGTGTCGACAAGTGACACTAAGCGCATATGCCACATCGGGCCTTGTGCAATTCATTGCATACATTATAGACCCTACTGCCGAAGCATAGGGCACACGACTCATTTCTTTTCTTTCTTTATCAGTTTTAGGACCATCCTTAACTGATAAGACAATCCCATGCCTAGCTGGGAGAAAGCCTCTCTTTGAGTCGTCCATCTTATAACGCTTCAGTATTTTGTCGATGTCGGTGGACTGTGTCAATCCTAACATCCTCTTGGATCTATCTCTACAGATCTTGATCCCTAGGATGTTCACCCAAGTCCTTCATTGAGAGGGTACTTGATAACCAAACTTTAGTCTCTTCTAGCATAGAGACATTGTTTCCCTTGATCAAAATGTCATCAACATAGATGATCATGAAAACGACTCCCTTGTCGTTGTGCCTAGTGTAGACACAGGGATCTTCCTTGCTTCTGATGAAGTCAAACCATTTGACAGCTTCATCAAATCGGATATTCCAGCTCCTAGACGCTTGCTTTATCCCATAGATGAATCTTTGTAATTTGCATACAACAGTTGGCCTGGTTTTACTAATAAAACCTTCCGGCTGTACCATATAGACCTCTTCCTCAAGGTTGCCATTGAGGAAGGCAGTCTTTACATCCATCTGCCCGATCTCATAATCATAGTAGGCAGCTATCGCAAGTAGAATTCGAATGGACTTCAATTTTGCTACCGGTGAAAAGGTTTCATCGTAATCGATGCCATACCTTTGCGTGTAGCCTTTCGCCACAAGCCTAGCTTTGTGCGTTTGTACCTTGCCATCAGCATCTGTCTTTCGTTTAAAGACCCATTTGCACCCAATAGGTCTAACCCATTGGGGAAAGTCTACCAAGTTCCAAACTTGGTTCAGGTACATGGAGTCCATCTCCAATTCCATGGCCTCTTGCCATTTGTCTGAGTCAATATCAATTATTGCCTCTTTGTAGGTCTCGGGATCTTCCCGATCTGATAAGCCGACATCAAGTTCACTGATGTCTTCTATCATAAGACTTTGCCTCTGAGGTACTTTTAGGATCCTCTTCGACCTACGGAGCTCGACTGGCTCTGGTGCTTTTCTTTTCTGGATTCGTGTAACACGAACATTATCAGTGGGCACTAATGCAGCTAGTCGCGCCACGCGACCCTGTTCCCTAGCGGGAGGCTGCTCTTGTGCATCTGGTTGCACAGTTTGATTGACAACGGGTTCTATTGGTGTGGTTTCAACTGTTGATCTAATCATAGGACTCCCACTGACTATGACATGCCTAGCAAGTGTCATATCATTACCCTTGTCTGCTTCGAAAGCTCCCACTGAACTTGAGTCGAAATCAGAAGATTTAGAGAAGTCATGTTCGCGCATGTCAAAGTCTTGAATTTCTTCAAGTTCTATCATATCATCTAACCTCTCTTCTTCGAGGTATTCTGCTTCTAAAAACTTAACGTTTCTAGATACTATCTGATGAACGGGAAATTTGTCAGATTCTAATTAATCAAATAAATTTGTAATTTAGCCAAAGGCAATCTACAACTACAACGAAAACCGTAGTGTAGCAGTAGAATGGCTCGAGTGTCTTTCTCTCAGGACTATAACTAGCTTTATCTATTTAACAAGAGAATATAAAAACAGCAGACAGATAGCAAAGGGGTTTCTAACAGATAATGGAGATTGGTGATAGTATGATCCTTCTTAACATAACGGGTCGATAATCATGCATAAATTCCTCGGTCTTGCATAGAGATCTTTGAATCAATCTAGTGTCCTGTTGCAAATATTAAGCACTACGAACATAATTGGTCTGACAAGTCAATCACTATTGTCCTAATGTGTTCCGTAATTATTCAACACTACGAAGATAAACTCGCACACAGGTCGACAAGTGTCCAATTGTGCATAATAATTAATACAACATACGAGAATTTAGGTTGTGCCTGATCAACGAAATAAAGCAATGACACGGAGTATAATGCGCGATATAGCCATTAGCATGATTATCTTCCCTTCGCAAAGAATTCACATACTACCACCAACGATAAGTTTAGCTACTCATAATAGGCATGCAATCAACAGAAATCATAGAAGAAAACATGATGATGTCGTTTTTCACCAATTAAATTTGTTTAAAAGCCTAAGAACACTTATCACTACACAAACTAGAGTGCAATGGCAAGTTGTCCCCGAGTGTCGTTCTCTCGGGACCTAACGTGGCTTTGTTTGAGGTTTTTGCTAGTAATTTCAGTCAACGATTTCAAATGTTGATAGAATCGTTTTCTTTAGAACAAAGCAACGAGAAATCAGATTTATGTAAATCAAGTTTGGAAAACGGTTGGTGGTAGAAATCAAATACACATGCATGGGTTACGAATATGCTCACAAGTTCAGTGCGTAAAACATTCGATCAAGTCTGCTAAGCAACTCGTCTAGGCAACTTTAAGACACACATCATAAAAGATCACTATCAATACTTTAGAGGTGCTTGTCACCAACACCATTTATCTACCATGCTGCAAATCTCTAACATACAATCCTATAGCTTTCATTGACCAAGAGTTTGTCACTATACTCAATTCGAATATATTTTATAGGCAACTAAGAATCATATGAAGGGATTTGCAGCAAGATTGAATCACAATCTCATGTAAGCATAAACATAACCCATAGCATGCATATTCTACATTCTACCACCAACACAAAAGATTTAGCTACTCATATTCATCAACATAGACATCAATTCATATGAATAATAATCAGAATACATCATATCAAACTACAAGATAAGAGAGTGATACAAGTTACCACCAAAGTTGTCACTAATCGGTGGAAAGCAAAGAAAACCTCTCCGTAGATGATTACAAAGGATGAATCCCAATCAAAACCTTCAATCCCAAGCTAAAATACAATGTAATCTGAGTTTTCTCTGAGTTTTGGGGCTTAGGAGCTCTCCAAAACGAAGTTACAGTTCAAAAGATATCCAAAAAATGACCAAAGATCAGATCTAAGAAGGAAAATCCGAAAACATAACCGCTGCCAAGAGGACCGCTTGGAGAAGCCAAGCGGAGCGCTTGGCAAGCGAAGCGCTTCGGGCACTCCAAGCGCTTCGCTTGGCTTCTGTGCCAAAGCTCCTGGAAATTGAAGCGGAGCGCTTCATTATTCCAGGCGCTTAGCTTGGCTCCTGGGCAGATTTTTGTCTTCAAACTCAATCTTTTTGCCCTCGCATGGCCCTCGGGTGCCTTGGACTCCTCCTTCTCGATGCTTATTGATGCTCAAACACTTACGAACAAGCCACGGAGATTGGGGAACTTCAACGGGGCCATCTTTTCCATCAAAAAGGCTCGTTTTTAGCTCCAAAAATGCCGGTTCGTGCCTGAAAATGCAGAAAACACAAAACGTGACACTATTCTACAAAACTAACCAAAAAACAAGGCTAGAAGATAGAAAAAGAAGGTAAAAAAGACAAGATGAACGCGTCAAAAATACGTTCATCAAACTCCCCAAACCAAACCTTTGCTTGTCCTCAAGCAACAAACTATCCCAAATGCAACACAAAAGAAGTTTCATGCCAAGTAAAGTGAACTAATCTATTGAATCTACCAAATGCTTATGAACAAAACCAAATGAGCATGACATGCAAATAGGTTGAAGTATGCCTCGATTGCGAATATACACATTCTCAAGTGCACTTGGTTAAACAAAGGAGTCTCACGTAACATCTTCTACCTGGACCTGGTCAGTGACGACACAATGATGCATATTATCATACTACAATTGCCCCGTGCCTATGAAACCGAGGGCTTACTACTGTTCACCAAGCGAGACTTTTCCTCAAGAGAGGGCGAACCAATACTGGCTCTCATCAAACGAATGAGGGTTCCCTTAGAAAGATAACACTCCCCTATTCTACCCAGACTCTCAAGAATGAGCCTCTTTCAACCACTTCCTGAATAGCAAGACGAGGGTGGTTAAGAACAGGCCTTGGACAAAGGCGACACGAAACGAAAGATAGAATTTACAACTCGACACTTCACAATAACAAATATTTACATGACACTTGACACTTTACTAGACTGCTTTTGGCTTGCAACGACCCTTCTTTTGCTTTTGGGTCTTATTCTTTATTTTCTTTCTTCTTTTTTTTTATTTTCTCTTTTCTTTTTTTTCTTTTCTCTTTTTTTTTTCTTCTTTTCTTTTTCTCCTTTTTTTTTTTTTTTCTTTTATATAGGGGCAAGCAGCAGTACTAAGTGTCAAAAACACCTCCCCAAACCTATTCGAGAGAATAGGTTGGGACACAAAACAAAAAAAAAAGAAAAAGAAAAGGAAACTTTACAACGACTCAAAGACGAAAGACAAGATCAACGAAGCAACCCCCTCCCCAAACCTATTCGATAGAATAGGTTTAATACAAGGAATCGCACACCTCACACTACCTCCTTCCTAGGCATTTGGCAATCTCTAATCCAGGTGAAGAACTTGTCGCTTCTTATGTACATAATTACACGGGTCACAACCATAGACTCTAACATGCATCATTTCATAAGGCCATCGTGAACCGCAGCAGAAGAAACACCACTCAAGGTGATGTCGAGACTACTAAGCTTAACTAGTGCACATGCGAATGTGACAAACCAAGCGAGACAAGCCTCAAACTACTTGCAAAGTGATGCAACATATGATCAGTGGTCATAAACACTTAGTCTACTCAATAAAAAAGTTCAAAAGACTTGGCAATAAACTCCACACACAACAACGTGCAACAACTAATCTAGGGATGATATGCATGCAAAAATTTGAAAAAACACGACAAATCACATGAACTTGAGTAAAATCAGGCATGTACGAACCACACAAGCATATAGTACTGAAAATCCAATACCCCCTCCCCAAACCTAAACTTTTGCTCGTCCTCGAGCAAAGAAAAGTTGAAAGAAAAGGAAAAATTGGATTGAAAGTACACTTCCCTGAGATAAAGGTTCGTGTCCAATCTCCTATATATGAGTAGTACCTGAAAGGACTCAAGAAACAAGTGAAAACGGGTGCGCAAAGGTGAGAAGAATGGAAAAACGGGGAAAATCTGGGTACAGGGTCCAAGCGGAGCGCTTAGGAGGCTCCAGGCGCTCCGCTTGAATTTCCAGGAAGTTGCAAAACTTCCTGGAATTTGAAGCGGACCGCTTGGCCCTGTTTCCAGATTTTCGATGTTTTTTCGTATCTTAATCACCTAAGGCACCAAGACAAAAACTCGACTAAACTAATCACGACAAAAGGCACACAGGCCACAACTACAAAAGCAAATAAAGAGTACAAGAGTCATAAGTCATAATATCAGATAAGAGTCTCAAAAAGGAGTACCACCACCGCAAAATCACTCAGATTCGAACCCTTGCTCTACTGCGAAGCGGTGGAGTATCAGATCGTGTGTCTCTATGCCGATTGGTTCCCTCGATGCCTCGGTGAGCCGGATGTTTGGCACATTTGCTTTCTCACACATAGTAGTGATCAGATGTGGGAAGAGTAGTGGGTGGCCGGGTTCTCGTTTAATCTCGAATTGCTGGAAGATGATGTCCCCGGGAGTGATGGGCAAGTTCGCCATTAGGGAATAGACTAAGATCCCGACTTCCGGCGTTATCTCTTTGGTTATGAGTCCCGGGATCAGATTAGCTACCACGAAAGGTAGGATCATGCTGGCGTGCAAATGCAAATCTTTATACTTCAAGGTGTTATCGAGACGCGTCTTCCTTGGCTTATAGTCCTCGGTTGTCAGAACCCCGGCTATATTCCTCGAAAACTTCTCAATCGTTGGGTCATAGACATAGTGCACAAAGGGATCACTCACATAGTATGCTACCTTATTCTTGTCTTCCCGCAAGGGTTCCTCTAGTCCCATAATGAAACTAGTGATACTCAATGGCGAGAAAGGGACCATCACACCACGAATAGGTACTGCTTCGGCCTTATAGTTATAGTCCTCGAACGCAATGTGGAACTCCTCGACAAGGTCTCTATCCCATCCGGAGAGTTCTTTCCCATAGAAGATCCATCCTCTCGCCGTTATAAGCCTGGTAAGGTGAGCATAGGGTGCATACGGTACATCAAAGAAAAGCCCCTTGCTCTCATATTTTGTCCCCTTATGTACGTCTAACTCCTTTGAAGTAAAGGAGATGCTACGGTCCCAAATCACTGACCGTTCTCCTCCCCTATAGAAGTTGTATCGAAACCTCCGCAATGCGTCCGATTCTTTGTATGGGTCACGGTCGCTTTCATCACGGGGAATCTCCTTGGAGGTTGGAGCTCCATCCTTCCTTGCTTTCTTCTTGGCTCTTGTGTCCATGGTACCTAGAAAAATCTTATTAGATAACTTCAAGAGACAATGAGACTTAGACTCGACTCCTAGACTCCAATACTCACTCAAGTAATCTCATGGTGAGTTTGAAGGCTTGCTAAAGTTCATATGAACAAATCGAGAAGCTTTAACACTTCGTTACGATAAATCCATACGAATCTAAACCAAGCAAACAAACTCTCCAATTAAATTACCCAACCAATCCAACACATTCTCATGCAATCACAACATCACCATAATCATATCATAACTCAAATTCAAGGCTAACAATCATCAAACAATTACATAGCAAAAAATTCGAATCATAACATAACTCAAATTCAAGGCTAACAATCATCAAACAATTAGATAGCAAAAATTCGATTCACTAGAGTTCATCATAAATCAAGAGGAGCAAAATTCGAATTTAGACATCACATCTAGTAAGAAACATGCTCAATAATCATTATCAAACTCTAATTCACCAATGCATAACACAATTGAAGCTAATTAAGATAAAATCCAAAATTCAAGAAAGTTAGGGTTCATGAGAGGTACCTTTGATTCCTTGTTATGGATGCTTCAAACGTGAAATTTGATCGGTTTAGATGATAGAGGGGGTGATGGGCTTTGTAAAATGCACAAGATTGCAAGAATTGGTGGAGAATTGAGAGAGATTAAGATTTTTGGGGTGCAAAATCGACAATGGAGAAAGAAAACGAAGTGGGAGGCTTTGAATCTCAAGTGCCCCGCTTAGCTTCCTTAAGGAAAGCCAAGCGAAGCGCTTGGGCGTCCCAAGCGAAGCGCTTGGCAAGCGGTCCGCTTGGGAACTCCCAAGCGCTCCGCTTGGATTTCCAGTAGGAATTTTCATTCCTACTGGAAATTCAAGCGGACCGCTTGGCTGCGCCAAGCGCTTCGCTTGGATTTCCAGTAAGAATGGGATTCTTACTGGAAATCCAAGCGGACCGCTTGGGCTTTCCAAGCGATTCGCTTGGGACCTGAAGCTCCCAAATCCATTTTTTTTCAACTTTTGCTAAATTTTCACCCCAAAAACCTTGTCTAAACAACGAAACAAAATTTTAAACGTGCTTCTAATCTACATGCAATTACCTACAACCTCGGGTTGCCTCCCGAGAAGCGCCTTCGTTTTAAAGTCGTTGGCTCGACTCATCTTAGCTCATGCGGGATCAATTTTGCATCGGGTACTAGACTTCCCCGTCCAAGTGCTCTTCAAAGCTTTAAGTCTCTGCACATCTTGACGAACATAAAGAGGACCAAAGAATCCTACAAGTTCGTTAGTATCAACATAAGCACATGAATTAATCATGGCTCGCAACGTATGTTGCTTGCCATTTACCTCGAAGCTACATGTACGACGGTACATGTCTATCACCATATGTACCTTGTTGATGAAGGCTCTACCCAAAAGAACCACATCCTTGAGCTTTGCGGAGGATGTAGGCATGACGATGAAGTTCGTCTTGACCTCTACACCGGCGACTCTTACCACTAGATTCTCGATCACACCCAATGGCTTCTTCATAGACCCATCCGCCAATTGCACCATGCACTTCATTGGTCTTAAGCCAGACAAACCCAACTCTTCGTACACGTTCAAAGGTATGACATTCACACCCGCTCCCGTGTTTAGAGTTGACACTATTCCATCCTTCTTACCCAAGCCGATTTCCACATCAAAGCTCTCTTGGATAGGCACTTCCACCATATCCACCAACTCATCCTCAGACGATGAGTTTTCATTTACTTCCTCAACTATCGCATCAGATTGTGCGACCACTTTCTCTTCCACAACTACCTTAGGAGTCTCAAGCTCCTCACTCACTTTGCAAGTTTCAGTTATCTTGCAACTTGGCACCTCAACTAGTGCATTGTCTCTCACAACCGTGATCTCCACGGGCAAATCAGTCACCACGGTTATGGCCATAGCCTTCTCCGTGTTTCCGGGAAACTTCCCTTGCTCTCTACTCGCCCCTCGATCTATAAGCTCTTGTAGCTTCTTATGGAGACTGCTACTACTAGCCTCAAGCTTCTCAAAGCGTTGATTGTTAGTAGCCTCATTACGATAGTAATGCTCCATGAATTTGTTCATCTTCATAACCAGATCATTGAGTGAAGAGACAAGAGGTGAAGGAAGCACCCCTCCACCTTGTGGTCCCGAACTAGCAACCTGAGGTGGAAGTGTTGGATTAGAAGGCGGTGCTCCTTCATACCAATTGTTCCCATAGCTGAGACGACTTCTATCTTGATTAGGCCCATAGGCATTTTGATCTGAGTTATGAAAATAACCACGGTTGCCTTGATTCTGGTACCCACCTCGGGGTCCACGTTTTTCTGGCCTCACATTGCCATAACCTTGCCCGTAGTTCACATCTCCAACTACTTGCTCTCCCTCAGCAGCATATACTTCTTGACGGATATCGTTCGTGATATATTGCTCTCTAGCAAATTCAGAACGGCATAAGTAGGCCGGGTGCCCATAGTTTTTGCACACACCACAAACTTCCGTAGAAGGAGAAGGAACGCTTTGCCTCAAAGCTTGCTTCACTTCATGGGCGAACCCATCGAAGGCATTTTTCTCCACTACTACCTTGGCCTCACCTCTTTGCTCCTTTTGGAGCACACGAGCCCTCACATTCCGGTTTTGGGAATTCCGGTACATCATGTCCAGCTTCACTTGGGCTTCAGAAGGAAGCAACTCCCCCATACTACCTCCACAAATACTATCCACTTGAGATTGAATCTCAGGATGTAGACCATTGTAAAAGAATTGGAGAAGCTGACCTTTATCATACCCGTTATGTGGGCATCGATGATGCAACCCCATGAAACGATCATAGGCCTCGTGGAAAGGCTCATCGTACCTCTGCTCGAAGGAGCTAATTTGGCTCTTCATAGCCATTATCTTGGAAGCGGGGTAGTAACGCTCCATGAACTTATCGAAACATAGATCCCATGTTGTCAAAAACCCGGCCTCCAAAGTATTGAGCCAAGCCTTTGCACGATCGCCTAGACCCATAGAAAAGACCTTCATGCGGAGATCATCATCCGTAACACCAGCTCCTGGGCGCCCAAGATGGAGAACAAAGTTCTCGAGCTCATTCAAGTACCCTATCACGTCCTCATTAGCCATCCCATAGAATTTGGGTAGTTGTTGGAACATGTGATTCTTGATCTCCAAGTTCCTGGTGGCATCATTGAGAACAATTGCTGGTCCTCTAGCCCCAACCGTAGGCTTAGTAAGTGTACGTATAGGTCTCTCCGCCATTTCACCTTCCAAGTAAACAGATTCAAGAATTGGCTCCAAAAGATAAGAAGAAGACTCTTCCCGAGCTCTAGATGCTACTCCTTCAAACTCGAGATTCAAATTCCTCCTTCTCCTTTGAAACAAACGATCAATCTCGTCTACAAAAGGTTCAATAATAGGTCCACCCGTTCGGGTTCTAGGCATGCACTCACCTGAAATACAAAATACTGAGTATCTCAAGCAAAAAGTAACAAAAACAGAAATGAGACAAAGAAGAGATGTTGGCTGAAAAAACCAAAACAAAAGCACCAACCAAAGGAGTTAAGTCCCCGGCAACGGCGCCAAATTGATGATGTCGTTTTTCACCAATTAAATTTGTTTAAAAGCCTAAGAACACTTATCACTACACAAACTAGAGTGCAATGGCAAGTTGTCCCCGAGTGTCATTCTCTCGGAACCTAACATGGCTTTGTTTGAGGTTTTTGCTAGTAATTTCAGTCAACGATTTCAAATGTTGATAGAATCGTTTTCTTTAGAACAAAGCAACGAGAAATCAGATTTATGTAAATCAAGTTTGGAAAATGGTTGGTGGTAGAAATCAAATACACATGCATGGCTTACGAATATGCTCACAAGTTCAGTGCGTGAAACCTTCGATCAAGTCTGCTAAGCAACTCGTCTAGGCAACTTTAAGACACACATCATAAAAGATCACTATCAATACTTTAGAGGTGCTTGTCACCAACACCATTTATCTAGCATGCTGCAAATCTCTAACATACAATCCTATAGCTTTCATTGACCAAGAGTTTGTCACTATACTCAATTCGAATATATTTTATAGGCAACTAAGAATCATATGAAGGGATTTGCAGCAAGATTGAATCACAATCTCATGTAAGCATAAACATAACCCATAGCATGCATATTCTACATTCTACCACCAACACAAAAGATTTAGCTACTCATATTCATCAACATAGACATCAATTCATATGAATAATAATCAGAATACATCATATCAAACTACAAGACAAGAGAGTGATACAAGTTACCACCAAAGCTGTCACTAATCGGTGGAAAGCAAAGAAAACCTCTCCGTAGATAGAGATTTTTACGCCTGGACCCCCTCTTATGGACGTGCTTTTCAAATCTTTCCTCGTTAATAAAAGAATTACATATAGGCCCATTTTAAGCAGTTAGCGTTGACCTGCTTATAAGCTACTGTTCAATATTGATTCTCCAAACGCGGCCTTACAGAATTTAGCCTTATTCCTTTAATCTTATTTGCAATTTAATCCTTTTTCTTTTTTTTTCTTTTCTTTTTCTCTTTTTTTCTTTTCTTTTCTTTCTTTAATTCTATTACCGGATTCCGGCAATGGGTTGACCGGAATCCGACGGGAGCTCTGTAATAGAGCTCCATTAGAGCTCTGTAACAGAGCTCCGACGAGCTCTGTAAAGAGCTCCGACAAAGGATGAATCCCAATCAAAACCTTGAATCCCAAGCTAAAATACAATGTAATCTGAGTTTTCTCTGAGTTTTGGGGCTTAGGAGCTCTCCAAAACGAAGTTACAGTTCAAAAGATATCCAAAAAATGACCAAAGATCAGATCTAAGAAGGAAAATCCGAAAACGTAACCGCTGCCAAGCAGACCGCTTGGAGAAGCCAAGCGAAGCGCTTGGAGTGCCCGAAGCGCTTCGCTTGGCTTCTGTGCCAAAGCTCCTGGAAATTGAAGCGGAGCGCTTCACTATTCCAGGCGCTTAGCTTGGCTCCTGGGCAGATTTTTGTCTTCAAACTCAATCTTTTTGCCCTCGGGTGCCTTGGACTCATCCTTCTCGATGCTTATTGATGCTCAAACACTTACGAACAAGCCACGGAGATTGGGGAACTTCAACGGGGCCATCTTTTCCATCAAAAAGGCTCGTTTTTAGCTCCAAAAACGCCGTTTCGTACCTATGTGCCTGAAAATGCAGAAAACACAAAACGTGACACTATTCTACAAAACTAACCAAAAAACAAGGCTAGAAGATAGCAAAAGAAGGTAAAAAAGACAAGATGAACACGTCAAAAATACGTTCATCAAAACATGTTGAAAGAATATAATAAAATAAGTAGAATAAAACTTTAAGATACAAAGTTACCGAAGGTTGTCAATCTCCGGAGAATCGCGATCCTACGAGCTCCAATCCGCTATGAAAAAGTGTCCCCGAAGCTACGGACCCCCAGAACAGGCTCTGGGAAGTCCCTACCTAAAACTATAGAGAGAGGTGAGAAAGTAGGTCTGGAAAGATATGATTTTCGGAGAAAACTGAGCAACTATATATAGGCCCAAAGAAATACTGTGGGGCGGTTCGCCCCACACACCGGGCGGTTCGCCCCACGTCTGGGGTGGTTCGCCCCAGACAATTTCTCGCGGAATTCCGCATTTTCGACGCGGTTTTGGATTTCTTCCCCTTTTCGGACCCGGTTTCTGACTTCTAGTGGCCTTCTAACCTCCAGATTCGGTCCCTAGACTCCAAATCCTATCCGGAAACCTTCAGATACTCCAAATAGGCTTTTGGAACACCAATTCCTTGTCAACTTCAATATAATTGCCCGGAAATCTTCGAATTTCAACCAAAACCTGTATAATAGAAACTAAAGGGAAACGTGACACTATTCTAATAAAATGCATTAAAATATAGCTAAATTAACATAGAGGATAGCTAAAATAGGTGAAAAAGACTCGAATGAAAGTGTAAAATACACAGTCATCAAACTCCCCAAACCGAACCTTTGCTTGTCCTCAAGCAACTAAGCTAGACTCTAATACAAAAAACAAGCAAGACACAAAATGGAGTTTCATGCCAAATAAAATGAACTAGTCTACTGAATCTACCAAAAAACAAATGAACAAAAACCATATAAATCAAAGCATGAATATCGGTTGAAGAATACCTCGATTGACTTATACACATCCACATAAGCACTTATGTCAAGACAAGATAGTCTCTCGTAACATTCTCTACCTGGACCTAGTCAGTGACGACGTAATGAAGCATGCTAAGATACAAATGGTTGCCCCGTGCCTATGAAACTGAGGACTTACTGCTGTTCCACCATGTTAAGACTTTTCCTCAAAAGAGGTCGAACCAGTACTGGCTCTCATCAAACGAAGGAGGGTTCCCTATAAAAGATAACACTCCCCTATTCTACCCATCTCTCAAGTAAAGTCTTAAGCTATTCACCACTTCCTTAATGGCAGGACGAGGGTGGTCTAGAACAGATGACACCTAAGACAAAAAAGATAAAAAATAGAAAAACACGATTACGAACATTACAAGAATTGGAAAAGACACAACACTTTGCTAAACTGTTATTGGCTTTCTTTTTTGGACCCTTCTTTGCTCTTTCATTGGGGTCTTTTCTTTTTTTTTTTCTTTCCAGATTCTTTTTCTTTTCTTTTTTCCTTTTCTCTTTTTTCTGGAATTTTTTCTTTCTTTTTTTTTTGATTTTTCTAGCCAGCAGTAGCATAACAAAAAGAGAAACAAAATGACTCACACGACCTCCCCAAATCTATTCGAAAGAATAGGTTGGAGTACAAAATTCACGGAAAAGGAAAATAAACTCACGATACGAAAATGAAAAATAGAAACAAGTCTAATGATGGTGTAACCCCCTCCCCAATCCTATTCGGAAGAATAGGTTATAAACAAAGGATCACACATCCTAACACTACCTCCTTCCTAGGCTAGCAATGTTAAAGCATGGTGAAGACTTGTTGCCTCTTAGGTACATAATTACTCGGGAAACAACCATAAGACGCTAACGTGCATCATCCTATTATAAAGGCCTTCGTGAACCGCAGTAGAGAAAACACCACTAAGTGATGTCGAGACTACCAAGCTTAACTAAGTGCAATACATAAATGTGACAAGCCAAGTGCGAAAAACCTCAAACAAATTCATAGAGATGAAGCATACGATTAATGGCATTGTTGGTTGATCTACCCAATAAAAAAGCTCAAAAAATTCGGTAATAAACTCCATATAAAACATGCAAGAATATCCTAGGAAAGCAGTAAACGTGCAAATGCAAAAAATTTCACGAGTTTATCATAAGCAAGATAAGTATAGAGATAACCAGCGATAGCCTCCTCCCCAAACCTGAACGTCGTCGCTCGTCCCGAACGTCGAAAGTGGATCCAAGGTGAGAGCTAATGCTTGTATAAGTGACCTATAATACTCAATCAAACTCGTGAGATAAAATCTAAAGCGGTAAAGAAAGCGATTAAAGAAAGCGATAAAATCTCCGGGTTGCCTCCCGGATAGCGCCATTGTTTAAAGTCTTTGACTCGACTCCTATCCGCGCCTATCTCTTCTTTCTGCAGGTACTAGACTTCCCCTTCGTCGATCTCCTCTCCATGCCACGAACCTGTGAATAAGAAAGAATATAGGCTACAAGACCACAGTAGTGAGTAGTGAAAGAATTATCAAGTGGATCAGATATGGCTTGCAACACATGTTGCTTGCCATCCACTTCAATAGTGCAAGTTCTTTGGCAGATGTCCATCACGAAGCGTAGCTTAGTCAAGAACGTTCGTCCCAAGAGAATGACATCCCCCGTCCCAGGTGCAGTCGCCGGCATAACTACAAAATTGGTGTATACAGATGCTTAACCAATCTTGACCAACACATTTTTCACAACGCCTTCGGGTCTCACAAAGGATCCATCCGCCAGTTGCACAATAGCTCTATGGTCAGATAGTTCTCCAAGGTTACTCTACTCAAACACATTCAAAGGGAGCACGTTGGAGTAAGATCCCGTGTCTAGTGTGGCACGGACATCTTCAAGTTCGCCAATTCCGACCTTAACATCGAAACTTTGAGGGAGTGGCTCGGGATTCTCTTGCTTCTTTCCACTCTCATCAGTACCAAGGTCCTTCTCTTCTTCCTTGGCTAGTGGAGGCTCTTCATCCTTGTAACACTCGCACTTAGCAACTTGCTTAATGGTGATTTCCACTGGTTGATCTCCCACCAAGTTGATCGACATGGACCCCTCAGTGCTGCTATGTAACTTCCCTTGCTCTCTACTAGCTCTAGCTTCCAATTGATCCAGACGAGCATTGATCTTTGCCGAATCCTCCTCGTATCTCTTCAAAAACACTTGGGTGAAATCCACCAATTTCTGTAAATTATCCAAGAGAGTTGCTGACTTGGATGTAGATGCTTCGTCCTTAGGAGTAGGATTACTACGATTTCCCAAGTGAACATCTTCTCGTGCTAGATCTGATCTACACATATGAGCCCCATGCCCATAATTCTTGCACACCCTACATACCTCGTTGGAGAGAGAAGTTCCAATTAGGCCACCTAGAGCTTGCCTCATCTGATTGGCGAAACCTTCGAACCTATCGCCACTCACACCATTCACTTCATGCATTGGGATCTCCTGGTTTGGTGGGGCCTCAGGTCCACGCCTTCTAACCATTGCTCTTGGATCCTTGGATTGAGATCCTTTAGCAAGCCTTTCGAAACACGCCCACACATCCTCGGCGGTCTCTTCCCAGATAGTACCACGTCATTGGAAATCCACCACCTGTTGACTCTCATATGTGAGTCCATTGTAGAAGTGCTGGACAAGATCAGGAAGCCCAAAACCATGGTGTGGACACTTGCGCATGAGGTCCTTGAACCTCTCGAAAGCGGTGTAGACGGTCTCATTATAGTCCTGTTTGAATCCTGTGATTTGCGCCTTAAGCGCGGTAGTCAATGTGTGAGGAAAGTATTTCTCCATAAAAGCAGAATACACCTTGTCCCAGGTGTCTAGTGATCCGGCTTCCAGAGAGCCTAACCATGCCTTGGCTTTATCACCAAGCCCCATAGGAAAAACATTCATCCTTAGCTCATCGTCCGTTATCCCTGCTCCGGGCCTTGGAAGATTGTTGATAAAATCGTCAATATCATTCAGGTGTCCCATAACATCTTCCCTAGCCAACCCATAGAACCTTGGGAGTTGCTGGTACATGCAACTTTTGATTTCCAAATCTCTAGTTGCAGCAGAAAGAACAATAGCTGGACCTCTCATCAGTGCTTTGTTGGGTTGAACCCATGATTTCAAAAGTGGGCGAGCCATCACAAGACCTGAATATCTGTGACAAGCTAGGAAAAGAGTATCAGAGATAGATTAAATAGGAAAACTAAAACTAATAGAATTAGGAATTGAATGCTGAAATTATAAACAAATTAAACAGAAAAAAGGAATATAGTCCCCGACAACGGCGCCAATTTGATGAACCGGAATTTGTGAGATTCTAATTAATCAAATAAATTTGTAATTTAGCCAAAGGCAATCCACAACTACAACGAAAACCGTAGTGTAGCAGTAGAATGACTCGAGTGTCGTTCTCTCAGGATTATAACTAGCTTTATCTATTTAACAAGAGAATATGTTAGGAAACTTGTAATTTTGATGAGCAATTAACCATGCTAAATTACGGAAAGTCCAGTAACAAGTACTCTTAAGGTCCATAGGAATTTAGAATTTTAAGGACATTCTAAAAGAGGAACGTTTGCTGATGACTTAGTTAGGTGCTAGATAAGTTATTTCTTTTGCGTATGATGTATTTTATTTTCTGAAAAGAAAATAACTTATTGATGCTTAGCTTATGATGTATCTTATTTTCTGAAAAGAAAATAACCTATTGAAGCATTTGCTGAAGATATATTTTGTTTATTACAAACAAATTATTGAAGCAAATAGAAACCGCTCAGAATCTTGAAGACTTTTGAAGATCTGAAGACTTGAAGAATTTGAAGATTTGAAGACTAGAAGATTGCTGAAGACTGGTATCTACAAAGGCACGTGTTGCTCAGAAAGTGGAAAATTCAGCAACAACATTGCATAAGTGAAAATCTGAAAGACAGAGTAGGTTGTGCTTGCTGAAACTGAGACTGACCACTTGCTGATGAACATATGTGACCTCTTGCTGAATGTACGTGAATTTGCGCTCCAATGTTACTGTTTGAATTCTATTCAAATGTGCATTTAATGCAAAGCATGCACGCGAATGACATGAAGACTAGAAGACAAACAAAGACGCTGCTGAAAGTACAAAAGCAAGATAGTGACATGTTAAGGAACAAAAGCCTTAGGATTTGAAATTAAAACGGCTCCTTACTTGCACTATAAATAGAGGTCATCCGGCGAAGAGTTGAAGTGTGTCAAAAACGTGATCAAACTCTCACTTGTGCTTAAAACTCACAAACCTTCAAACACTCTTACTGCCATTGATCCGTTCCAAGACTTAAAACTTGAAAAAGCTACTTGTGAAGAAGTAGAACAAACTCGGCTAAGAAATTAGTTAAGTGTTCTTTCTTTCGAACAAGAACAAGTCTTGACACCAGAAACAATCAAACTTGTTTACTGCAAAGTATTCCAAGTTGTGTTTCTTAGATTACTTATTGTAACTTAATAAGTTATAATTAAGTCATCTCACCCCAAAACTCTCTAACTGAAAATACACCCTTTCAGGCGTGATATTCAGGGGGAACACAATCGAGCATAGTTTTGCTGATTAAAAGTACCAAGTTTGGTGGAGAACAAGGTTGAGTTCTCTAGTTTAGGTTGGAGACAAAGCAAGTGTGCTTTGGTTTCTGTTGAATCGCTTTAGATAGGAGATTGTAAGGAACCTCAATCATATCTTAGTGGATTCAGTCCTAGAAAGGACGAAGTGGATTAGTTGAGAGATTACGCCACTCTCAGATACCACTATAAAAGTGTTTGTGTGATTTACTTATTGTATTTAGCTTTCAGCGAATCATATCTGTCTGTACACATTCACTCACTTCACTTGCTGAAACCTTTACTTACTGAAAGAGCACTTATTGTATCAAAGACTTCCGCTCTCTGATTTTAAGTATCAGCAAACCAAGCTACTGTAAAGTAACTTACGCTTGCTGAGAAAGTTAAGTATCAGCAAACTCATTACTGAAAAGTAATAAGTACTTGCTGAGAAAGTTTAAACGACGAAAGTTTGAAAAGACTATTCACCCCCCCCCCCCTAGTCTTTTCTTGTTGTTTAAAGGGACCAACAAGTGGTATCAGAGCAGGACGTTCTTTAGCCTTCTGCACTGAACCTAGATCCCCTTAGGTGCTTTCCGTAAATCACTCTCACTTGATCAGTTTGGTAGTGCTTTGCTTACAGGATGTCTTTAGGAGATGCTCCCTTGCTGAAGTTGGAAAATTACGAGAAATGGCGAAACAATATGATGCTACATCTTGAGGCCATTTGTGATGAGATGGTCACCGTCATTAATGATGGACCTATCAAGATCACCAAGGTTGAAAGGAGTTTCCCTCACAAGACCACTGAAGCAGGGAAGGAAACTATGCTGGGCGAACCATCAGATACGGTTGTGCCAAAACCAAGAGAGGAATGGACTTCTGACGAAGCTAAGAGATTCCGTCTTGATGGCCAAGCAAGAAATATCATCATTCGATCAACTGTGGGGTGCTAAGACTGCAAAGGAAGCTTGGAAAATGGTTCAAGATCTTTGTGCTGGATCTGACAAGACCAAGGAAAACAAACTTGAAGTACTTAAATTAAAGTTTGAAAACTTTAAGCAAGGTGCAAACGAGTCACTGGAAGACTTGGACTTCAGATTCACAACTCTTGTTAGTGAAATGGCAGCGTTGGGTGTTGGAAACCTTTATTCAGATTCTGAGAAAGTTAAAACTATCATCAGAAGTTTGAATCAAGAATGGATCCACACTCAGAATTTCTATTATAATCAAGGAATGCCAGACATTACACCAACAGAGTTGTTCTCTCATCTTGCTACTGTCAATTATGAGACAAAGCAAAGAGAAAATGTGTTTGCTGAAAAATCGCAAAACATTGCTCTTGCTGCAAAGCCGTCATCTTCTGAAAAGAAGAATGATAAAGAGCCTGCTGATGAAAATGCTTTAGTTGTTAAAAACATGAAGAAATTCATCAGTAAGGAACTTGAGAGGCGAAAAGCAAAAGAGAAGATGAAAAAGTATCTTGGTAACAACTACCATAAGTACAAGAATGATACTAGCTCGCTGAACAAGAAAGCTCAGCAAGCTACTTCATCAGCAGAACCAGCAGTTGGAAATGATCTATGTTTTTACTGCAAAAAGCCTGGACACTTCAAAGCTAATTGCCCTTTGCTGAAAGGCAAATCTGCGGAAAAGAAGAAGAAGTTCAAAAGAGCTTTTATTGCTGAAGAAAAGAAGAAGCTTCAAGCAAAAATCGATGCATTGTGTATTGATACTAGCTCCGAAGACAGTGAGGATGAAAGTTCAGACACCGACGATGAAGAAGCCACTCTAGACGTGGAGATTGGCAAAGAAGTTTGTGGAATAGCTATGGAAGCTTATCCAGATGTGTCGAACTACGAATTCTGCCTCACGGCCGGTCAGGTAAACAACTCTATCTCTGACTCAGACTCAGAAAGTGAAGACGAGATTGACCTTGACAAGATTCAAGGAGAAATCGAAAGATTTGAGAAAACTCTCAGCAAACAGCAAGAGAAACTACAACTTGCTGAAACTCTGACCAAGCAAACTACTGAAAAGTACGTCTTGCTGAAGGAAGAGACAGAAGAAAAGGATGCTGAAATAAGGCGTCTTAAGAGTTGATTGCTGAGGCTGCAGAGAAAAATTCTCAAATGGCATTAGAATTAGAAGAGTATCAGTCCTCAATTCTAAAGTTACTTGCTGAAATCCAAGAAATGAAAAAGATGGAAAATCAATTTCAAATCCTATGTGGAAGCAAGTAATACGCTGACTGAACTAAACTCTTATTTGAGTGATCCATCTCAGAAAGAACGTTTAGGAGCAACGTGCGAAGGTGATAACGTAGAAATCTTGAGAAAAGATAAATCACCTATCTCCTTTGTACGTGCTACTGATAGTAGTCCACCAGAAATCTATCAGTTTGGTCAAACCAAGGTTGCTGAAACATGGAATCAAGTACCTATGACCATAAAGCCCGCTGTTGCTACTCAAAGTAACAAGACTTTAAAAGGAAAACAGGTTGCTGAGAAGCAAACTGGAAAGAAGAAGAATGCCGTGAAGCATTCCGCCAAACAAGTTGCTGAAAAGCAAGTTGTTAAGACTAAAGGCAAGATTACTAAAAGTAATCAGAAGTCCTTTGCTGACAAACCTGAATCAAGTAAGGTTGCTGAAGCAAAAGCTCAGCATTCTCCGAAAAGTGGACTAGGTTCAAAACCAAGCAAAGTCAACTTTTTCATGAGTATAAGCAAAGTCAGCAAAGATACTTCAAAGAGATGAAGAAAATCAAGCCTAAGAGTTCTGAAAAGACTCCCAATGCTAGGACTATAAGGAACCTTGCTAGAAAAGAACTTACTGAAAAGTATGTTCAGCAAAAAGGTCAACAGGGCAAGACACCACATCAGAAAGTGGATTTGACCAGCACGAGTCAGAAGTCTTTCAGCTCAAAACATCCTAGTTCCTCAGCAAGTTGAAAACAAGTCAAAGTTGAAAAACTTCAGAATTGGGTGTCCACTGGACGCATTCTTGAACATGTTAATGGACATCCATCATTGGATAATTAACCTATTTGCTCTTGATTGTGCAGACTTCAGCCACGGTGACAAACGATGCAATCTGGCACTTTGATAGTGGTTGTGGAAAGCACATGACGGGCAACAAGAATAACGTTATAAACTATAGACGGTGGTCTGAAGGTCCAACAATAAGGTTTGCTGGTGGAGGCTCCGGATCTACAAAAGGCTATGGTGATGTGAAGTTAGGATGCATAACCATTACTGGAGTTCTTTATGTCAAAAATCTTAAGTTTAACCTTTTCAGCATGAGTCAATTTGCTGACAAAGGATATTTCATCGAAATTAAAGTGATGAATGTAAACTTGTAGATTTTGAGACTAAAAAGGTTATAATGATTGCAAGAAGATCAGGAGGCTTGTACACCGTTGATTGGTCTTCAGCAAACGTTGAAAAATGCCTTGTCTCAGATCATGATTGCCTTGCTGAAAAAGCATGGTTGTGGCATAAACGATCAAGTCATCTAAACTTCAAGACGCTGAATAAGCTGTCTAAAAAGGCACTTGTAGTTGGATTACCTAGGGTTACTTTTAAGAAAGATGGTGTTTGCAATGCATGTCAGCAAGGAAAGCAAACCAAATCTTCTTTCAAGAACAAGGCAGTACCGTCAACTACAAAACCTTTACAACTCTTACACATGGACTCGTTTGAATCTTCTTCAACAAGCTATGCTGGTAAGAAGTATGGTCTAGTCGTGGTAGATGACTATTCAAGATTCACTTGGGTAGTATTCATCAAGCACAAATCTGAAACCAAGACTGAAATACCTAACTTGCTGAATAAGCTTGAAGTCATGAAAAATGACAAGGTAAAAGTCATAAGGACAGACCATGGTACTGAGTTTGTAAACCAGTACATAACTGAATATTGTACCTCAAAAGGTATTCAACATCAGTTATCCTCAGTAAGAACACCACAGCAAAACGGTGTTGCTGAACGGAAGAATCGTACCCTGAAAGAAGCCGCAAGAACAATGCTTGCTGACACTGAAATAAGTGAGGCTTATTGGGTTGAAGCGATTAATACCGCCTGCTATAGTCAAAACAGATGTTTGATTACTAAGGAATACAACAAAATTCCTTATGAATTGTTTGTTGGAAGACCTCCTAACATCACTCATCTAAGAGTATTTGGTTGCAAGTGTTTCGTTCTTACAATGGTAGAGAATACCTAAGAACATTTCAACCAAAGGCAGACGAAGCGATATTTCTTGGCTACTCCTTGCATAGTAAAGCTTATAGAGTTTACAACAAAAAGGCACAAAAGATTGAAGAATCAGTGCATGTTGTATTCTACGAAAAGACAAGGTGTGCCTGCTGAAGAAGAATATCAGAATGTATGAAAAAGCTAATCATACATGAGCAAAGAACTGAATCTGATGCTAGGCAATCAAGTCAATTGAACTAAATGATGATTCTGACAATGACTCTCCTCCCCCGAGTCATGACAAGATAAATATAGTTCACGACAAAGAATTTCAGCAAAAGACGCGGTTGCTCCGGAAGTTGCTGAAATTACGCAATCTCCAGTGCCTGCTGATGAAATACCTCAATCTAGCAATGCTGAACAAGCAGTTGCTGACAACAATCTCAGCAGAAACAAATTCCCAGTGTACTGAACAAA
>CM051456.1:35850414-36011475 GCA_028274465.1 Plantago ovata | reverse complement strand
GAACAACAACAATCTCAGCAAAGAATCTCGAACCTCCTCCTGCTGATGCTGAAAATCAAGCCACCTGCTGCAAGGTTACGCTACTGAAGAAGAGACAGAAACGCCAGAAAACGGGCTGCCTTTAAAAAATGCAAAGTCCGTTTCTGATGCCAAGGTTACTGAAGAGAAACCTTGAAGATAGGATGAAGACGATGAATGATTACCAACGGCTCTACCAAAACAGTCTCTGATCCATGCAGGCCTACGCAGGATCTAGAAATTGGTGTAATCTTCAAGACCAAGACAAAAGGAAGTTCCATCCCTCCATTACTACTGGCGAACTCACTGTAATTGAGCCACAAACTCAATTGATAAAACTAACTACTGGCGAAACTCCAGTTATTGAGTCTCAAACGTTTGCCTTCAGCAACTACTCAATAAAACTAACTACTACTGATGTGAAACTCCAGTTGTTGAGTCTGAAGCGTTTGCCATCAGCAACCACTCAACAAAAAGGAAGTGAAGCTACTGACAAAGGCTCAAAAGTTGCTCAACTTGATGAATGTGAGGATGATGACGACTTGTCAGAAAATGAAGATGAACAATCCAAGCGAGACCCCAAAGTTGTTCAGATTCCTCCTCCTGATTACATCACTGATAAAGGTGATTCTTTAAGAGCCGAGCTGCTTTTACAAGATGATCAGTTTGCTTCCGAACTTAAGGTTCATTCCTTGACACCTCATTTGGTGCCGTTCCCAAGAGTTGAGGAGTTTACTCCCAGAATTCTAGCACTAAAGCAAGTCCATGATGCCTGCAAAGCTGAATATGAGGCATTGCTTGCTGAGAGCCCACTTGACATTGGAAAGATATTGGCTACAGTGCTGAGACGCACTAAAACTTTGACAATAGCTCAGAAAGACATCAGTCTTTATCACAAGAGCTATGAAGAAGATGTAAGTCAAGCGCTCAAGCTTGCAAATAATGCTCTCGTCAAGGCTCAGAATATTATGGATGAGAAGGCCGCAACAGAGAAAAGACATGAAGAGAACATGATGAATATTCAAAGAGAGTTGTCAACAATGAACTCTGACCAACAACAAATCATCATGAAGTATAACAGTTTAAACACTCTTGCTGCAAAATTGCAATGAGTTTTATTCTCTGCACATCACCCCGATGTTGCAATCCATGTCTAAGGGGGAAAAGAAGAATACTAGAAAAAGCAACCAAACCCCTCCTACTCCTGCTGTTGATGTGCCACTACCAATAGAACCTCTTGCTGAAAAAGAGCAAAGTTCTAAAAGACAAGCAGAATCTGAGTTGAATTCAGCAAGTACCAAAAAGAGAAAAACCGCTGCTGAAACTAAAGATTTTTGTCATAGTGAAAGTCATCACAATCTGAATGAAGATGATGAAGAAGATGATGGCAATCAAACAATAGCTCAAGCCATAAGAGCTAGACCCTTAACAGCCGTGACTCCGTCTGGCCATTCAAAGCATTTCTCGTCTGACTCTTCAGCAAGAGATCAAGACAATGCTAAAACAAGAAGAAGAAGGCAAAGACAGGAAGAGAAAAGGCTGGCCAACATTGCTATTGGCTCCGGCATTGAATATACAAAGAC
Source organism: Plantago ovata (assembly GCA_028274465.1). Classification (NCBI taxonomy): domain Eukaryota; kingdom Viridiplantae; phylum Streptophyta; class Magnoliopsida; order Lamiales; family Plantaginaceae; genus Plantago; species Plantago ovata. The sequence continues at coordinate 36,009,874 of CM051456.1, read as the reverse complement.
CAGCAATGAGGAAACCACTCAGAATGTAATCAGAAACATTCATGGTTGCTGGATTTTAAAGCTGGAAGACTTGCTGGTAAATGAGTTCTTTCCTACAGCCATATTGAATCAAATGTTCAAATGGATTGAGCTCAAGGTCCAAAGAAAGCAAAGGGAAGAATCCCTCCCAAGAAATGTTGCTGGGAAATGGATGAATCTTGAGGTCTATGTAAGAAGAGTTGCCATTGGTAAGACATACAAACAAGAACCAAATCTGATCAAACCACCTGGCATTGCTTACTACGCTGACCCGGTAACAAAGAAACCTAAGAAGAAACTTGGATTGATCCCTTACGAGTACTTCTATCCCACTACTAAGGATCAAGAAGAAGATCTTCTCTGGCTAAGAAAGATTCATCCGAAAAGCATTTCAGATACACAGCTTCTCCATGCCAGCAATTGGGGTATGCATTTGTGGGTAGATAATTACATGGAAATGAATGTTGAAAAGCATCATCATACTGCCTGCAAAAACGCAAGAATTCTTCAACTACAAGTCCGTAGGCTTCTGGAAAACTACGAAAAGGATTGTGTTGAATTTACTGCACTTGCTGAGAAGAGTGTAAGAGAGATTTTGAGAAAATCCTCTGAAAGAGCTTAAGTCCCTGCAATAGTTTTTGTTAAAGTTTTTGTTTGCTGATTCTGTTTATGTTATCTATGCTATTTCATGTAAACTTCTGAATGATAACTATCAGCAATGAAACTTTTGACTCTTATTGGTGTTTGATTATGCAATTTACTTATGCTTACTGTTTAATTATTCAAGTATGCTTGCATTAATCAACTGATTTATTCAACATCATAAACCTCTAAAAGGGTAACAATTAATTTAGCCATGGATTGCTAACATCAAAAAGGGGGAAATTTGTTAGGAAACTTGTAATTTTGATGAGCAATTAACCATGCTAAATTAAGGAAAGTCCAGTAACAAGTACTCTTAAGGTCCATAGGAATTTAGAATTTTAAGGACATTGTAAAAGAGGAACGTTTGCTGATGACTTAGTTAGGTGCTAGATAAGTTATTTCTTTTGCGTATGATGTATTTTATTTTCTGAAAAGAAAATATCTTATTGCTGCTTAGCTTATGATGTATCTTATTTTCTGAAAAGAAAATAACCTATTGAAGCATTTGCTGAAGATATATTTTGTTTATTACAAACAAATTATTGAAGCAAATAGAAACCGCTCAGAATCTTGAAGACTTTTGAAGATCTGAAGACTTGAAGAATTTGAAGATCTGAAGACTAGAAGATTGCTGAAGACTGGTATCTACAAAGGCACGTGTTGCTCAGAAAGTGGAAAATTCAGCAACAGCATTGCATAAGTGAAAATCTGAAAGACACAGTAGGTTGTGCTTGCTGAAACTGAGAATGACCACTTGCTGATGAACATATGTGACCTCTTTCTAAATGTACGTGAATTTGCGCTCCAATGTTACTGTTTGAATTCTATTCAAATGTGCATTTATTGCAAAGCATGCACGCGAATGGCATGAAGACTAGAAGACAAACAAAGACGCTGCTGAAAGTACAAAAGCAAGATAGTGACATGTTAAGGAACAAAAGCCTTAGGATTTGAAATTAAAACGGCTCCTTACTTGCACTATAAATAGAGGTCATCCGGCAAAGAGTTGAAGTGTGTCAACAACGTGATCAAACTCTCACTTGTGCTTAAAACTCACAAACCTTCAAACACTCTTACTGCCATTGATCCGTTCCAAGACTTAAAGCTTGAAAAAGCTACTTGTGAAGAAGTAGAACAAACTCGGCTAAGAAATTAGTTAAGTGTTCTTTCTTTCGAACAAGAACAAGTCTTGACACCAGAAACAATCAAACTTGTTTACTGCAAAGTATTCCAAGTTGTGTTTCTTAGATTACTTATTGTAACTGAATAAGTTATAATTAAGTCATCTCACCCCAAAACTCTCTAACTGAAAATACACCCTTTCAGGCGTGATATTCAGGGGGAACTTAATCGAGCATAGTTTTGCTGATTAAAAGTACCAAGTTTGGTGGAGAACAAGGTTGAGTTCTTTAGTTTAGGTTGGAGACAAAGCAAGTGTGCTTTGGTTTTTGTTGAATCGCTTTAGATAGGAGATTGTAAGGAACCTCAATCATATCTTAGTGGATTCAGTCCTAGAAAGGACGAAGTTGATTAGTTGAGAGATTACGCCACTCTCAGATACCACTATAAAAGTGTTTGTGTGATTTACTTACTGTATTTAGCTTTCAGCAAATCATATCTGTCTGTACACATTCACTCACTTCATGTTAGGAAACTTGTAATTTTGATGAGCAATTAACCATGCTAAATTAAGAACAGTCCAGTAACTAGTACTCTTAAGGTCCATAGGAATTTAGAATTTTAAGGACATTGTAAAAGAGGAACGTTTGCTGATGACTTAGATAGGTGTTAGATAAGTTATTTCATTTGTGGATGACGTACTTTAATTTCTGTGAAGAAATTAATTTATTGACACATTTGCGTACGATGTATTTTATTTTCTGAAAAGAAAATATCTTATTGATGCTTAGCTTTGATGTATCTTATTTTCTGAAAAGAAAATGACCTATTGAAGCATTTGCTGAAGATGTATTTTGTTTATTACAAACAAATTATTGAAGCAAATAAGAAACCGGTCAGAATCTTGAAGACTTTTGAAGATCTAAAGACTTGAAGACTTGAAGACTTGAAGACTTGAAGATTGCTGAAGACTGGTAAGGCACGTGTTGCTCAGAAAGTGAAATTTTCAGCAACAACATTGCATAAGTGAAAATCTGAAAGACAGAGTAGGTTGTGCTTGCTGAAACTGAGAATGAACACTTGCTGATGAACATATGTGACCTCTTGCTGAATGTACGTGATTTTGCGCTCCATTGTTACTGTTTGAATTCTATTCAAAGGTGCATTTAATGCAAAGCTTACACACAAAGGACATGAAGACTAGAAGACAAACAAAGGTTGCTGCTGAAAGTACAAAAGCAAGATAGTGACATGTTAAGGAACAAAAGCCTTAGGATTTGAAATTCAAACGGCTCCTTACTTGCACTATAAATAGAGGTCATCCGGCAAAGAGTTGAAGTGTGTCAACAACGTGATCAAACTCTCACTTGTGCTTAAAATTCACAAACCTTCAAACACTCTTACTGCCATTGATCCGTTCCAAGACTTAAAGCTTGAAAAAGCTACTTGTGAAGAAGTAGAACAAACTCGGCTAAGAAATTAGTTAAGTGTTCTTTCTTTCGAACAAGAACAAGTCTTGACACCAGAAACAATCAAACTTGTTTACTGCAAAGTATTCCAAGTCGTGTTTCTTAGATTACTTGTTGTAACTGAATAAGTTATAATTAAGTTATCTCACCCCAAAACTCTCTAACTGAAAATACACCCTTTCAGGCGTGATATTCAGGGGGAACTTAATCGAGCAAGCTTTTGCTGATTAAAAGTACCAAGTTTGGTGGAGAACAAGGTTGAGTTCTCTAGTTTAGGTTGGAGACAAAGCAAGTGTGCTTTGGTTTCTGTTGAATCGCTTTAGATAGGAGATTGTAAGGAACCTCAATCATATCTTAGTGGATTCAGTCCTAGAAAGGACAAAGTGGATTAGTTGGGAGATTACGCCACTCTCAGATACCACTCTAAAAGTGTTTGTGTGATTTACTTACTACGTTTAGCTTTCAGCAAATTATATCTGTTTGTACAAAGTCACTCACATCACTTGCTGAAACTCTTTACTTGCTGAAAAAGCACTTATCGTTTCAAAGACTTCCGCTCTCTGATTTTAAGTATCAGCAAACCAAGCTACTGTAAAGGGACCAACAAGTGGTATCAGAGCAGGAGGTTCTTTAGCCTTCTGCACTGAACCTAGATCCCCTTAAGTGCTTTCCGTAAATCTCTTTCACTTGATCAGTTTGGTAGTGCTTTGCTGACAGGATGTCTTTAGGAGATGCTCCCTTGCTGAAGCTGGAAAATTACGAGAAATGGCGAAACAACATGATGTTACATCTTGAGGCCATTAGTGATGAGATGGTCACCGTCATTAATGATGGACCTATCAAGATCACCAAGGTTGAAAGGAGTTTCCCTCATAGAACCACTGAAGCTGGAAAGGAAACCATCCAAGGCAAACCATCAGATACGGTTGTGCCAAAACCAAGAGAGGAATGGACTTCTGACGAAGCTAAGAGATTCCGTCTTGATGGCCAGGCAAGAAATATCATCATCAGATCAACTCCGGATACCATACAGTGCAAACTGTGGGGTGCTAAGACTGCTAAGGAGGCTTGGAAAATGGTTCAAGATCTTTGTGCTGGATTTGACAAGACCAAGGAAAACAAACTTGAAGTACTTAAGCTGAAGTTTCAAAACTTTAAGCAAGGTGCTAACGAGTCACTGGAAGACTTGGACTTCAGATTCACAACTCTTGTTAGTGAAATGGCAGCGCTGGGTGTTGGAAATCTTTATTCAGATTCTGAGAAAGTGAAAACTATCATCAGAAGTTTGAATCAAGAATGGATCCATACTCAGAATTTCTATTATAATCAAGGAATGCCTGACATTACACCAACTGAGTTGTTCTCTCATCTTGCTACTGTCAATTATGAGACAAAGCAAAGAGAAAATGTGTTTGCTGAAAAATCGCAAAACATTGCTCTTGCTGCAAAGCCGTCATCTTCTGAAAAGAAGAATGATAAAGAACCTGCTGATGAAAATGCTTTAGTTGTTAAAAACATGAAGAAATTCATCAGTAAGGAACTTGAAAGGCGAAAAGCAAAAGAGAAGCTGAAAAAGCATCTTGGTAATAACTACCATAAGTACAAGAATGATACTAGATCGCTGAACAAGCAAGCTCAGCAAGCTACATCATCAGAAGAACCAGCAGTTGGAAATGATCTATGTTTTTACTGCAAAAAGCCTGGACACTTCAAAGATAATTGCCCTTTGCTGAAAGGCAAATCTGCTGAAAAGAAGAAGAAGTTCAAAAGAGCTTTCATTGCTGAAGAAAAGAAGAAGCTTCAAGCAAAAATCGATGCATTGTGCATTGAGACAACCTCCGAAGATAGTGAGGATGAAAGTTCAGACACCGACGATGAGGAAGCCACTCTAGACGTGGAGATTGGCAAAGAAGTGTGTGGGATGGCTATGGAAGCTTATCCAGATGTGTCGAACTACGAATTCCGCCTCATGGCCGGTCAGACTGCAGCCACGGAGACAAACGATGCAATCTGGCACTTTGATAGTGGTTGTGGAAAGCACATGACGGGCAACAAGAATAACCTTATAAACTATAGACGGTGGTCTAAAGGTCCAACAATAAGGTTTGCTGGTGGAGGCTCCGGATCTACAAAAGGCTATGGTGATGTGAAGTTGGGATGCATAACCATTTCTGGAGTTCTTTATGTCAAAAATCTTAAGTTTAACCTTTTCAGCATGAGTCAATTTGCTAACAAAGGATACTTCATCGAAATTAAAAGTGATGAATGTAAACTTGTAGATTTTGAGACCAAAAAGGTTATAATGATTGCAAGAAGATCAGGAGGCTTGTACACCGTTGATTGGTCTTCAGCAAACGTTGAAAAATGCCTTGTCTCAGATCATGATTGCCTTGCTGAAAAAGCATGGTTATGGCATAAACGAACAAGTCATCTAAACTTCAAGATGCTGAATAAGCTGTCTAAAAAGGCACTTGAAGTTGGATTACCTAGGGTTACTTTTAAGAAGGATGGTGTTTGCAATGCATGTCAGCAAGGAAAGCAAACCAAATCTTCTTTCAAGAACAAGGCAGTACCGTCAACTACGAAACCTTTACAACTCTTACACATGGACTTGTTTGAATCTTCTTCAACAAGCTATGCTGGTAAGAAGTATGGTCTAGTCGTGGTAGATGACTATTCAAGATTCACTTGGGTAGTATTCATCAAACACAAATCTAAAACCAAGACTGAAATACCTAACTTGCTGAATAAGCTTGAAGTCATGAAAAATGACAAGGTAAGAGTCATAAGGACAGACCATGGTACTGAGTTTGTAAACCAGTACATAACTGAATATTGTACCTCCAAAGGTATTCAACATCAGTTATCCTCAGTAAGGACACCACAGCAAAATGGTGTTGCTGAACGGAAGAATCGTACCCTGAAAGAAGCCGCAAGAACAATGCTTGCTGACACTGAGATAAGTGAGGCTTACTGGGTTGAAGCGATTAATACCGCCTGCTATACTCAGAATAGATGTTTGATTACTAAGGAATACAACAAAACTCCTTATGAATTGTTTGTTGGAAGACCTCCTAACATCACTCATCTAAGAGTATTTGGTTGCAAGTGTTTCGTTCTTAACAATGGTAGAGAATACCTAAGAACATTTCAACCAAAGGCAGACGAAGCGATATTTCTTGGCTACTCCTTGCATAGTAAAGCTTACAGAGTTTACAACAAAAAGGCACAAAAGATTGAAGAATCTGTGCATGTTGTATTCTACGAAAAGACACAAGGTGTGCCTGCTGAAGAAGAAATATCAGAATGTATGAAAAAGCTAGTCATACATGAGCAAAGAACTGAGTCTGATGCTAGGCAAATCAAGTCAATTGAACTAAATGATGATTCTGACAATGATTCTCCTTCCCCGAGTCATGACAAGATAAATATAGTTCACGACAAAGAATTTCCAGCAAAAGATGCTGTTGCTCCGGAAGTTGCTGAAATTACGCAATCTCCAGTGCCTGCTGATGAAATATCTCAACCCAGCAATGCTGAGCAAGCAGTTGCTGACGATCAAATCTCAGCAGAGACACAAATTCCCAGTAGTACTGAACAAGTACATACTGAAGAGTCACATGCTGATAAGCAAACATATCCTGATCCAACAAACAGGAAACCTGTTAATAAATGGATTAGAGATCATCCCTCTACGGATATGATTGGCGATATTAATAAACGCCAAGTGACTAGATCCAAAGCTACTCAAGGACTTGCTGAAGAAGCAACTGTCGTAGAAGTAGAATCTTTATTCTCTTGCTTTGTTTCAGAAATTGAACCTAAAACCATAGAAGAAGCTTTGAAGCATTCTGAATGGATAAAGGCAATGCAAGAAGAATTGGATCAATTTGAAAGAAACAAAGTCTGGAAACTTGTGCCACTTGCTGAAAATAAGAAAGCTATTGGTACAAAGTGGGTGTTCAGAAACAAGTTGAGCGAGTCTGGTGAAGTAACAAGAAACAAAGCACGCTTAGTTGCTCAAGGTTACTGTCAGACTGAAGGATTGGACTATGATGAGTCTTACGCTCCAGTTGCAAGATTGGATGCAATTAGGCTTTTCTTGGCCTTTGCTGCTCACAATGACTTCATTGTTTACCAAATGGATGTTAAGAGTGCATTCTTAAATGGTGAACTTGCTGAAGAAGTCTACCTAGAACAACCCCCTGGCTTTGAACTTCCCTCAGAAACCAAGATGGTATATAAGCTTCAGAAAGCTGTATATGGTCTAAAGCAAGCACCAAGAGCATGGTATGATACCTTAGCTAAGTTCTTGCTGGAAATTGGTTTCAAGAAAGGTGAAGTTGACAAAACTCTTTTTACCATGAATCATGATGGTAAATTAATCTTAGTTCAAATTTATGTGGATGACATAATTTTTGGATCTAAGGACAAGCAACTTTGTGATGATTTTGCCAAACTCATGACAAATAAGTTTGAAATGAGTATGATGGGAAAATTGAATTATTTCCTTGGGTTGCAAGTCAAGCAACTCAAAGATGGAATATTCATAAATCAAGCAAAGTATGCGAAAGAAATGCTCATAAAGTTTAGGATCAAAGAGGATGACAAACCTTAAAAGATCCCTATGAGTGTTGGTACCAAATTGGGCTATACTAAAGAGGACAAAAGTGTTGAAGAACACAAATATAGGAAGCTCATTGGTTCCTTGTTGTATTTAACAGCAAGTAGACCTGACATTCAGTATGCTGTTTGTGTGTGTGCAAGATTCCAATCGGATCCAAGAGAATCACACTACAAAAAGGCAATTAAAATACTGAAATATGTTAAAGGTACAGTCAATGTTGGATTATGGTATCCAAAAGATTCTGGACTTGAATTGGTTGGCTATTCTGATGCTGATCATGGTGGATCAACTCTTGATAGAAAAAGTACCTCTGGAACTTGTCAGTTTTTGGGTACTAGATTAATATCATGGTTCAGCAAGAAGCAAACGTGTGTCGCCAATTCATCTACAGAATCTGAATACATTGCAGCTGGTTTGTTGCACAGCTCAAATCCTATGGATTCAACAACAATTAAGAGATTATGGTATTTCTGCAAAGAAAACACCAATCTTTTGTGATAATACAAGTGCTATTGCAATTACGCAAAATCCTAAGTTTCACTCTAGGACCAAGCACATTGATATTAGACATCATTTCATTAGAGATCATGTGGAAAAATGTGATATTGAGGTTGTGAAAGTAGGTACTGAAGATCAGCTTGCTGACATCTTTACCAAGCCCCTACCGGATAATAGGTTCGCAATGCTAAGGTATAACCTTGGATTGATTGAACTACCTCAATAAAGGATACACTTGGCAGAATGCTGAAACAGGTATTCAGCAGGCCAAAGTATTCCTGTCAAAAGGCCAAGTCACTAATTTCTTCTAAGAAATGATAAGTCACAACATGATTGCTGAAACAGGCATTCGGCAAGTAATTCCTTCAAAACAAGTATTTGTTAGGAAACTTGATCACTTGCTGAGACAGGAACTCAGTAAGTGAAAGAACTTAAGGATTGCTGAGACGGGTACTTAGACAATCAAAAGATACTGAAACAGGTATTCAAGTATCAAAGGAATTTTCTGAAACGGGAATTCAGAAAAAAAAGCAAAATCTCATCTCTTAAATTTTACCAAAGGATGTCTCAAATTGCAAAAAGAATTTACTGATACGGGAAATCAGAAATATCTTTTAAACTTAGAAAATATGAGATATCTAAGTAAGGGGGAACTTTCAGCAAATAGCTAGATTGTTAATTCAAACTTGCTGAAAAGATTCTTGTCTATTTCAGTAAGCAATCTATCCCTTATTACTCGGTAAAATCAATTTGTGACGTTAAGCTGGCACAGATAAACTCGCAATAAATCATGACATGAAATTCATTCGTGGCCATTGATTAAAAGGAGTTATTAATCTAACGGCTAACAAAACAAAGAGAGAGAGTGCTCTGACGGTTTTAGTTAGTGGGCCACTACGCATTCAATGCAAAGGCTCCACTATCTCCAGTGTTTCTCTGTTTTACCCTTGCTGAGAACTCAAATCGATTGAGCTTCTCACACATCAGAGACACTATATAAAGAAGGAGTTAGAGAAATGACAAAGGTTGGACAAAGCACGTTAAGAGAAGGTTGACAGTGCTGAAACACGCATTGCTCCGGTGACTGCTCCGGCGACTTCTCTGACCCAAGACACAGCAAAAGTCGTGTTGAAAAATGACAGAATCACTGTTAAACCTATGCCTCCGTCATATCTTGACACTGCAAAGTGTGAGATGTTGATGCAATGGGGAGAGTTTGCAAAAGAAAAGTACATTAGGTACTTTTATGAACAAGAACTTGATGACCAAAATGAAGAGGCGCTTGAGTTCATCAAGCAACAAGGCCTCATGAACTTTATCTCATCTTGCACTAAGCAAGTGAGCATGATTGATACCATGGAGTTCTACAATAATGCAGAAATGGAGTCACTGAAAAAGTGATCCTTACTTATGTTCAGAACACGCAAATCGTCCTGAAATGGACTGATTTAGCGAAGATTTTTCAGATTCCAACCACTGGAACTGAAGATGACGTCACTGCTTCTGACGAAGAAATTGAAGCTTTCTACAGTGACGTCAGAAATGCAAAAATGAAGAAAGGCGAGATAGCCCCCGTGACTTGGACAAAGCACGTTAAGAGAAAGCATCTCTACCCTTCACTTGGTCTAGTAGCTCTGCTACTGATTAATGTTCTTGACTCCCAAGTTGGAGGAATTGACCAAGTAGGCCTGAGAAGATGGCCATTGCTGATGCATATCCATGAGAATAAATCGGAACTTAACTGGGCTAAGTACATTTTCAACAGGCTTGTTGATTGTGTTACTAAGTTTAAGGTAAAGGTAGAAGACAACAAGGTCTCACCTTCCTTTCCAGTTATGTATGGAATCAAGATTTGCTATATCCTTGAACATTTCAGGATTCAGCTAAGAAACCCATTGCCAATCAAGAAATCTGTGTGCAATGTGGGAAGATCTATCTACAAGCAGAATGTACCTAAGATTGCTGGTAAGAAAACCAAGAAGACAACAACTGCAAATGTTGTCAGCACAAGCCAGCAAGAAAGGTATACAACAGCTGCAGATGTTACCACTCAGCAACTTAGAGATGAAACTGCTGTTGGTGGTGGTAACACAAATGAAACTGCTGTAGAAAATCAACAAGGTACGTGTACAACAGCCGTTGCTGAAAATGCAACAATAGATAACTCTGGGAAACTGGAGAAATCTAAAAAGAAAAAGAGGAAAGCTGATGATGACACTCAAACTGCAGCGTCATCAGCAAATCCCGTACCTAAGAGGAAACGGACAAGTAACAAAAGAAAGAAGACACTAGCTTCTCAGTCAGTCCCCAATGTCCAAGACTCCTCAGTCAATTCCCAGACAAATGCTGAAACGCATTTGCCAGTAGATGTTGCTGAAATAATTACTGAAACATACATCAGCAATGTTGAAGTGTTTGCGGAAGCCTTCAACAATCAACTTAATGTTGATAACTCTACTGAGAATAGACCACAAGGCAGTGGAAATGAAATTCCTGCCCAAGTCCCAGATATCTACATTGTAGATAATCTAGATGATCAAACCATGGAACCAGTAAGCGACATTGCTGCTGATCTGCAAAGAGCGGCACTTGCTGATGCTGCTGAACAGATGGTTGCTGAACAAGCAACTCATCAAATTGCTGAAACCCAGCTTGCTGATGGACCAGTTGCTGAGATAGCAATGGTTCCTGTTCCTGAAGTTGCTGAAACTCAAGAAGCATTATTCAAAGACGCATCTTTTGATGCTGAGAATACTGGCCGAAGTTCACCAAAGACTTCAATTGACAAAGTCCAGCTTGTACTGGAAGATATAAGCAAACAAATGGAGTTGGAGATTGAAGAATCATCCAACAAGTCAATTGATCTCTTCATGACAAGCAGTGAGCTTAAAGGTCAAGCTGCTTCTGCTCAACTTGTCAATTCAGAGACAAGGGAGATTGCTGAAACCGCACAGCTTTCTCAGTTAGAGAAAACTCAGAAGTCTGCTGAAGAAACTGTTAATGCTGAAAGGACTGAGCCACAACCTGTCCTTCCTCCGCAGGTAGTTAATTCAACCATCAGTAAAACTTCAAATTCTGAAAATTGTTCTTTTGCTAAAATTATTCTTTCTCTACAGACTTCTCAAGATACAAGTCAGAAGGTTGCTGAAGCCTCTGCACCAGAACCAACACTCCCTGCTCAGCAGGTAGTTAATAATTTTGGTATAAAAACTAAGTTTGACAGCTTAGTACTTGTGTCTAATTTTAATTTATTTCAGGATGAACAAATGGAGGATGTTACTCAAGCTCCTCATGGAATGGAAATTGTACTACATGAGCTTGCTGACTCTCAGCAGGTAAATCATGTTTCAGATTTAAACTCTAAAACAATTCTCCAAACCAATCCTGATCTAAATAAAATTCTTTTTCAGGCTCAAAAGGAGACCACTGAAGTGGTACTCATCACTGAAGATCAGCAAGTAAGTTCTGAAGAACTTTACTTGAGCTTCAAAAGGACAACTTTGTCAAGAGTTGCTAAGTCCGTCAGCAACTGGCAAAGATATAGGAAGAATGGACTTCTCAGATCTTCACCTTCATCTCTCAAATGAGAAAAAGAGATCTTCACTGCTGAAGCTCGAAACATTTGTCCACTCCATCCTTCCTGACGAAATGACATATTCTCAGCAAATGAGTTCAAATCTGATTGCTCAAATCAGAGAGAATATGAAGGCCAAATTTAAGAGTGCCTCTCCAGCTGAACAAGCTGTGATGCTCAAAGGCTCCTTTGTTCCTGTGGTGGCTGATCCCCACAAACTAACTGAGGAAGAGGAAGTGACAAGTGTTGCTTTGTATAAACACGTTGAGCTAGTCATTTTGACAGATGATGAAGAAGAAGAAGAAGATGAGAACATTCCCACTGATCCCAGTGATGATGAAGGGAAAGATTCTAAGGACAAAAAGGATGACGATGATGACAATCAAGGTCCAAGTCCTGATGGTGGTGGATTAAAGTTGACAGCTGCTGAAACTAATCCCTCTGACAATCAGCAAGCTGATCAACAACAATCTCAGCAAGAATCTCAACCTCCTCCTGCTGCTGCTGAAAATCAAGCACCTGTACAAGGTGCTGATACTGAAGAAGAATACGCCAGAAAAAGGGCTGCCTTGAAAAATGGCAAGAGTCCAGTTTCTGATGCCAAGGTTACTGCAGAAAACCTTGAAGATGAGGATGAAGAAGATGAAGATTACCAACGAGCTCTACAAAATAGTCTCGTGATCCATGCAAGGCATACGCAGGATCTGGAAATTGGTGAATCTTCAAGACCAAAATCGAAGGAAGTTCCATCCCTTCCACTTACTACTGGCGCAACTCCAGTTATTGAGTCTCAAACGTTGCCCTCAACAACTACTCAATTAAAACTAACTACTGGCGAAACTCCAGTAATTGAGCCCCACACTCAATTAAAACAACTATCTACTGGTGAAACTCCAGTCGTTGAGTCTGAAGTGTTGCCATCAGCAACCACTCAACAAAAAGGAAGTGAAGCTACTGACAAAGGCTCCAAAGTCGCTCAACTTGATGAATCAGAGGATGATGACGACTTGTCAGAAAATGATGATGAACAATCCAAAAGAGACCCAAAAGTCGTTCAGATTCCTCCTCCTGATTACATCAATGATTTAGACGATGGACTAAGAGCCGAATTGCTGACGCGTGATGATCAGTTTGCTTCTGAAATTAAGGTTCATTCCTTAACACCGCATTTAGTGTCGTTCCCAAGAGTCGAGGAGTTTACTCCCAGAATTCTAGCACTAAAGCAAGTCCATGATGCCTGCAAAGCTGAAGATGAGGCATTGCTTGCTGAGAGCCCACTTGACATTGGAAAGATATTGGCTACAGTGCTGAGACGCACTACAACTTTGACAATAGCTCAGAGAGACATAAGTCTTTATCACAAGAGCTATGAAGAAGATGTAAGTCAGGCGCTCAGGCTTGCAAAGACTGCTCTCGTCAAAGCTCGGAATATTATGGATGAGAAGGCCGCAACAGAGAAAAGACATGAAGAGAACATGATGAATATTCAAAAAGAGTTAGCAACAATGAACTCTGACCAACAGGAAATCATCATGAAGTATAACAGCCTCAACACTCTTGCTGAAAATTGCAATGAGTTTTATTCTCTGCACATCACTCCGATGTTGCAATCCATGTCTAAGGGGGAAAAGAAGACTAGAAAAAGCAATCAAACCCCTCCTACTCCTGCTACTAATGTGCCACTTCCACTAGAACCTCTTGCTGAAAGAGAGCAAAGTTCTAAAAGACAAGCAGAAACTGAGTTAAATTCAGCAAGTACCAAAAAGAGAAAAACCGCTGCTGAAACTCAAGATTTCTGTCACAATGAAAGTCATCACAATCTGAATGAAGATGATGAAGAAGATGATGACAATCAAACAATAGCTCAAGCCATAAGAGCTAGACCCTTAACAGCCATAACTCCGTCTGGCCACTCAAGGCATTTTTCGTCTGACTCTTCAGCAAGAGATCAAGACAATGCTAAATCAAGAAGAATAAGGCAAAGACAGGAAGAGAAAAGGCTGGCCAGCATCGCTATTGGCTCCGGCATTGAATATACAAAGACCAGCAATGATGAAACCACTCAGAATGTGATCAGAAACATTCATGGTTGCTGGATCCTAAAGCTGGAAGACTTGCTGGTAAATGAGTTCTTTCCTACAGCCATTTTGAATCAGATGTTCAAATGAATTGAACTCAAGGTCCAAAGAAAGCAAAGGGAAGAATCCCTCCCAAGAAATATTGCTGGGAAATGGTTGAATCTAGAGGTCCATGTAAGAAGAGTTGCCATTGGTAAGACATACAAGCAAGAACCAAATCTGATCAAACCACCTGGCATCGCTTACTATGCTGACCCGGTAACAAAGAAACCTAAGAAGAAACTTGGATTGATTCCTTATGAGTACTTCTATCTTACTGCTCAGGATCAAGAAGAAGATCTTCTCTGGTTAAGAAAGATTCATCCGAGAAACATTTCAGATACACAGCTTCTCCATGCCAGCAATTGGGGCATGCATTTGTGGGTAGTTAACTACATGGAAATGAATGCTGAAAAGCATCATCATACTGCCTGCAAAAATGCAAGAATTCTTCAACTACAAGTCCGTAGGCTTCTGGAAAACTACGAGAAGGATTGTGTTGAATTCACTGCTCTTGCTGAGAAGAGTGTAAGAGAGATTCTGAGAAAATCCTCTGAAAGACTTTAAGCCCCTGCAATAGTTTCTTGTTAAAGTTTTTGTTTGCTGATTCTTTGTTATCTATGCTTTCTTGTAAACTTCTGAATGATAACTTTCAGCAATGAATTCTTTTTGACTCTTATTGGTTTTTGATTATGCAACTTACTTATGCTTACTGTTTATTATTTCAAGTATGCTTGCATTAATCATCTGATTTATTCAACATCAGAAACCTCTAAAACGGTAACAATTAATTTAGCCATGGATTGCTATCATCAAAAAGGGGGAAATTTGTTAGGAAACTTGTAATTTTGATGAGCAATTAACCATGCTAAATTAAGAACAGTCCAGTAACTAGTACTCTTAAGGTCCATAGGAATTTAGAATTTTAAGGACATTGTAAAAGAGGAACGTTTGCTGATGACTTAGATAGGTGTTAGATAAGTTATTTCTTTTGTGGATGACGTACTTTAATTTCCGTGAAGAAATTAATTTATTGACACATTTGCGTATGATGTATTTTATTTTCTGAAAAGAAAATATCTTATTGATGCTTAGCTTTGATGTATCTTATTTTCTGAAAAGAAAATGACCTATTGAAGCATTTGCTGAAGATGTATTTTGTTTATTACAAACAAATTATTGAAGCAAATAAGAAACCGGTCAGAATCTTGAAGACTTTTGAAGATCTGAAGACTTGAAGACTTGAAGACTTGAAGATTGCTGAAGACTGGTAAGGCACGTGTTGCTCAGAAAGTGAAATTTTCAGCAACAACATTGCATAAGTGAAAATCTGAAAGACAGAGTAGGTTGTGCTTGCTGAAACTGAGAATGAACACTTGCTGATGAACATATGTGACCTCTTGCTGAATGTACGTGATTTTGCGCTCCATTGTTACTGTTTGAATTCTATTCAAAGGTGCATTTAATGCAAAGCTTACACACAAAGGACATGAAGACTAGAAGACAAACAAAGGTTGCTGCTGAAAGTACAAAAGCAAGATAGTGACATGTTAAGGAACAAAAGCCTTAGGATTTGAAATTCAAACGGCTCCTTACTTGCACTATAAATAGAGGTCATCCGGCAAAGAGTTGAAGTGTGTCAACAACGTGATCAAACTCTCACTTGTGCTTAAAATTCACAAACCTTCAAACACTCTTACTGCCATTGATCCGTTTCAAGACTTAAAGCTTGAAAAAGCTACTTGTGAAGAAGTAGAACAAACTCGGCTAAGAAATTAGTTAAGTATTCTTTCTTTCGAACAAGAACAAGTCTTGACACCAGAAACAATCAAACTTGTTTACTGCAAAGTATTCCAAGTTGTGTTTCTTAGATTACTTGTTGTAACTGAATAAGTTATAATTAAGTTATCTCACCCCAAAACTCTCCAACTGAAAATACACCCTTTCAGGCGTGATATTCAGGGGGAACTTAATCGAGCAAGCTTTTGCTGATTAAAAGTACCAAGTTTGGTGGAGAACAAGGTTGAGTTCTCTAGTTTAGGTTGGAGACAAAGCAAGTGTGCTTTGGTTTCTGTTGAATCGCTTTAGATAGGAGATTGTAAGGAACCTCAATCATATCTTAGTGGATTCAGTCCTAGAAAGGACAAAGTGGATTAGTTGGGAGATTACGCCACTCTCAGATACCACTCTAAAAGTGTTTGTGTGATTTACTTACTGCATTTAGCTTTCAGCAAATTATATCTGTTTGTACACAGTCACTCACATCAGTTGCTGAAACTCTTTACTTGCTGAAAAAGCACTTATCGTTTCAAAGACTTCCGCTCTCTGATTTTAAGTATCAGCAAACCAAGCTACTGTAAAGTAACTTACGCTTGCTTAGAAAGTTAAGTATCAGCAACCTCATTACTGTAAAGTAATAAGTACTTGCTGAGAAAGTTTTAAACGACAAAAGTTTGAAAAGACTATTCACCCCCCCCCCCCCCCTCTAGTCTTTTCTTGTTGTTTAAAGGGACCAACACTTCACTTGCTGAAACCTTTACTTACTGAAAGAGCACTTATTGTATCAAAGACTCCCGCTCTCTGATTTTAAGTATCAACAAACCAAGCTACTGTAAAGTAACTTACGCTTGCTGAGAAAGTGAAGTATCAGCAAACTCATTACTGAAAAGTAATAAGTACTTGCTGAGAAAGTTTTAAACGACGAAAGTTTGAAAAGACTATTCACCCCCCCCCCCCTCTAGTCTTTTCTTGTTGTTTAAAGGGACCAACAGAATATAAAAACAGCAGACATATAGCAAAGGGGTTTCTAACAGATAATGGAGATTGGTGATAGTATGATCCTTCTTAACATAACGGGTCGATAGTCATGCATAAATTCCTCGGTCTTGCATAGAGATCTTTGAATCAATCTAGTGTCCTGTTGCAAATATTAAGCACTACGAAGATAATTGGTCTGACAAGTCAATCACTATTGTCCTAATGTGTTCCGTAATTATTCAACACTACGAAGATAAACTCGCACACAGGTCGACAAGTGTCCAATTGTGTATAATAATTAATACAACATACGAGAATTTAGGTTGTGCCTGATCAACGAAATAAAGCAATGACACGGAGTATAATTTGCGATATAGCCATTAGCATGATTATCTTCCCTTCGCTAAGAATTCACATACTACCACCAACGATAAGTTTACCTACTCATTATAGGCATGCAATAAACAGAAATCGTAGAAGAAAACATGTTGAAAGAATATAATAAAATAAGTAGAATAAAACTTTAAGATACAAAGTTACTGAAGGTTGTCAATCTCCGGAGAATCGCGATCCTACGAGCTCCAATCCGCTATGAAAAAGTGTCCCCTAAGCTACGGACCCCCAGAACAGGCTCTGGGAAGTCCCTACCTAAAACTACAGAGAGAGGTGAGAAAGTAGGTCTGGAAAGATATGATTTTCGGAGAAAACTGAGCAACTATATATAGGCCCCGAAATACTGTGGGGCGGTTCGCCCCACACACCGGGAGGTTCGCTCGGTGTGGGGCGGTTCGCCCAAGACAATTTCTCGCGGAATTCCGCATTTTCGACGCGGTTTTGGATTTCTTCCCCTTTTCGGACTCGGTTTCTGACTTCTAGTGGCCTGCTAACCTCCAGATTCGGTCCCTAGACTCCAAATCCTATCCGAAAACCTTCAGATACTCCAAATAGGCTTCTGGAACACCAATTCCTTGTCAACTTCAATATAATTGCCCGGAAATCTTCGAATTTCAACCAAAACCTGTAAAATAAAATCTAAAGGGAAACGTGACACTATTCTAATAAAATGCATTAAAATATAGCTAAATTAACATAGAGAATAGCTAAAATAGGTGAAAAAGACTCGAATGAAAGTGTAAAATACACATTCATCACTGTCACCTTGTGATCTTCACCATGATAGAATTCATAGCCTCTCGTCTAACGAGGATAGCCTATGAAATATACTTTGATACCCTTGGCATCTAACTTATCAGTGAGCATCAGTTTGACTATCGCAAGACAACCCCAAGGTCTAAGATAGCCCAGTGAGGGCTTCTTTCCCTTCCATAACTCATAAGGAGTTTTCTCCACTGATTTAGATGGTACACGGTTTAGAATGTAGATTGCAGTTTGCAGTGCATATCCCCATAGATGTTTTGGAAGAGTCGAGAATTCAATCATTGATCTCACCATATCTAACAGGGTTCCATTCCTTCTCTCAGACACACCAATTAACTGTGGTGTTCCAGGAGGAGTCCATTGCGATTGAATTCCATTTTCCTTCAAGTAGTCGATAAATTCTTCACGAAGGTACTCACCTCCTCGATCCAATCGAAGAGTGACTATCCTTAGGTTCAATTCATTCTCGACCTCGTTTCTAAACTCCTTGAATTTCCCAAAGGTCTCAGATTTATTCTTCATAAGATAAATATATCCATACCTTGAGAAATCGTCAGTAAAGGTAATGAAGCAATGATAACCCCCACGCGCATGGACTTTAAAAGGTCCACATACATCGATATGTATGAGTTCTAAGCAGCGAGTGGCACGAACACCTTGTCCAACAAAAGGTTTGTTCGTCATCTTACCCTTAACACATGATTCTCATGTACCACATGATTCAAAATCAAATGGTTCTAAGTAGTCCAACTTCCTTAGTCTTTGGATCCGTGTTTCATTGATATGGCCTAGCCGACAATGTCATAGATAAGATGGATTATTCTTCCTTCTTGAAGACGGTTGTTTGTTATGTATTTGAAATAAAGGTAGATTACTTTGCAAAATATATAAACCATTCACTAAGCGAGCTTCTCCATAATACTGGTCATTTAATGAAAAATAACAAGTATTAGGAAAAACCCAATTTGTCCAACAATGGAATGGAAATAATATTTCTGACAATGGATGGAACAAAATAAACGTCATCAAGTTCCAAACATTGTCCTGATGGTAAATCTATCTTGCAGCGCCCAACGCATTTGGCTTCAGCTTGATTGCCGTTCCCAACATGCAAGTCGATTTCACCTTGCTTGACTAGCTTGTGTTCAATGGCCCCTTGCACATTATTATAAATGTGCAAGCCACAGGTTGTATCTAATACCCAACCATTGGAGTCAAAAGTAGTCATGTTCATTTCAATAACAAACATACCTGAGCTAGAAGTCGGTGGCTTCTTAGCTTGATCTGCCCTCAGCTTAGGGCAATCTTTCTTCCAATGTCCTTTCTGCTTACAGAAATGACATTCATCTGTGCGTACCGTTCCGCTTCTCTTGAACTCCCTTTTCTGGTTCAGACGCTTAGGCTTATCACTCGAAGTGTTAGCCTTGGCTCCCGACTTTCCCTTACCCTTAGCACCTTTGTTTCTCGGGTTTCGGTTAGACGGTTGCCCAACAAACATGATCGACTTTTCCTTCTTAGGAAGAGTTTGATCATATGTCTTCAGCAGATTATGGAGTTCGGGCAGTGTTACGTCCTTCGCATTCATGGTGGTTAACGATGAACTGCGAATACGAACTCGACAATGATTGAAGGACAAAGATCACCATGATCTTATTCTCATCTTGAGAACATGTTCAGACATGTTCCCTCCTTCATTGAGCTTGCATTTGTGTATCTCTTTGATCAAATCAAATTCAACACTTCTAGCTGTCGTCTCAAAGAGCGATTCAAGATGCTTCAGCATCTCATACGGAAACATGCTATCATGTTGTCTCTGCAGCTCATTGCTCATTGCCGCCAGCATAATACATTGTGCGTATCTAGCATCCTCATGATGCTTATCAGACCTTGCCTTGTTGGCTTGATTCCAAATCAGCAACTAAATCGGCAGTCTGATTCTCGGGACACACGGGATTAGCCTCGTCCAAGACGTACTCAATCCTTTCGTACCTCAGCACCAAACATATATTCCTAATCCAATCTAGGAAGTTTGGTCCGGTCAAAATTTGCTTCACTAAGACAGCACGGAGCGAGATTCACGCCATTTCGGTTTCCAGGAGAAATAATATAGAATGAAAATAATAAATCAACTATTGAAATATTATTTCTAAATACACAGTCAACATAACTAAACAACAAGGTCCTTTAGCTGTTTAGCTCCCACTATTTTCACATATGCTTGCGCCCACAACAAACATACGGGTAATGTTCAACAAGTTACCGTAGTGGCCAAGATCCAAATCCATACTATGCCATACTCCAACGGGGGCTGGTCGCATAGCATAATATGACCGGTAGGACTAGTAAGACTATCCAATTGTGTCACGCAACTCTTGGTTGTTAAATCTAATTTAACCCGATGCCCTACATATTGTACCTATCGAGGTCGCTAGATACAATATGCAGTAAGTCATAACCATAGGCTTACTCTAATCCGACGATTACTGCGAGTCTGTAAGACGAGGTCGCCAATATAAGAAAACGCAATGAAAGTTCAGAATTAAAGCACCCTATGGAAAGCATCTCAGAAATACATACATATATATATTTCTGTACTTATATTGGTTGGGGCTTGTAGTTTGAGGGTTGTTATCAGTCAACTACAAACAAATAAGGGCGCCGCCTACCCATCATGCATGAACGGTCTACACGTAATGGATGCCGCCTATCCATTCTAGTTCTAAACGCGGTCAAGCACATAATGGGTGCCGCCTACCCATACATAAAATATGCGGTCCGACATATAAGAGGGCGTCGCCTACCCTCGCATACATAGCGGTCGAACGGAATGTAAAAACATGGTATTTAAACATGCATTTTCAAACAATAGCATATAGAGCATATGAAACAAGTAGTAGCCTATGTGGATGACAAATGACTTCATAATTTCATTATGAAAATTATAATCCCATACTTATAATCTCTATGAAATAATTGAAAATTTGGACTAGATTGAATAATCGAAAATTCTATTGACCAAGCAGCAATTTTCAAAAACCCGAAGGACTTCATTGTAATTTTGAAACCATAGAGGTGTTAAATCTAAAATTCAAAAGTAGAAGGACTAATTAGCAATAAACAATAAATTGATAAATTACAAATAAGCCCTTTAACTTTATACTAATTAAATTTAACCCCTCTAGTTAAAAACAATTACAATTAAATCATATTTATATTCCAAATATAAAATTCAATCCTCAAAATTTTCAAAAATTCAATTTTGGGTCCAACCCGGAAAAATATATATATATTAAAATATGGGACGGGACCTAGTCCCGTCCCCTACCATGCCTGCGGCTGCGGGCGCCGGGCGCCTGCTTCCGCAGGCGTGGGTGCTCGCCGGCGCCCGCCGCCTGCGTCACGCAGGCGGCCCGGTCAATATATATATTTTAAAACTTTTTTTTTTTGAAAAAATATAAATTCTAAATTTATATAAAAACAAAACTTTTGAAAATCGAATTAATCATAGAATCAATTGCATCCACATATCTACAAAATCATACAATATATATACGTATATACGTAATCAATTAACCTAGCTCCGATACCACTGTAAGAAAATATGGTCAGAGTTACCCCTAGGGTACGCAGCGGAATTTCAAAAAATTTCTGAACATACAGGTTAATTGATTATGTATATGCCGTATATATATAAACACGTCAATTAGAAGACTAACCTTACTTCCAAAGCAGCTTCCAAGTCTTCGTAATAATCCGGTGTATCTTCTCCTTCGTCGAAGTCGAAGATATCTGCAATACTTTGATTATCTGCAAGACAATAAAAGTTAGTTTCCAGCTCCTAGAACCTCAACCTTGGTATCCACGGATGAACAACCTATCGGAAAGAATGCTAGGATATTCTTTGTGTGACCAAGGAGATGGGGCGGCGATTCCTCCGGCAGGTGGCGCGCGCATGTGGCTTATAGAGGAGGGGAGAGCTTTTATTTTCTCTAAGAAAACTGGGTAGAATAATTCTCTAAGAATTTAATTCTTCAACTGTGTGAAAATCTATGTCAAAAGCTCTCTAATAGTCTACTATATATAGTAGTCAATAGAAGCCTAAAGCATAAGCAATTAGACTTCATAAAGGAATAAGAATCTAATTCTTATCGCACTAGGAAACCAATATCAAGTCTAGATTCATTCCCAATCAAATCAAAACTCAATCAGGAAAATCTAACTTATCCCTTGGACTTCTAATAGAGGAAGGAGTCGAACTCTTTCCCCTATCTATCATGCGCGCACGGGCGCCTCCTAGGGACAGTAGATGGGTCCCAATTTTGGGACCCACTTATAGTTCTAATGCAATTCAAACTCCAAGTAGATTTTTCCCAAGTGCATATGTTAATTCTAAATTAACATATCCTTTTAAATCAAACCTCCATGATATTTCCAAAATATAATCTTTAATCGTATGTACATAAATACAATTAATTAGCCAATTCAATTAATAATTCCAAATCATCAATTGAGCCACCAAATATTATAATTAATTCCAAATCAATTTTAATCCATCAATCACAATTAATTCCAAATTAATTGAGATTCCATCTTCAAGGATATTCTGATAAGCTGAATCACCACATAGTGTGACCCATAGGGCCTCATTGTATTAAGCAAGTCCTAGACTAGGCAACATGGAATTCCTAGACGGTTCCATTTGCAATATTAATACATGAGGACGTTTGAGAGGTTTCTCAAAGCTAACCCTTTCGTTGCGAAGTCTGTTGCGCTCAACGCGGCGACAGTAACGTCCCTTCATCTGACTTGCTTGAATGTATCTAGGATCGATGAAGTGTCTATCCCAATAATACATCCACGGGCGTCTTCAGAGAGTTGCATGGTGAATCCAATATCTATTATGACCATCATAATAATATTGATACGCTGGCCATCGATTTTACCATCACAACTATGAACGACTATGAGCAGTGCTCTCTTGTGCTACACTTGAGTGATGAATCCTTCACAGAATCACTTATCATCCCCATTTGTATGTAGCCATAATCCTGCATCGTGTCTCATGTCAACTGCTTATTCAGAGCTGACATCGACGGGTCCACCAAGGATATGGGGCAACAAATGTGATGATAAAGTCCTGTAAGTCCAAAGGACGACTGGCATCACTTCGACAACTCACCGGTTCCCATAGACACTTCGGTGTAGAGTATACATCGATGGGAGTGTCCGGTGGGTACTTCCATTGTTCGATAATCCTTCTTCGAACAACTCTGCGCAGTTATGGGAATGTTTCTCGATTGTCCAACAATCCGTTCCGTGGCCGTGGGATCGGCTCACACTTGCTCCAAGAAGTATAACCTCCACGCATACTAGTCTTGTGTGGTTCATTCAGACCCCTACATCCGAGATGAACCTCGACTAGGGAGAGTTTGGGATAGATGATAACTCACATAGCTCCCACTATCTGTGTGAGTGGTCATCTATCCGAGGGGACATGTGTAATATCAATACAGACAGTAATAGAGATATGACATGCTGCATGCCCGGTGTAATATAAATATGAAAGCGATACTCAATAGTAAAATGCAACAAACATATATTATATTACGTTGACCTGTGTAATAGTACATACATGCCCTCTATAAGGGCACCATGCCCTTAGTAAGGACTGTCTCTAGGACATATACACTATCAGTTTAGTCAAGAACGTTCGCCCTAAGAGTATGACATCCCCCGTTCCAGGTGCAGACGCCCTATTACTCTTAGGGCGAACGTTCTTGACTAAACTGATAGTGTATATGTCCTAGAGAAAATAAAAGCTCTCCCCTCCCCTATAAGCCACACGCGCGCGCCACCTACCGGAGGAATTGCCGCCCCATCTTCTTGGTCACACAAAGAATATCCTAGCATTCTTTCCGATAGGTTGTTCATCCGTGGATACCAAGGTTGAGGTTCTAGGAGCTGAAAACTAACTTTTATTGTCTTGCAGATAATCAACGTATTGCAGATATCTTCGACTTCGACGAAGGAGAAGATACACCAGATTATTACGAAGACTTGGAAGCTGCTTTGGAAGTAAGGTTAGTCTTCTAATTGATGTGTTTATATATATACGACATATGCATAATCAATTAACCTGTATGTTAAGAATTTTTTTTGAAATTCCGCTGCGTACCCTAGGGGTAACTCTGACCATATTTTCTTACAGTGGTATCAGAGCGAGGTTAATTGATTACGTATATACGGATATATATTGTATGATTTTGTAGATATGTGGATGCAATTGATTCTATGATTAATTCGATTTTCAAAAGTTTTGTTTTTTTATATAAATTTAGAATTTATATATTTTCAAAAAAAAGAAAAAAAAAAAGAAAATTTGAAATATATATATTGACCGGGCGCCTGCGTGACGCAGGCGCTCAGGCGCCTGCGGCCGCAGGCGCAGGGCGCTTAGGGCGCCGGGTGCCTGCGGGCGCAGGCGCCCGTGCCCGCGTGCCGCGGGCTCCGGCCGCAGGCACGGTAGGGGACGGGACCAGGTCCCGTCCCATATTTTAATATATATATATATTTTCCGAGTGGGACCCAAAATTGAATTTTGAGGATTGAATTTTATATTTGGAATATAAATATGATTTAATTGTAATTGTTTTTAACTAGAGTGGTTAAATTTAATTAGTATAAAGTTAAAGGGCTTATAGGTAATTTACCAATTTATTGTTATTGCAAATTAGTCCTTCTACTTTTGAATTTTAGATTTAACACCTCCAAGGTTTCAAAATTACGATTAGGTCCTTCGGGTTTTCGAAAATTGCTACTTGGTCAATAGAATTTTCGATTTTTCAATCTAGTCCAAATTTTCAATTTTTTCATAGAGATTATAAGTATGGGATTATAATTTTCATAATGAAATTATGAAGTCATTTGTCATCGACATAGGCTACTACTTGTTTCATATGCTCGATATGCTATTGTTTGACAATGCATGTTTAAATACCAAGTATTTTACTTTCCGTTCGACCGCTATGCATGCGAGGGTAGGCGGCGCCCTCTTATATGTCGGACCGCATAATTATGTATGGGTAGGCGGCACCCATTATGTGCTTGACCGCGTTTAGAACTAGAATGGATAGGCGGCATCCATTGTAGACTGTTCATGTATGATGGGTAGGCGGCGCCCTTATTTATTTGTAGATGACTGATAACAACCCTCAAGCTACAAGCCCCAACCAATATAAGTACAGAAATATATATATGTGTGTATTTCTGAGATGCTTTCCATAGGGTGTTTTAATTCTGAACTTTCATTGCGTTTTCTTGTATTGGCGACCTCGTCTTACAGACTCGCAGTAATCGTCGGATTAGAGTAAGCCTATGGTTATGACTTACTGCATATTGTATCTAGCGACCTCGATAGGTGCAGTATGTAGGGAATCGGGTTAAATTAGATTTAACAACCAAGAGTTGCGTGACGCAATTAGATAGTCTTACTAGTCCTACCGGTCATATTATGCTATGCGACCAGCCCCCCGTTGGAGTATAGCATAGTATGGATTTGGATCTTGGCCACTACGGTAACTTGTTGGACATTACCCGTATGTTTGTTGTGGGGGCAAGCATATGTGAAAATAGTGGGAGCTAAACAGCTAAAGGACCTTGTTGTTTAGTTATGTTGACTGTGTATTTAGAAATAATATTTCAATAGTTGATTTATTATTTTCGTTCTATATTATTTCTCTTGGAAACCGAAATGGCGAGAATCTCGCTCCGTGCTGTCTTAGAGAAGCAAATTTTGACCGGACCAAACTTCCTAGATTGGATCAGGAATATATGTTTGGTGCTGAGGTACGAAAGGATTGAGTACGTCTTGGACG
This sequence comes from Plantago ovata, assembly GCA_028274465.1. Classification (NCBI taxonomy): domain Eukaryota; kingdom Viridiplantae; phylum Streptophyta; class Magnoliopsida; order Lamiales; family Plantaginaceae; genus Plantago; species Plantago ovata. Next base: position 35,984,018 of record CM051456.1, on the reverse strand, counting down.
AGGCTAATCCCGTGTGTCCCGACAATCAGACTGCCGATCAAGTTGCTGATTTGGAATCAAGCCAACAAGGCAAGGTCTGATAAGCATCATGAGGATGCTAGATCCGCGCAGTGTATTATGCTGGCGGCAATGAGCAATGAGCTGCAGAGACAACATGATAGCATGTTGCCGTATGAGATGCTAAAACATCTTGAGTCGCTCTTGGAGACGACAGCTAGAAGTGTTGAATTTGATTTGATCAAAGAGATACACAGATGCAAGCTCAATGAAGGAGGGAACATGTCTAAACATGTTCTCAAGATGAGAATAAGATCATGGTGATCTTTGTCCTTCAATCATTGCCGAGTTCGTATTCGCAGTTCATCGTTAAACATAATGAATGCGAAAGACGTAACACTGCCTGAACTTCATAATCTGCTGAAGACATATGATCAAACTCTTCCTAAGAATGGAAAGTCGATCATGCTTGTTGGGCAACCGTCTAACCCAAACTCGAGAAACAAAGGTGCTAAGGGTAAGGGAAAGTCGGGAGCCAAGGCTAACACTTTGAGTGATAAGCCTAAGCGTCTGAACCAGAAAAGGAAGTTCAAGAGAAGCGGAACGGTACACACAGATGAATGTCTTTTCTATAAGCAGAAAGGACATTGGAAGAAAGATTGCCCTAAGCTAAGGGCAGACCAAGCTAAGAAGCCGTCGGCTTCTAGCTCAGGTATGTTTGTTATTGAAATGAACATGACTACTTTTGACTCCAATGGTTGGGTATTAGATACAGCCTGTGGCTCGCACATTTATAATAATGTGCAAGGGGCCATTGAACACAGGCTAGTCAAGCAAGGTGAAATCGACTTGCATGTTGGGAACGGCAATCCAGCTGAAGCCAAACGCGTTGGACGCTGCAAGATAGATTTACCTTCAGGACAATGTTTGGAACTTGATAACGTTTATTTTGTTCCATCCATTGTCAGAAATATTATTTCCATTCCATTGTTGGACAATTTGGGTTTTTCCTAATACTTGTTATTTTTCCTTAAATGACCAGTATTATGGAAAAGCTCGCTTAGTGAATGGTTTATATATTTTGCAAAGTAGTCTACCTTTATTTCAAATACATAACAAACAACCGTCTTCAAGTAGGAAGAATAATCCATCTTATTTATGGCATTGTTGGCTAGGCCATCTCAATGAAACACGGATTCAAAGACTAAGGAAGTTGGACTACTTAGAACCATTTGATTTTGAATCATATGGTACGTGTGAATCATGTGTTAAGGGTAAGATGACGAACAAACCTTTTGTTGGACAAGGTGTTCGTGCCACTCGCTGCTTAGAGCTCATACATACCGATGTATGTGGACCTTTCAAAGTCCATGCGCGTGGGGGTTATCCTTACTTCGTTACCTTTAATGACGATTTCTCAAGGTATGAGTATATTTATCTTATGACGAATAAATCCGAGACCTTTGGGAAATTCAAGGAGTTTAGGAATGAGGTCGAGAATGAATTGAACCTAAGGATAGTCACTCTTCGATTAGATCGAGGAGGTGAATACCTTAGTGAAGAATTTATCGACTACATGAAGAAAATTGGAATTCAATCGCAATGGACTCCTCCTGGAACACCACAGTTAGATGGTGTGTCTGAGAGAAGGAATCGAACCCTGTTAGACATGGTGAGATGAATGATTGGATTCTCGACTCTTCCAAAACATCTATGGGGATATGCACTACAAACTGCAATCTACATTCTGAACCGTGTACCATCTAAATCAGTGGAGATAACTCCTTATGAGTTATGGAAGGGAAAGAAGCCCTCACTGGGCTATCTTAGACCTTGGGGCTGTCTTGCGATAGTCAAACTGATGCTCACTGATAAGTTAGATGCCAAGGGTGTCAAAGTATATTTCATAGGCTATCCTCGTTAGACGAGAGGCTATGAATTCTATCATGCTGAAGATCACTAGGTGATAGTATCTAGAAACGTTAAGTTCTTAGAAGCAGAATACCTCGAAGAAGAGAGGTTAGATGACATGATAGAACTTGAAGAAATTCAAGACTTTGACACGCGCGAACATGAGATATCTAAATCTTCTGATTCGGACTCAAGTTCAGTGGGAGCTTTCGAAGCAGACAAGGGTAATGATATGACACTTGCTAGGTATGTCATAGTCAGTGGGAGTCCTGTGATTAGATCAACAGTAGAAACCACACCAATAGAACCCGTTGTCAATCAAACTGTACAACGAGTTGCACAAGAGCAGCCTCCCGCTAGGGAAAAGGGTCGCGGGGCGCGACCAGCTGCATCAGTGCCCACTGATAATGTTCGTGTTACACGAAGCCAGAAAAGAAAAGCACCAGAACCAGTCGAGCTCCGTAGGTCGAAGAGGATCCTAAAAGGACCTCAGAAGCAAAGCCTTATGATAGAAAACATCAGTGAACTTGATGTCGACTTATCAGATCAGGAAGATCCCGAGACCTACAAAGAGGCAATAATTGATATTGACTCAGACAAATGGCAAGAGGCCATGGAATTGGAAATTGACTCCATGTACCTGAACCAAGTTTGGAACTTGGTAGACTTGCCCCAAGAGGTTAGACCTATTGGGTGCAAATGGGTCTTTAAACGAAAGACAGATGCCGATGGCAAGGTACAAATGCACAAAGCTAGGCTTGTGGCAAAAGGCTACACGCAAAGGTATGGCATCGATTACGATGAAACCTTTTCACCAGTAGCAAAATTAAAGTCCATTCGAATTCTACTTGCGATAGCTGCCTACTATGATTATGAGATCTGGCAGATGGATGTAAAGACTGCCTTCCTCAATGGCAACCTTGAGGAAGAGGTCTATATGGTACAGCCGGAAGGTTTCATTAGTAAAACCAGGTCGACTGCTGTATGCAAATTACAAAGATCCATCTATGGGCTAAAGCAAGCGTCTAGGAGCTGGAATATCCGCTTTGATGAAGCTGTCAAATCGTTTGACTTCATCAGAAGCAAGGAAGATCCCTGTGTCTATACTAGGCACAGCGACAAGGGAGTCGTTTTCATGATCATCTGTGTTGATAACATTTTGATCATGGGAAACAAGTTGGTTATCAAGTACCTTCTCGATGAAGGACTTGGGTGAACATCCTAGGGATCAAGATCTATAGAGATAGATGCAAGAGGATATTAGGATTGACACAGTCCACCTACATCGATAAAATACTGAAGCGTTATAAGATGGACGACTCAAAGAGAAGCTTTCTCCCAGCTAGGCATGGGATTGTCTTATCAGTTAAGGATGGTCCTAAAACTGATGAAGAAAGAAATGCAATGAGTCGTGTGCCCTATGCTTTAACAGTAGGGTCTATAATGTATGCAATGAATTGCACAAGGCCCGATGTGGCATATGCGCTTAGTGTCACTTGTCGACACCAACAGAATCCAGGAGTACCTCACTGGACTGCTGTAAAGAACATTCTTAAGTACCTTCGACGGACTAAAGAGATGTTCTTGGTGTTTGGTGGGGAACCAGAATTAAAGATGTCTGGTTATGTTGACGCTGGATTTGAATCAGATCCTGATGATTTTGAGTCACAGACATGATACGTATTCAAATTGAACGGAGGAGCTATCTGTTGGAAGAGTTCTAAGCAAGCCACGATTGCTGACTCATCCACAGAAGCCGAGTACATTACTGGATCAGAAGCTTCGAAAGAAGCTGTCTGGATTTCAGAGTTCTTGAAGGAATTGAGGGTTGTTCCTGCTCCTAGTCCAATAACGATTTATTGGGACAATACGGGCGCCGTCGCTCAAGCTAAGGAGCCTAGATCTACAAACAAGAACAAACATTTACTTACAAAATATCACGTTAGACGTGAGATTATTGATAGAGGAGAAGTTAGTATAGAACGTGTCTCTACCACGGACAACGTGGCAGATCCATTCACCAAGGTCTTACAAGTGGAAGTCCACTTAAGACATTATGCTAATCTGGGTATTAGGCATAAAGGTGACAGGCTCTAGTCCAAGTGGGAGATTGATAGTGTATATGTCCTAGAGACAGTCCTTACTAAGGGCATGGTGCCCTTATAGAGGGCATATATGTACTATTACACAGGTCAACGTAATATAATATATGTTTGTTGCATTTTACTATTGAGTATCGCTTTCATATTTATATTACACCGGGCATGCAGCATGTCATATCTCTATTACTATCTGTATTGATATTAAACATGTCACCTCGGATAGATGACCGATCACACAGATAGTGGGAGCTATGTGAGTTATCATCTATCCCAAACTCTCCCTAGTCGATGTTCATCTCGGATGTAGGGGTCTGAATGAACCAGACAAGACTAGTATGCATGGAGGTTATACTTGTTGGAGCAAGTGTGAGCCGATCCCACGGCCACGGAACGGATTGTTGGACAATCGAGAAACGTTCCCATAACTGCGCATAGTTGTTCGAAGAAGCTTTATCGAACAATGGAAGTACCCACCGGACACTCCCATCGATGTATACTCTACACCGAAGTGTCTATGGGAACCGGTGAGTTGTCGAAATGATGCCAGTCGTCCTTTGAACTTACAGGACTTTATCATCACATTTGTTGCCCCATATCCTTGGTGGACCCGTCAATGTCAGCTCTGAATAAGCAGTTGACCTAAGACACGATCCAGGATTATGGCTACATACAAATGGGGGTGATAAGTGATTCTGTGGAGGATGCATCTCTCAAGTGTAGCACAGGAGAGCGCTGCTCATAGTCGTTCATAGTTGTGATGGTAAAACCGCTCGCCAGCGTATCAATATTATTATGATGGTCATAATTGATATTGGGTTCACCATGCAACTCACTGAAGACGCCCGTGGATGTATTATTGGGATAGACACTTCGTCGATCCTAGATACATTCGAGCAAGTCAGATGAAGGGACGTTACCATCGCCGCGTTGAGCGCAACAGACTTCGCAACGAAAGGGTTAGCTTTGAGAAACCTCTCAAACGTCCTCATGTATTAATATTGCAAATGGAACCGTCTAGGAATTCCATGTTGCCTAGTCTAGGACTTGCTTAATACGATGAGGCCCTATGGGTCACACTATGTGGTGATTCAGCCTATCAGAATATCCTTGAAGATGGAATCGCAATTAATTTGGAATTAATTGTGATTGATGGATTATAATTGATTTGGAATTAATTATAATATTTGGTGACTCAATTAATGATTTGGAATTATTAATTGAATTGACTAATTAATTGTATTTTATGTAAATACAATTAAAGATTATATTTTGGAAATATAATGGAGGTTTGATTTAAAAGGATATGTTAATTTAGAATTAACATATGCACTTGGGAAAAATCTACTTGGGGTGTGAATTGCCTTAGAACTATAAGTGGGTCCCAAAATTGGGACCCACCTACTGTCCCTAGGAGGCGCGCTCGCGCATGATAGATAGGGGAAGAAGTTCGACTCCTTCCTCTATTAGAAGTCCAAGGGATAAGTTAGATTTTCCTGATTGAGTTTTGATTTGATTGGGAATGAATCTAGACTTGATATTGGTTTCCTTGTGCGATAAGAATTATATTCTTATTCCTTTACGAAGTCTAATTGCTTATGCTTTAGGCTTCCATTGACTACTATATATAGTAGACTATTAGAGAGCTTTGGGTACAGTTTTGCACACAGTTATTCTAACCAGTTTTCATAGAGAAAATAAAAGCTCTCCCCTCCTCTATAAGCCACACGCGCGCTCCACCTACCGGAGGAATTGCCGCCCCATCTTCTTGGTCACACAAAGAATATCCTAGCATTCTTTCCGATAGGCTGTTCATCCGTGGATACCAAGGTTGAGGTTCTAGGAGATGGAAACTAACTTTTATTGTCTTGCAGATAATCAAAGTATTGCAGATATCTTCGACTTCGACGAAGGAGAAGATACACCGGATTATTACGAAGACTTGGAAGCTGCTTTGGAAGTAAGGTTAGTCTTCTAATTGACGTGTTTATATATATACGACATATGCATAATCAATTAACCTGTATGTTAAGAAAATTTTTTGAAATTCCGCTGAGTACCCTAGGGGTAACTCTGACCATATTTTCTTACATAAACTACGCTCCGTGATGGACATCTACCAAAGAACTTGCACTATTGAAGTAGATGGCAAGCAACACGTGTTGAAAGCCATATTTGATCCACCTGATCCGCCTGATATTTCTTTTACTACTCACTACTGTGGTCTTGCAGCCTATATTCTTTCTTATTCACAGGTTCGTGGCATGGAGAGGAGATCAATGAAGGGGAAGCCTAGTACCCGCAAAAAGAAAAGATAGGCGCAGGCAGGAGTCGAGTCAAAGACTTTAAACAATGACGCTATGCGGGAGGCAACCCAGAATTTTTATCGCTTTCTTTACTGCTTTTTTGCATGCATCCATTCTTGAACTATTTGCTTCTCGTATGCGAATTTGTTCATGTCTGTGTCGTATATGCTTATGTTTGAGTGAGATTTTTCGAGTGGTTTTTTGAAAAAATTGATTTCGGGGATTAAAATCGCATTTTCTGACGACAGGAACCGTCTCCCCGCATCGGGGAGCACGGGGCGAACCGCCCCACATGGAGGGCGAATCGCCCCGTGTGGGGCGACTCCCCCCGCACCAGGGGCGAACCGCCCCACGGCTCCAGTAAGTCAAAAACGCGATTCTTCCCCTTTACCTCATTTTCTTCATATCTTCATCATTCCTCCTCCTCAAAAACCGAAAATCGCGATTTCATCTTCAAAATCTCATAAGTTCTTCATTTCTTGATCAAATGTAGTGTTCTTTAGCTTAAATCGAAGCCTATTACATGATCTATCTTTCCATCCGAACAGATTTCGTCCTAATGCATTAGATTTTCAGATCTGAGGTATCATCCTAAGAACCCTAATTTTCGAATTTGGGGGTTTTCTAATTTGAGCTTCAATTATGCTTATTTGATGCATGGGTATGTTGTTTGTGTGATTAGAAGTGTTATTTACTATCAATTGCATGCTCAATTATGCTTGGATTGTTGATTTGGGAATTTTGCTACTAGATGTTATATCTTGTTATGCAATATGTCTTTATCTTTGATTTCATGCTTATGATTGTGTTTATTGGTGTAATGATGGTGGATTTGATGATAGAATGCCTGATTGTTGAGTATGAGGATTTATGAAGCTAGAATTTTTCGCTACTATGGTATGAATTGAGCCTTGTTATCTACGATATTGGTTGTCTAGTAAGAGCATAATGTGATGTATTGCATGTAGTAGTTACATTGGTACGTTGCATGATGAAGAAGCTAGGCAAGACATTAAAGGTTTGGGGAGCTCGATTGTTGATCTTATCACTTGTGTGTTTTGTTCTTACACTAGCATATGCATGAGTCAGTTTTGTGTCATACGAGGTACTAACTGTTGTTTGTAGGAACCATGCCAAGGGAAAGGAGCATTCCCGTATGATTACAATGAAGTATTGGAGGGGGATCGATTACAACCATGTCAAGAAGAGTGACCTCGTTAGACGTGCGTACGAGCCCAGGGGTTCTGCAACAACGTCGTGGATTATCCAAGAGGAGGAGCTAGAGTACACCTGGAGTAAGAACTCCTATGCCTATTCATGCACCACCGAAGGGACAGAAACCATTATTACGTCAGCACTCCATCACGAGGACTGCAAAGTTCGAGTGAACTGGAAGGCAACGGGACAATCTTGCCGCGACGGATTCAATCTTGAGTTCGTAGTTGCTAGAAGGTTCCGAAGCGCTAGCTTGGTTCCAAAACATAATGACATGGGTGCCCAGCCCCTCGTTGGGGTGCCCCTTGCCTGCCTCTAAAGGGAGCATCATATAGACATCGGTCGGATCAACCGTAGAGAATGTGGTCGACATTGGAAAAGATGGTAGAAGACTTCTGAGTATCCGAGCACCTTACTGTAACCTTCTCGTGGTGTAAAACGTTGGAGGGGGAGGTCCTGATACCACTGCCCTTTCCACTTTAACAGTTCACATCCTAATGGAGGGCTTTAGGATGGAGGATTCCATAACAACGGCGGCTAATCTTGAGAATTCTACTCGACACTACAACTCTACTAGTGAGGATGTGCGTGAAAGTAGTGACAATGAAGGCCATACGGGCAATGATGATACTAATGGAGGAGTTGTTCCTATCCGGCCTATGATTGAAACTACCACGCCTACCAGAAGACCTGATGACACCCTATAAAGCTCCCAGAGCAGGCCCAATAACTCACAAGCAGCATACTCAGCCGACCGAGGCCAAACCATGGGGTAACATCTAGTATCACATCTTATTTCCTCATTTTCTTACTGCTAGAGACTAGCGTAAATTTCATGAGGGGGGATGGGATTTAAGTGATCTAATGTTGTTAATTTGGAGCTTGGTATTGGTAGGATGATATAGTACCTCGCATGTTTTATCCGTCTGCATTTGCATTTGCACGTTTACTGCTTTCTTAGATTTTTAGGTTGCATTCACTACATTCATCCTAGGATAGTCTTGCATGTTTTACATGGAGTTTATTGCCGAATTTTTTGAACTTTTTATTGGGTAGATCAACCAACTATGTCATTAATCGTATGCTACATCTCTATGAATTTGTTTGAGGTTTTTCTCGCTTGGCTTGTAACATTTATGTATTGCCCTTAGTTAAATATGGTAGTCTCGACATCACTTAGTGGTGTTTTCTCTACTGCGGTTCACGAAGGCCTTTATAATAGGATGATGCATGTTAGGGTCTTATGGTTGTTTTCCCGAGTAATTATGTACCTAAGAGGCAACAAGTCTTCACCATGCTTTGAGATTGCTAAATGCCTAGGAAGGAGGTAGTGTGAGGTTGTGTGATCCTTTGTTTATAACCTATTCTTCCGAATAGGTTTAGGGAGGGGGTTACACCATCTTTAGACTTGTTTCTGTTTTTCATTTTCGTATCGTGAGTTTATTTTTCCGTTTCCGTAAATTTTGTACTCCGACCTATTCTTTCGAATAGGTTTGGGAAAGTCGTGTGAGTCATTTTCTCTTTTTGTTATGCTACTGCTGGCTAGAAAAAATCGAAAAAAAAGAAAGAAAGAAAAATTCGAGAAAAAAAAGAGAAAAAGAAAAAAGAAAAAAAAAAAGAATCTGGAAAGATAAAAAAAGGAGAAAAAAGAAAAGACCCCAAAAAAGCAAAGACGGGTCCAAAAAGAAAGCCAAGTAGCAGTTTAGCAAAGTGTTGTCTTATTTTCCATTTCTTGTAATGTTCGTAATCGTGTTGTAATTTTCTATTTTTTATCTTTTTTGTCTTGAGTGTCATCTGTTCTAGACCACCCTCGTCCTGCCATTGAGGAAGTGGTGAATAGCTTAAGACTTTACTTGAGAGATGGGTAGAATAGGGGAGTGTTATCTTTTATAGGGAACCCTCCTTCGTTTGATGAGAGCCAGTACTGGTTCGACCTCTTTTGAGGAAAAGTCTTAACATGGTGGAACAGCAGTAAGTCCTCAGTTTCATAGGCACGGGACAACCATTCGTATCTTAGCATGATTCATTACGTCGTCACTGACTAGGTCCAGGTAGAGAATGTTACGAGAGACTATCTTGTCTTGACATAAGTGCTTATGTGGATGTGTATAAGTCAATCGAGGTATTCTTCAACCTATATTCGTGCTTTGATTTATATGGTTTTTGTTCATATGTTTTTTGATAGATTCAGTAGATTGGTTCATTTTATTTGGCATGAGACTCCGTTTTGTGTCTTGCATTGTTTTTTTTGCATTAGAGTCTAGCTTAGTTGCTTGAGGACAAGCAAAGGTTCGGTTTGGGGAGTTTGATGAATGTGTATTTTACACTTTCATTTGAGTCTTTTTCACCTATCTTAGTTATCCTCTATGTTAATTTAGCTATATTTTAGTGCATTTTATTAGAATAGTGTCACGTTTCCCTTTAGATTTTATTTTACAGGTTTTGGTTGAAAATCGAGGATTTCCGAGCAATTATATTGAGGTTGACAAGGAATTAGTGTTCCAGAAGCCTATTTGGAGTATCTGAAGGTTTCCGGATAGGATTTGGAGTCTAGGGGTCGAATCTGGAGGTTAGAAGGCCACTAGAAGACAGAAACCGAGTCCGAAAAGGGGAAGAAATCCAAAAACGCGTCGAAAACGCGGAATTCCGCGAAAAAGTCTCCCGAGCGAACCGTCCGGGACGTGGGGCGAACCGCCCCACACCAGGCGGTTGGGGCGAACCGCCCCACACTTATTCGAGGCCTATATATAGTTGCTCAGTTTTCTCCGAAAATCATAGTTTTCCAGACCTACTTTCTCACCTTTCTCTGTAGTTTTAGGTAGGAACTTCCCAGAGCCTGTTCTGGGGGTTCGTAGCTTAGGGGACACTTTTTCATAGCAAACTGGAGCTTGTAGGATCGCAATTCTTCGGAGATTGACAACCTTCGGTAACATTGTACCTTACGGTTTATTCTACTTATTTTAATATATCTTTCAATATGTTTTTTTCTATGATTTCTGTTGATTGCATGCCTATTATGAGTAGCTAAACTTATCGTTGATGGTAGTATGTGAATTCTTAGCGAAGGGAAGATAATCATGCTAATGGCTATATCGTGCATTATACTCCGTGTTATTGCTTTATTTCGTTGATCAGGCTTAGCCTAAATTCTCGTATGTTTTATTAATTATTATGCACAATTGGATCCTCGTCGACCTATACGCGAGTTTATCTTCGTAGTGTTGAATAATTACGGAACACAATAGGACAGTAGTGATTGACTTGTCAGTACCTTTATCTTCGTAGTGCTTAATAATTGCAACAGGACATTAGATTGATCAAAGATCTCCATGCAAGACCGTGGAATTTATGCATGATTGTCGAACCGTTATGCTTTGAAGGATCATACTATCACCAATCTCCATTATCTGCTAGAAACCCCTTTGCTATTACGTCTGCTGTTTTTATATTCTAACTTAGATTTGATAAAGCTAGTTATAGTCCTGAGAGAACGACACTCGAGTCATTCTACTGCTAGACTACGGTTTTCGTTGTAGTTGTGGATTGCCTTTGGCTAAATAACAAATATATTTGACTGAACCGGAACTCGACAAATCCGCGTTCATCAGCAGGCAGATGAAGTTTTTGGTAATTCAACTAAGTTTGAAAACTTAGTGCTTGTATCTAACTTAAAATTATTTCAGGATGAACAATTCAATGATGCTTCTCAAGCTCCTGAAGCAATGGAAATAGTACCAGCACAACAAAGTGTGCAACATGAGCTTGCTGAATCTCAACAGGTAAATCATGTTACAACTTTTGACTCTAAAACTATTCTCCAAAACTTTCCTGAACTTAATTTTATTCTGTTTTAGGCTCAAAAGGAGACCACTGAAATGGTTCACATCACTGAAGATCTGAAAGTAAGTTCTGAGGAACTTTACTCGAATTTCAAGAGAACTACATTGACCAGAGTTGCTAAATCCGTCAGCAACTGGCAAAGGTACAGAAGGATGGACTTTTCCGATCTTCACCTTCATCTGTCCAACGAGAAAAAGAGACTTTCTCTTCTGAAACTCGAGACGTTTGTGCACTCCATACTTCCAGAAGAGTTGACATATTCTCAGCTCATGAGCTCAAGTCTGATTGCTCTAATCAGAGAGAATATGAAAGCCAAATTCAAGAGTGCCTCTCCAGCTGAACAAGCTGTGATGCTCAAGGGTTCCTTTGTACCCGTGGTGGCTGATCCCCACAAAATCAATGAAGAAGAGGAAGTTACAAGTGTAGCAGTGTACAAGCATCTTGAGTTGGTCATACTGACGGACGATTGATGAACGCGCTGGTGTCGTGTTCCAACGCGAACGAATCAAATAAATTTGTTATTTAGCCAAAGGCAATTCACAACTACAACGAAAATCGTAGTGTAGCAGTAGAATGACCTCGAGTGTCGTTCTCTAAGGACTATAACTAGCTTTATCAAATCTAATTTAGAATATAAAAACCAGCAGACGTAAAAGCAAAGGTTTTTCTAATAGATAATGGAGATTGGTGATAGTATGATCCTTCAAAGCATAACGGGTCAATAATCATGCGTAAATTCTTCGGTCTTGCATGGAGATCTTTGATCAATCGAATGTCCTGTTGCAATTATTAAGCACTACGAAGATAAAGATACTGACAAGTCAAGCACTATTGTCCAATTGTATTCCGTAATTATTCAACACTATGAAGATATAGATGCGCATAGGTCGACGAGGGTCCAATTGTGCAAAATAATTAATACAACATACGAGAATTTAGGCTGAGCCTGATCAACGAAATAAAGCAATAACACGGAGTATAATGCGCGATATAGCCATTAGCATGATTATCTTCCCTTCGCTAAGAATTCACATACTACCACCAACGATAAGTTTAGCTACTCATAATTGGCATGCAATCAACAGAAATCATAGAAGAAAACATGTTGAAAGATATATAAAAATAAGTAGAATAAACTGTAAGATACAATGTTACCGAAGGTTGTCAATCTCCGAAGAATTGCGATCCTACAAGCTCCAAACTGCTATGAAAAAGTATCTCCTAAGCTACGAATCCCCAGAACAGGCTCTGGGAAGTCCCTACCTAAAACTACAGAGAAAGGTGAGAGAATAGATCTGGAAAAGTATGAATTTCGGAGAAAAACTGAGCAACTATATATAGTCCTCGAAATAGTGTGGGGCGATTCGCCCCACACACCGGGCGATTCGCCCGGTGTGGGGCGATTCGCCCCACGTTCCGGGCGGTTCGCGCGGGAGAAAATTTCACGGAATTCCGCGTTTTCGACGCGTTTTTGGATTTCTTCCCCTTTTCGGACTCGGTTTCTGACTTCTAGTGGCCTTCTAACCTCCAGATTCGACCCAGTACAGGCTCTCATCAAACGAAGGATGGTTCCCTATAAAAGATAACACTCCCCTATTCTATTCATCTCTCAAGCCAAGAGAAACAAAATGACTCACACGACTTCCCCAAACCTATTCGAGAGAATAGGTTGGAGTACAAAATTTACGGAAAAGTAAAAACAAACTCACGATACGGAAATGAAAAAGGAAAACAAGTCCAATGATGGTGAAAACCCCTCCCCAAACCTATTCGGAAGAATAGGTTATAAACAAAGGATCACACATCCTCACACTACCTCCTTCCTAGGCATTTAGCAATCTCAAAGCATGGTGAAGACTTGTTGCCTCTTAGGTACATAATTACTCGGGAAAACAACCATAAAACCCTAACATGCATCATCCTATTATAAAGGCCTTCGTGAACCGCAGTGGTGAAAACACCACTAAGTGATGTCGAGACTACCAAGCTTAACTAAGTGCAATACATAAATGTGACAAGCCAAGCGAGAAAAACCTCAAACAAATTCATAGAGATGAAGCATACGATTAATGGCATAGTTAGTTGATCTACCCAATAAAAAAGTTCAAAAAATTTGGCAATAAACTCCATATAAAACATGCAAGACTATCCTAGGAAAGCAGTAAACGTGCAAATGCAAAACATTTCACGACTTTATCATAAGCAAGATAAGTATAGAGATAACCAGCGATAACCTCCTCCCCAAACCTGAATGTCGTCGCTCGTCCCGAACGTCGAAAGTGGATCCAAGGTGAGAGCTAATGCTTGTATAAGTGACCTATAATACTCAATCAAACTCGTGAGAAAACAAAACAATAAAACACACTAACCTTCAGTGGAGGCGGTAAGGGTGAGCTCAAGGTGATCAACCTCCCTTTGATCACTAGATATCTCGAAGTACGGCTTCACGCGCTGGCCATTCACCTTGAAGGTATTGCCCGTCTTTGGATCGAAGAGTTTTACAGCTCCATGGGGAGCTACTTCGATAATTTCGTACGGTCCATCCCAACGAGTACGGAGCTTTCCAGGAAATAGTCGAAGGCGAGAATTAAACACCAAAGCTTTTTGTCCAGGAATCAATTCCTTTCGTACTATACCACGATCATGATACTTCTTAGTACGTTCCTTGTATATCTTGGCATTTTCATAAGCACCTAGTCGTAATTCATAAAGCTCATCTAGTTGCAACAATCGTTCCTCGCCAGCCTTTCCCATATCGAGATTGAGTGCTTTTATGGCCCAATATGCCTTGTGTTCCAGTTCTACGGGAAGATGACATGCTTTCCCATACACAAGCCTGTACGGAGTGGTCCCGATCACTGTCTTGTAGCTAGTCCTGTATGCCCAATGTGCATCATTCAATTTTCCTGCCCAATCCTTCCTACTAGGCTTCACTACTCGCTCCAGGATCTTCTTGATTTGACGGTTGCTGACTTCGACTTGTCCCGAAGTCTGTGGGTGATAAGGTGTAGCGATACTATGGTGGACACTGTATCTCTTAAGAAGGGAGGCAAACGTTCTATTGACGAAGTGTGACCCTCCATCGCTGATGATTGTCCTAGGGCACCCAAATCTCGAGAATATTACTTCCTTCAAGAACTTCATAACCACTGCGCCGTCATTTGTTTTTGTAGGGATTGCCTCCACCCATTTAGTCACATAGTCCACTGCAACAAGAATGTATTCATAGCCTCCACTGGATGGAAATGATCCCATGAAATCAATGCCCCATACATCGAAAGGTTCTACCACTAGATTCCCTTGAAGGGGCATTTCATCTTTCTTGCCAATACCACCACCTCGTTGACATGGGTCACAATTCTTCACAAAACTTCGAGCATCTTTGTATAGTGTTGGCCAGAAAAATCCTGCTTGCAGTACCTTGCGTGTTGTTTTTAACCCGCTGTAGTGTCCGCCACAATTAAGCTCATGGCAATGGCTCAGTACACTTTGTTGCTCTTCTTGTGGCACGCATCTCCTTAGAATCCCATCAGCTCCTTCCTTGAATAGATGCGGATCATCCCATATGTAAGTCCTGCATTGCTTGGCAAGAGCTCTCTTGTCTGAGGCTGAAAAGTTAGTGGGGCAAACATTCATAGCCAAATAGTTTACAATATCTGCATACCATGGCTCTTCATTAGCCTTCATTAAGTGCTCATCTGGGAGGTCTTCATTGATGGGTATCGGATCAACAGGGATATTAGGTATTCTAGATAAATGATCTGCTACTAAATTCTCCCTACCAGCTCTATCCACTATGGTCAAATCAAAGTCTTGCAGCAAAAGGACCCAACGGATTAATCTAGGCTTAGAATCTTGCTTAGCTATCAAATGTCTCAAAGCAGCATGATCAGTATGGACATTCACAGGATGTCCAATTAAATAAGACCTAAACTTTTGTAAAGCAAAGACAACAACTAAAAATTCCTTTTCGGTTGTTGTATAATTAACCTGCGCAGAGTCTAGAGTCTTACTAACATAATAAATCACACGATACTGCTTATCAACTTTTTGGCATAAAACAGCACCCATAGCAAAATTCGAAGCATCACACATAATTTCGAAAGGAAGATTCCAGTCAGGCGGCACAACAATGGGAGCAGAAACAAGCTTCTCCTTAAGGGTATTAAAAGCAACTAAGCATTCATTAGAGAAATGGAAAACCACATCTTCAGCAAGCAAGCTACTTAAAGGTTTGGCAATTTCGAAAACTCTTTAATGAACCTCCTATGAAAACCTACATGGCCAAGAAAAGACTGCAATTCTTTCACACAAGTAGGTGGGGGAAGTTTTTCAATGATTTCGATCTTAGCCTTGTCTACCTCAATACCTCTTTCAGAAACTACATGTCCTAGAACAATGCCTTCTCTAACCATATAATGACTCTTCTCCCAGCTTAAGGTCAAGTTGCATTCAAAATAGATCTAATCTTTGCAAGCACTCATCAAAGGAATCACCAAAAAGGGAAAAATCATCCATGAAAACTTCAACAAATTTAGTTACCATGTCAGAGAAAACAGAAAGCATGCACCTTTGAAAAGTGGCGGGAGCATTGCAGAGTCCAAATGGCATCCTCCTATAGGCAAATGTTCCGAATGGGCAAGTGAATGTCGTCTTCTCCTGATCCTCCGATGCAATCGGAATCTGGTAGAAACCTGATAAACCATCAAGAAAACAATAAAGCTTCCGCCCTGCAAGGCGGTTTAGCATGTCGTCTATAAATGGTAAAGGGAAGTGGTCTTTTTTAGTGGCGGCATTTAATCTTCTATAGTCAATGCACATCCGCCATCCAGTGGTCTTTCTAACCGGTACCAATTCTCCCTTCTCATTCTCTTCCACCGTGACTCCTGATTTCTTAGGAACTACATGTACCGGGCTCACCCATCGACTGTCAGGAATGGGGTAAATCATATCAGCATCTAGCAACTTGATCACTTCTTTTTTTACCACCTCTTGCATGGCTGGATTTATCCTTCGCTGAGGTTGCCTAACGGGTTTGGCATCTTGTTCTAGAGTGATGTTGTGCATGCATCTTGTTGGGCTAATTCCTTTGATATCACTGATCCCCCATCCTATAGCTGCGGAATTTTCCTTCAATACTTCAATCAGCTTACTTTCTTCATTGTCGGAGAGATGTGAGGAGACAATTACAGGCTTCTTTTGATTTTCTCCTAAGTACACATACTTGAGGTGCGCAGGAAGTGGTTTCAATTCTAAGCTAGGTTCTTCAGGAAACCCACTTTCTTCTTCTTCATCTAAAGGTTCAAGTACCTCTTCTCCTGCGGGAATTTCTGGGGTGCTATCCATTATTTCAACTAGTTCCCTTGCTTCTTCGGTCATGTAGCACGTCTCAGCTCGCATTGTTAGTGCCTCCTCAAGTGGTTCACGATTACCATGGCAATGATGAAATTCGGGAATTACGGATTCATAGCAATCGACAAATTTTAACTCATCCGCAACTTCCTTATCTCTGATGCTACATCCTACCAACTCAATCTTCTCGCCCATTACCTCCATGGTTATTTTCTTGCCCTTAAGTTCAAGGCATGTGTTGGTAGTTGCCATGAATGGTCTCCCAAGTAGCACTACGTGCTCACGGATATGGCTCTTTCCCTCGTCTGCGGACTTCATTACTACAAAATCAGCTGGGATTATCAATTTGTCCACTTTCACAAGGATGTCTTCTATTATCCCGATTGGCCTCTTCACACTTTGGTCTGCCATCTGGACGACCATATCAGTTGATGTCAATTCTCCGAGTTCTAGGGCCTTGTATACTGAATACGGCATTAAGTTAATGCTAGCTCCTAAGTCAAGCACTGTCTTCGTAGTTCGTCCATTCCCTAAGGCGATGTTGATGATGAAGCTTCCAGGATCCTTTTTCTTCACGGGAAGTCCGGCAATCGAGTTGACCGTTTCAACCCCATTCACTTCCTTTCCTGAAGTAATCCTTTTGTTCTTGATCTCACGAAAGAATTTCGTATAAGCTGGAATGTTCTGGATTAATTCTAAGAGAGGCACATTGACTTCCACTTTTGACAGGCGTTGGAATAGGGGTGAATCTTGAATATCCTTCTTGGCTGGTTTGATCCGACTCGGGTATGGCACATGTGGCTTCGGAGGCACATATGGATTGGAAGATTTGTGAAGTTTCCCGGGTATACTAGTTCCTACCTCGACTTCGTCATCATCTATGTCTATCACAGATGGTCTTGGTTCATCATTTCTTTCCGGAACTTCTTGAGGTTCTTTGGAACTTCCGCTAACCTCTTGTTTTGTGCTTGGTCCTGTATTATCGATCTCAGTAGATTCCACCCGTTTAGGACGTATGATGTTAGGAATTTTGGTCATCTTGCCTCCTCGGAGTAGTAGATTCACCTCTTCGCACTCATTCTCCTTAGTAGTAACAGTTGGAGGTTGCTCGGGATCAGTTTCAGGTGTCTCATCGGGAGGACTAGGATCGACCGGTTCCCTAGATTTGGGGGGTGATTCGCTCCTTACCTCGGGTGGTTTGCTCACTACTTCCTGGGATGTATCCTCGACTGTTTTACCGCACCTTCCACACTTCAGTAGGCTAAGCTCTTTGATAAGTTGCTCAGTTACTTCGACCGCTTCAAAAGCCTTCTCGATGCGAAGATTGTTCTCAGCTTGCCCTGCGTGTGCTATCTCGAAAACACTCTCAATGGCTTTAATCCCTGCGTAAAACGCAAGTTCCTCCTCCTCACTGATGTCTTCGTCCTCATAATATCCTTCGTATAAACCGTCAGTTAGGTCTTGATTTGAGTATGTGTTGGTGACTTCATTCGACATTATTTTCTCGGATTGTGCGGATCCATTGCGTACTTTTGAAAGACCTTCCCTGCCTCTTCAACTGTACATTCTTCTAAACCTCCACACATCCCATCCACTTGAAGCCTAACTTCATCACGTAGTCCTCCAACAAAAAACCAAATCAGCTCCCCATCGTCGAAACGGTGGTGGGGGCACTCACGTTTATATAGCTCAAAACGTTCATAGGTGTCACAGAACCGCTCGTATTCTCCTTGCTTGAAGTATTCGATCCGATTCCGTAGTGCAATCGTGTCATGGTAAGACATGAAACATGCCAAGAACTCCTCTACTACTTGGCTCCAGGTCTTCAGTGTTCCTGGTGCTAACCTCGCTATCCATATCCTCGGTTCATATCCCAAAGCAAAAGGAAATAATTTCCTGCATAATTGATCCTCGGTGAACCCCTTTGCTGGAACTTTTGCTATTTCCTGTTCATAGGATCTGATGAAGCTTATCGGATTCATATCCTCTCCTTCTTCGAACATTGGTATCCTTCTCACTATGGTGCTTGTTACCTCATACCCCGATAACTCTTTTTCCAAGTATATAGCTGACCCCCTCCTGACTTGCGAGAACGTAGGTGTCAAGCGGGCTTTTAAGGTCGTCATACCTAGAAATCTATATCAGGAGTAACTCAAAACTGAAAATTAGCCTCGTTAGAAATTTCGAAAATCGAGAATATTTCTAGATATCGAATACTACTAAGGCTAGGAAAGGAGAATTAGAAATAGACTAGGAAAGCAGTATCAGATAGAGATTTAAAAAGGAAAACTAAAACTAATAGAATTAGGAATTGAATCCTGAAAATATAAACAAATTAAACAGAAAAAAAGGAGTAAAGACCCCGGCAACGGCGCCAATTTGATGAACGCGCTGGTGTCGTGTTCCAACGCGAACGAATCAAATGAATTTGTTATTTAGCCAAAGGCAATTCACAACTACAACGAAAACCGTAGTGTAGCAGTAGAATGACCTCGAGTGTCGTTCTCTAAGGACTATAACTAGCTTTATCAAATCTAATTTAGAATATAAAAAACAGCAGACGTAAAAGCAAAGATTTTTCTAACAGATAATGGAGATTGGTGATAGTATGATCCTTCAAAGCATAACGGGTCAATAATCATGCGTAAATTCCTCGGTCTTGCATGGAGATCTTTGATCAATCGAATGTCCTGTTGCAATTATTAAGCACTACGAAGATAAAGATACTGACAAGTCAAGCACTATTGTCCAATTGTCTTCCATAATTATTCAACACTACGAAGATATAGATGCGCATAGGTCGACGAGGGTCCAATTGTGCAAAATAATTAATACAACATACGAGAATTTAGGCTGAGCCTGATCAACGAAATAAAGCAATAACACGGACTATAATGCGCGATATAGCCATTAGCATGATTATCTTCCCTTCGCTAAGAATTCACATACTACCACCACCGATAAGTTTAGCTACTCATAATTGGCATGCAATCAACAGAAATCATAGAAGAAAACATGTTGAAAGATATATAAAAATAAGTAGAATAAACTGTAAGATACAATATTACCGAAGGTTGTCAATCTCCGAAGAATTGCGATCCTACAAGCTCCAAACTGCTATGAAAAAGTATCTCCTAAGCTACGAACCCCCAGAACAAGCTTTGGGAAGTCCCTACCTAAAACTACAGTGAAAGGTGAGAGAATAGGTCTGGAAAAGTATGAATTTCGGAGAAAAACTGAGCAACTATATATAGGCCTCGAAATAGTGTGGGGCGATTCGCCCGGTGTGGGGCGATTCACCCGGGAGAAAATTTCGCAGAATTCCGCGTTTTCGACACGTTTTTGGATTTCTTCCCCTTTCCGGACTCGGTTTCTGACTTCTCGTGGCCTTCTAACCTCCAGATTCGACCCCTAGACTCCAAATCCTATCCGGAAACCTTCAGATACTCCAAATGGGCTTCTGGAACACCAATTCCTTGTCAACTTCAATATAATTGCCCGGAAATCCTCGATTTTCAACCAAAACCTGTAAAATAAAATCTAAAGGGAAACGTGACACTATTCTAATAAAATGCACTAAAATATAGCTAAATTAACATAGAGGATAGCTAAAATAGGTGAAAAAGACTCAAATGAAAGTGTAAAATACACATTCATCAACGATGATGAAGAAGAAGAGGATGAGAAGATTCCCAAAGATCCATGTTGTTAGGAAACTTGTAATTTTGATGAGCAATTAACCATGCTAAATTAAGGAAAGTCCAGAAATTAGTACTCTTAAGGTCCATAAGAATTTAGAATTTTAAGGACATTGTAAAAGAGGAACGTTTGCTGATGACTTAGTTAGGTGCTAGATAAGTTATTTCTTTTGCGTATGATGTATTTTATTTTCTGAAAAGAAAATATCTTATTGATGCTTAGCTTATGATGTATCTTATTTTCTGAAAAGAAAATAACCTATTGAAGCATTTGCTGAAGATATATTTTGTTTATTACAAACAAATTATTGAAGCAAATAGAAACCGCTCAGAATCCTGAAGACTTTTGAAGATCTGAAGACTTGAAGAATTTGAAGATCTGAAGACTAGAAGATTGCTGAAGACTGGTATCTACAAAGGCACGTGTGCTCAGAAAGTGGAAAATTCAGCAACAGCATTGCATAATTGAAAATTTGAAAGATAGAGTAGGTTGTGCTTGCTGAAACTGAGACTGACCACTTGCTGATGAACATATGTGACCTCTTGCTGAATGTACGTGAATTTGCGCTCCAATGTTACTGTTTGAATTCTATTCAAATGTGCATTTAATGCAAAGCATGCACGCGAAGGACATGAAGACTAGAAGACAAACAAAGACGCTGCTGAAAGTACAAAAGCAAGATAGTGACATGTTAAGGAACAAAAGCCTTAGGATTTGAAATTCAAACGGCTCCTTACTTGCACTATAAATAGAGGTCATCCGGCAAAGAGTTGAAGTGTGTCAACAACGTGATCAAACTCTCACTTGTGCTTAAAACTCACAAAAATTCAAACACTCTTACTGCCATTGATCCGTTCCAAGACTTATAGCTTGAAAAAGCTACTTGTGAAGAAGTAGAACAAACTCGGCTAAGAAATTAGTTAAGTGTTCTTTCTTTCGAACAAGAACAAGTCTTGACAACAGAAACAATAAAACTTGTTTACTGCAAAGTATTCCAAGTTGTGTTTCTTAGATTACTTGTTGTAACTGAATAAGTTATAATTAAGTCATCTCACCCCAAAACTCTCTAACTGAAAATACACCCTTTCAGGCGTGATATTCAGGGGGAACTTAATCGAGCATAGTTTTGCTGATTAAAAGTACCAAGTTTGGTGGAGAACAAGGTTGAGTTCTCTAGTTTAGGTTGGAGACAAAGCAAGTGTGCTTTGGTTTCTGTTGAATCGCTTTAGATAGGAGATTGTAAGGAACCTCAATCATATCTTAGTGGATTCAGTCCTAGAAAGGACGAAGTGGATTAGTTGAGAGATTACGCCACTCTCAGATACCACTATAAAAGTGTTTGTGTGATTTACTTACTGTATTTAGCTTTCAGCAAATCATATCTGTCTGTACACAGTCACTCACTTCACTTGCTGAAACCTTTACTTACTGAAAGAGCACTTATTGTATCAAAGACTTCCACTCTCTGATTTTAAGTATCAGCAAACTCATTACTGAAAAGTAATAAGTACTTGCTGATAAAGTTTTGAACGACGAAAGTTTGAAAAGACTATTCACCCCCCCCCCTCTAGTCTTTTCTTGTTGTTTAAAGGGACAAACACAAGTGATGATGAAGGAAACGATTCGAAGGACAAAAAGGATGACGATGATGATAATCAAGGTCCTAGTCCTGATGCTGGTGGACTTAAACTGACAGTTGCTGAGACTGAACGTCATGATACTGAAAATCAGCAAGCTGATCACACAACAAGTCAACAATAAGAATCCAATCGTGCTCCTGCTGAGACAAGTACTCAAGCAACTAAACAAGTTGCTGAAACTGAAGAAGAGTACGCCAGAAAGCGTGCTGAAATGAAATTAGGCAAAAGTAAGCTTTCTGATGCCGAGTTATCTTTACTCGATGCCAAGGTCACTGAACCAAACCTTGATGATGAAGAAATGGATGAAGATTATCAAAGAGCATTTCAAAATAGTCTACAGTTTCATGCAAGGCATACGCAGATCTAGACATTGCTCAATCTTCAGGAGTGAAGCACACGGAAGTCCCCTCCCTTCCACTTACTACTGGTGAAACTCCAGTTGTTGTTGAGTCTCAAGAGTTGCCCTCAGCAACCACTCAATCTAAAGTGAATGAAGCTACAGATTTAGGAACCAAGGTTTCTGGCCTTGATGAATCTGATGACGAAGAAGATCTCTCAGCAAACGAAGAAGATCTAACAAAGAAAGCTGAACCCGCAATGGTTACAATTCCTCTCTTGATGATGAACATGATGTAGGAGATGATATAAGATGCCGTTTGCTGACCAATGATGATCAATTCGCTACTGAGATCAAAGTTCATTCTGTCACTCCTTCTTTAGTGCCATTCCCTAGCGTGGAGGATTTTACTCCAAGAATTAAGCACTAATGGAAGTCCACAAAGCCTGCAAAGAAGAGGACGATGCACTGCTTGCTGAGAGTCCGCATGACATAGGAAAAATACTGGCTACTGTGCTGAAACGCACTACTTCTCTTACCATAGCTCAAAAAGACATAAGTCTACATCATAAAAGCAATGAAGAAGATGTCAGTCAAGCACTCAAACTGGCAAAGACTGCATTGAAAAAGGCTCAGGCTTTCATTGAATAAAAAGTCGACAATGAGCGTAGACATGAGGAGAACTTGGTGAGTATCAAAGAAGAACTGTCCAAGCTGACTGCTGATCAGCAAGGAATCATTCTCAAGTACAATAGCCTAAGTACTCTTGCTGAAAATTGCAATGGGTTTTTCTCTCTGGACATTCACCCAATGATGCAATCCATGTCTAAGGGGGAAGATAAACAAAGAAAATCTTCAAGAAAGAAAACCCATGTTGAAGTGCCATTGACAATAGAACCTCTTGCTGAAAGAGAGCAAAGTTCTAAGAGACGAGCGAAAACAGATTCTGAGTTAAATTCACTAAATCCGAAAAGGAGAAGAACATCTGTTGAAACTCATAAATACTGTCATACCGAGAGTCATCAAGATCTGAATGAAGATGATGATGACAATCAAACAATAGCTCAAGCAATAAGAGCTAGACCAATCACAGCCCTAACTCCTTCTGGCCACTCAAAACATTTCTCTTCTGACTCAAGATCTTCAGCAAGAGATCAAGAAAATGCAAAGTCAAGAAGAAAAAGGCGAAGACAGGAAGAAAAGAGGCTAGCCAGCATTGCCATTGGCTCCGACATTGATTACACAGAGACCAGCAATGAGGAAACAACTCAAAATGTGATCAGAAATGTTCATGGTTGCTGGATCTTAAAGCTGGAAGATGTGTTGGTAAATGATTTCTTTCCAACTGCTGTACTGAATCAAATGTACACTTGGATGGAATGAAAGGTGAAAAGAAAAGAAAGGGATCCTCCTCCCTACCCAAGAAACATTGCTGCAAGATGGCTGAATCTGGAAGTCTTGGTAAGAAGAACATCTATTGGCAAGCTAATGAAGCAAGAGCCCGATTTAATCAAACCAATTGATGTTGCTTACTACTCTGACCGTTTAACCAAGAAGTCAAAGAAGAAATATGGCTTGATTCCTTATGAGTATTTTTATCTCACTGCCAAGGATCAAGAAGAAGATCTTCTCTCGTTAAGAAAGATTCATGCTAACAAAGGAATTTCAGATACACAACTTCTCCATGCCAGCAATTGGGGCATGCACTTGTGGGTGTTGCATTACAAAGAAATGAATGGTGAAAACCATCATTATACCGCCTGCAAGAATGCAAGGATCATTCAGCTTGAAGTCCGTAAGCTACTTGAAGATTACGAAAAGGACTGTGTTGAATTTTCTGCGCTTGCTGAGAAAAGTGTAAGGGAGATTCAGAGGATATCTTCTGCTGGAATAGCGTAAGTCCCTTGTAAAAGCTATGTTTATTTTGTTTGTTGATTTGTGTAGTTATCTCTGTACTTTCTTGTAAACTTACTGAAAGATAACTATCAGCAATAAAGCTTTTGACTCTTATTGGTTTTTGATTATGCAATCTACTTATGCTTACTGTTTTATTATTTAAGTATGCTTGCATTAATCAACTGATTTATTCAACATCAGAAACCTCTAAAAGGGTAACAATTAATTTAGCCATGGATTGCTAACATCAAAAAGGGGGAAATTTGTTAGGAAACTTTTAATTTTGATGAGCAATTAACCATGCTAAATTAAGGAAAGTCCAGTAACTAGTACTCTTAAGGTCCATAGGAATTTAGAATTATAAGGACATTGTAAAAGAGGAACGTTTGCTGAAGCCTTAGTGTAGGTGCTAGATAGGTGTTTTATTCACTTATGATGTATCTTGTTTTCTGAAAAGAAAAACAACCTATTGAAGCATTTGCTGATGATGTACTTTGTTTACACAAACAAACTATTGATGCATTAGAACCGTTTAGAAACTTGAAGAATTCGAAGACTGAAGACAAAAGAAGATTTCTGAAGATGGTATCTACAAAGGCACATGTTGCTCAGAAAGTGAAAACTTCAGCAACAGCTTGCATAAGTGAAAATCTATATGACAGAGTAGGTTGTGCTTGCTGAAACTGAGACTGACCACTTGCTCAAATACATATGTGACCTCCTTGCTGAAAGTACTTGCATTTACGCTCCAACGTTCATATTTGAAGTCGATTCAAATAAACATTAAATGCAAAGTAAGCACCCGAAGAACGTGAAGACTAGAAGACAAATAAAGGACGCTGCTGAAAGTACAAAAGCAAGATAGTGATATCTTAAGGAACAAACCCTTAGAATTTGAAATTCAAACGGCTCCCTTGATTCACTATAAGTAGAGGTCATCCGACAAAGAGTTGAAGTGTGTCAACAACGTGATCAAACTCTCACTTGTGCTTAAACTCTCATACCCTTCAATACTCTTTACTGCCATTGATCTGTTCCAAGACTTAAAGCTTAAAAAAGCTACTTGTGAAGAAGTAGAACATACACGACTAAGAAATTAGTTAAGTGTTCTTTCTTTCGAACAAGAACAAGTTTTGACACCAGAAACAATCAAACTTGTTTACTGCAAAGTATTCAAAGTTTTGTTTCTTAGATTACTTGTTGTAGCTGAATAAGTTATAATCGAGTTATCTCATCTCTCAAACCTCTCTAACTGAAAAACACCCTTTTAGGCGTGAAATTCAGGGGGAACTTAATCAAGCATAGTGTTGCTGATTATAAGTCCCAAGCTTGGTGGAGAACAAGGTTTCGTTCTCTTGTTAGGTTAAAACGAAGCAAGTGTGCTTTGGATTCTGTCGAATCGCTCTAGATAGGTGTTGTAAGGAACCTCAAACTTATCTTAGTGGATTCAGTCCTAGAAAGGACAAAGTGGATTAGTTGAGAGATTACGCCACTCTCAGATACCACTATAAAAGTGTTTGTGTGATTTACTTACTGCATTTAGTTTTCAGCAGAGCATATATATCTGTACACTGTCACTCTGTTAACTTGCTGAAACTATCACTTACTGACAATGAACTTATTGTACAAAGACTTCCGCTCTCTGAATTTAAGTATCAGTAAAACTCGTTACTGAAAAGTAACTAGTACTTGCTGAGAAAGTTAAGTATCACTGAAAAGTAATAAGCCCTTGCTGAGAAAGTTTTTAAACAACGAAAGTTTGAAAAGACTATTCACCCTCCTCCCCCTCTAGTCTTTTCTTGTTGTTTAAAGGGACCAACAACCCCCTTGGTCATGACCCCCAAAAATCTTAGTTTTTTCGCCTTTTCGTCCACCTTTGGGCACCCGTTTTCACTTGTTTTTTGAGCTCTTTCAGGTACTACTCATTTCTAGGAAACGGACACGAACCTTTATCTCAGGGAAGTGTACTTTCAATCCATTTTTCCCTTTCGAATCAACTTTTCTTTGCTTGAGGACGAGCAAAGATTTAGGTTTGGGGAGCGGTCATTGGATTTTCAGTACTATGTGCTCTTTTGGTTCATGTATGCCTGTTGTTAGCTCAAACTCTTGTGATTTGTCGTGTTTTTCTAGTTTTTTTCATGCATATCATCCCTAGATGAGTTGTTGCACGTTGTTGTGTGTGGAGTTTATTGCCAAGTTTCTTCAACTTTTTTATTGAGTAGACTAAGTGTTTATGACCACCGATCATATGTTGCATCACTTTGCAAGTAGTTTGAGGCTTGTCTCGCTTGGTTTGTCACATTCGCATGTGCACTAGTTAATCGTAGTAGTATCGACATCACCTTGAGTGGTGTTTCTTCTGCTGCGGTTCACGATGACCTTATAAAATGATGCATGTTAGAATCTATGGTTGTAACCCGTGTAATTATGTACGTAAGAGACGACAAGTTCTTCACCTCGATTAGAGATTGCCAAATGCCTAGGAAGGAGGTACTGTGAGGTGTGTGATTCCTTGTATTAAACCTATTCTATCAAATAGGTTTGGGGAGGGGGTTGCTTTGTTGATCTTTTCTTTCGTCTTTGAGTCGTTGTGAAGTTTGTCTTCTTTCTTTTCGTCTTTTTGCTCCAACCTGTTCTCTCGAATAGGTTTGGGGAGATGTTTTTTGTTGTTTCGTTGTTTAGAACTACTGCTTGCCTTTATATATAAAAAAATAAAAATAAAAAAAAAGCAAGAGAAAAAAGAAACAAAAGAAAAAAATATATATATAAAAAATAGAATAAAGAAATAAGACCCAAAAAGGCAAAAGAAGAGTCCTTGCAAGCCAAAAAGTAGTCTTTGTAAAGTGTCAAGTGTCATGTAAATAGTTTGTTCTTGTGAAGTTATCGAGTTGTAAATTCTATCTTTGGTTTCGTGTCACCTTTGTCCAAGGCCTGTTCTTGAACACCCTCATCTTGCCATTCAAGAAGTGGTTGAAAGAGACTCATTCTTTGATAGTCTGGATAGAATAGGGGAGTGATTTTTCTCTAGGGAACCCTCCTTCGTTTGATGAGAGCCAGTATCGGTTCGCCCTCTCTTGAGGAAAAGTCTCGCTTGGTGAAAAGTAGTAAGCCCTCGGTTTCATAGGCACGGGCCATTTGTAGTATGATAATATGCATCATTGTGTCGTCGCTGACCAGGTCCAGGTAGAAAATGTTACGAGAGACTCCTTTGTTTAACAAAGTGCACATGAGAATGTGTATATTCGCAATCGAGGCATTCTTCAACCTACTTGCATGTCATGCTCATATGGTCTTTGTTCATAAGCGCTTGGTAGATTCAATAGATTAGTCACTTTACATGGCATGAGACTCCTTTTTGTGTTGCATTTAGATTAGTTTGTTGCTTGAGGACAAGCAAGGGTTTGGTTTGGGGAGATTGATGAACATATTTTTGACGCGTTCATCTTGTCTTTCTTGCCTTCTTTTGCTATCGTTTTGCTTAGTTTTTTGGTTAGTTTTGTAGAATAGTGTGACGTTTTGTGTTTTCTGCATTTTCAGGCACTTAGGTATGAAACGGTATTTTTGGAGCTAAAACCGAGCATTTTTGATTGAAAATGACCCCGTTGAAGTTCCTCGACCACCGTGGCTTTGTTCGTGAGTGCTTGAAAACCAATAAGTGTTGAGAAGGACGAGTCCAAGGCACCCGAGTACCGATCGTGGGCAAATGATTGAGCTTCCAAGTCAAAATCTTCCCCATAGAGCAAGTGAGCCGCTTCCGGAAGCCAAGCCCTCCGCTTGGAAATCTCTGGAATTCCAGAGAAGCTGCCCAGCATCCAAGCGGTCCGCTTGGCAGCAGCCAAGTGGTCCGCTTGGCAGAGCCCAAGCGGTTGATGAACTGAAGATTGTCGGGATCCAATTAATCAAATAAATTTGTATTTAGCCAAAGGCAATTCACAACTACAACGAAAACCGTAGTGTAGCAGTAGAATAACCTCGAGTGTCGATCTCTAAGGACTATAACTAGCTTTATCTAATTTAACTTGAGAATATAAAATAGCAGACGACTTAGCAAAGGTTTTTCTTAACAGATAATGGAGATTGGTGATAGTATGGTCATTCAAAGCATAGCAGGTTAATAATCATGCATAAATTCCCCGGTTTTGCATAGAGATCTTTGATCAATGAGTTGTCCAGATGTAATTATTCAACACTACGAAGATATAGATTTAGATAGATCAAAGATCAATGAATTGTCCAATTGAGTTCCATAATTATTCAACAATACGAAGATAGAGATTTAGATAGATCAAAGAAATAAAGCAATAACTCTAGGTATAATGCGCGATATAGCCATTAGCATAATTATTAACCCTTCGCTAAGAAATCACATACTATCACAAACGAGAAGTTTAGCTACTCATAGTTGTCATGCAATCAACAGAAATCATACCACGAATGAATGAAAACATGATGAAAGATATATAAAAATAAGTAGAAAAACTGTAAGATACAATGTTACCGAAGGTTGTCAATCTCCGAAGAATCGCGATCTTACAAGCTCCAAACTGCTAAGAAAAAGTATCTCCTAAGCTAAGAACCCCCAGAACAGGCTCTCGGAAATTCCTACCTAAAACTACAGAGAAAGGTGAGAGAAAAGGTCTGAAAAAGTATGAAAAACGGAGAAAAACTGAGCAAGTATATATAGGCTTCGAATTGGGTGGGGCGAAGGGCCCCACACACCGGGCGATTCGCCTGGTGTGGGGCGATTCGCCCCACATCCCGAGCGACTCGCCCGGTAGTGTTTTTCGTTTTCGACGCGTTTTTGGATTTCTTCCCCTTTTCGAACTCGGTTTCTGCCTTCTAGTGACCTTCTAGCCTCCAGATTCGGTCCCTAGACTTCAAATCCTATTCGAAATCTTTCAGATACTCCAATTAGGCTTCTGGAACACCAATTCCTTGTCTACTTCAATATAATTGCCCGGAAAACCTCGTTTTTCAACCAAACCTGTAAAATAAAAACTAAAGGGAAACGTGACAATATTCTAATAAAATGCACTAAAATATAGCTAAATTAACATAGAGGATAGCTAAAATAGGTGAAAAAGACTCAAATGGAAGTGTAAAATACACATTCATCAGCGGTCCACTTGGCTTCAGTTACAGAATCGAGATTTTGTCATTAAAACACATTTTCAGTTATTTTTTTCACATTCAGACTTCAACAATCGAAATCTGGAGAGCTCTAAGCCCCAATTTTCACCCTAGAACTCAGATTTACATTGTAATTCACATGGGATTGAGGATTTGGCCATAGGATTGCATGCTATTTTCATCTACGGAGAGGTTTCTATCAATGTCCACCAAATAGTGACAGCTTTGGTGGTAACTGTAAGAAAATACAGTCAGAGTTACCCCTAGGGTACGCAGCGGAATTTCAAAAAAATTTCTTAACATGCAGGTTAATTGATCATGTATATAGCATATATATTAAACACGTCAATTAGAAGACTTACAATACTCCAAAAGCAAGTACAGGTACCAAGTTTTCGTAATAGTCCGGTGAATCTTCTCCTTCGTCGAAGTCGAAGATATCTGCAATACTTTGATTATCTGCAAGACAATAAAAGTTAGTTTCCAGCTCCTTGAACCTCAACCTTGGTATCCACGGATGAACAACTTATCGGAAAGAATGCTAGGATATTCTTTGTGTGGCCAAGAAGATGGGGCGGCGTTTTTCCTCCGGTAGCGTGGCGCGCGCGTGGCTTGGGAGAGGTAGGGGAGAGATTTTATTTTCTCTAAGAAAACTGGTAGACTAACTCTATGTCTGTGTATGTCAAAAGCTTTCTAATAGTCTACTATATATTGTAGTCAATAGAAGTCTAATGAATAATCAATTAGACTTCATAAAGGAATAAGAATCTAATTCTTATCGCACTAGGAAACCAATTCAAGTCTAGATTCATTCCCAATCAAGTTAGAACTCAATCAGAAAAATCTAACTTATCCCTTGACTTCTAATAGAGGAAGAAGTTGAACTCCTTCCCCTACTCCAGTTGCGCGCGCGCGCGCGTACCGAGGGTGATAGGTGGGTCCCGGTTTTGGGACCCACTTATAGTTCTAAGGCAATTCAAACTCCAAGTAGACTTTGCCCATGTGCATATATTAATTCTAAATTAACATATTCTTTCAAATCAAACCTCTATTATATTTCTAAAATAATCTTTAATTGTATTTACATAAAATACAACTAATCAGCCAATTCAATTAATAATTCCAAATCATTAATTGAGCCACAAATTATTATAATTAATTCCAAATCAATTATAATCCATCAATCACAATTAATTCTAAATTAATTGCGATTCCATCTTCAAGGATATTCGGATAAGCTGAATCACCACATAGTGTGACCCATAGGGCCTCATTGTATTAAGCAAGTCCTAGACTAGGCAAAATGGAATTCCAAGACGGTTCCATTTGCAATATTAATACATGAGGACGTTTAAGAGGTTTCTCAAAGAAAAACCCTTTCGTTGCGAAGTCTATTGCGCTCAACGCGGCGATGGTAACGTCCCTTGATCTGACTGACTCGAATGCATCTAGGATCGATGAAGTGTCTATCCCAATAATACATCCACGGGCGTCTTCACTGAGTTGCATGGTGAATCCAATATCTATTATGACCATCATAATAATATTGATACGCTGGCCAGCGGTTTTACCAATCACAACTATGAACGACTATGAGCAGTGCTCTCCTGTGCTACACATGAGAGATGAATCCTTCACATAATCACTTATCATCCCCATTTGTATGTAGCCATAATCCTGGATCGTGTCTTGGGTCAACTGCTTATTCAGAGCTGACATCGACGGGTCCACCAAGGATATGGGGCAACAAATGTGATGATAAAGTCCTGTAAGTCCAAAGGACGACTGGCATCACTTCGACAACTTACCGGTTGCCATAAACACTTCGGTGTAGAGTATACATCGTTGGGAGTGTCCGGTGGGTACTTCCATTGTTCGGTAATCACCCTTCGAACAACTATGCGTAGTTATGGGAACGTTTCTTGATTGTCCAACAATCCGTTCCGTGGCCGTGGGATCGGCTCACACTTGCTCCAACAAGTATAACCTCCACGCATACTAGTCTCAGCTGGTTCATTCAGACCCCTACATCCGAGATGAACCTCGACTATGGAGAGTTTGGGATAGATGATAACTCACATAGCTCCCACTATCTGTGTGATCGGTCATCTATCCGAGGGGACATGTTTAATATCAATACAGACAGGAATAAAGATATGACATGCTGTATGCCTGGTGTAATATAAATATGAAAGCGATACTCAATAGTCAAACAACAAACATATATTATATTATGTTGACCTGTGTAATAGTACATATATGCCCTTAATAAGGGCTGCATGCACTTAATAAAGACTGTCTCTAGGACATATACACTATCAGTAACTTTGTATCAATCTCTTGTCTAGTAGTTTGATCAAATGTCTTTGTGTAACAATTCATATGATTTGATGTTTTCATTATTGAATATGAGTAGCTAAATTCTTTGTGTTGGTGGTAGAATGTAGTTTTTACATGTGTTAGATTATGTTTATGCAGTTTCTTACATGAGATTGTGGTTCAATCTTGCTGCAAATTGCTTCATATGATTCATAGTTGCCTATAAAATATATTCGAATAGAGTATGTGACAAACTCGTGGTCAATGAAAGCTATAGGATTGTATGTTTGTAATTTACAACATGCTAGATAAATGGTGTTAGTGACAAACACCTCTAAAGTATTGATAGTGATCTTTTATGATGTGTGTCTTGAAAGTTACCTAGACGGGTGCTTAGCAGACTTAGTCGAAGGTTTTACGCACTGAACTTGTGAGCATATTCGTAATCCATACATGTTAATTCGATTTCTACCACCAACCATTTTCCTTCGTTGATTACAAACAAGTCTGATTCTAGTTTGCTGTAGTTGAAAACCGTTTTCGAAACCACTCTGATTTCGTTGACTGAAATTTCATACAGAAACCTCAAACAAAGCCACGTTAGGTCTCGAGAGAACCACACTCGGGGACAACTTGCCATTGCACTCTGATTTGTGTAGTGATAAGTGTTCTTTGGCTTTTAAACGAATTTAATTGGTGAAAGAACGACTCATCATCCACGTGTGGCCGCCTGTAAACCATAACCCATTCCTTTAACATACCCGACTTGTGTCCTCGTGCAGACTTCACAATCCCAGACTCCGGGACAGGCTCTTCACCATCTGCAACATTCTGTCTTTGCATTTCCACCATCTCATCCTGCATCATATAACACATGATCACCTAATGCATATGAAATTATTAAAATGGGCAGACATATTAAAAAATACTGGATTTGCTTACATATTTTCTCTTTGCAGCTGGGCTAATAAAATCACCTCCCTTCTTCTTGCTTGTTCGAGTCTCTTTGAAGAACTCGATCTCACTTTTGACAGCCTTCAAGGTTTGTATCAAATAAGAAAATATTAACATTGCGTTGACACTCAACGAAACGAAAGTAAACAATGGCGTATAACAGGCTATACCTACTACCAATAGTATTACAGGAGAACAAAGTAGCAAAACATATCTATCATTCCATTATACTCCAAGTTAAATAAACCAAAGTATGCTAGACCGTTTGTTATGTTAATTCCATTTGCAACATACACAGCTACTGGACCAAATCACAACTCATAATTCCTTATTCAAGCTGCACACTTAACTTGAAATGCAGAGCAACATGAATCCATCTACTTTCAGAACAATATATATCGCAAATTTACACAGTCAATCTATCGTACAACTCCCAAAACCTTGAAAGTACTAATGTGCACATTTTGAAAACCGACATTAAATTATCAATTGAATCAGTAGTGTACCATCTTTTTGAATCTTGTAAAGAAAGGTGTTCTTCCAGTTGTTTGATTGAATGGCATCTTACTACGATTCCCCTTATTGGTTTGTGACCGTTTATGCAAATTACGTAATTATCATAAGATATCATATTATATCAACTAATATCTTAACTAATATATACATTAACTAATGCAAAAATTAATAACCTGGAATTTTTCGGATTCAATGAAGTCACATGCCAATTTCCACCTCTCTAAAGTAATATCGTCCCTTGGTTGGTAACATTTGTGCAATGTATTCCTCCCGCGGATATATGTTGTCTTGAACTTCTGGTCACTGATGCCCTGGACCCTTTCAGTTTCTCTATCTTCAACTTCGAAGATGTGCTGAAAATAATTAAATACACTCTTGTAATCAGTCAGCAATACACTACCCATAACTCAAAACTTGAGGAAATAATTTTACATACAGTAAGTCTAGCATAACAGACGTCTTTGCTATTGTCTGGCATTGTATCCCAACCAACTATGTACTTTCCTATTTAAGCTTGGCCCTTGACGATCATTCCAACTGCAGAGCTGACTTGTTCATCATTACTCACGGAGACAATTTCTCCGGGCAAGAAAGAGATCTTAATCTTCCCATTCTACATCCACAGAAACCACTATATTAACTAAAGGTGGAAGCAACTATATTAACTAAAAAATCAAGAAAAAAAATGTAAAATGAAAAAGGAACAAGGTCACTGGTATATGGATCCTAAGTTTTGTTTTGCAAAGTGATGTTCGTTACATGCAAACACGTTCCAGAACTTAAATGTGACTTGTACAAGGTTGAAAGTAGGCCAAAGACTTGACATTTATCATGTAATCCTAAAATAATTATAAATCGGAGAAAAACAGGAAAAATAAAAAATAAAATAAAAAAAAGGACTTCACCAACTTAATGAATAATTAAGAAGAATAATGAAAAGGACAACCACACTAGGAGATAACTTGCGAACATATTTTTCCAACGATTCGCCACGGGAAACACCACGAGGTTCTCTCTTCGGCTCTGAAATTATAAATATAAAATAAAATTTATGAAGTAAGTCCAATATATGATAAGTCTTGTTGGTTTTGCAATATATAGATCAAAGTTGAATGAATTTACTCACTTGGTTTTGCATGGGCTATATCTTTTCCAGCAGCTGTATCATCTCCAACAGCCGTATCATCTCTAGCAACAATATCTTCTTCATGGGCTGTATCTGAGCCGTTATGTGAAAATTCCAACTGATTGCTCTCTTCAGGTTCCGGAGGAGTGATCGTTGGCTCTGGCTGTTCGGTGATAGCTGGACTTTTCTCTTTATTGAGCTATGGAGATGATCCCTGACTCTTTGTGATGATTTCATGTTGTGTGGATTCAATGTCATTCTGAGCAGGAGTTTGTGATGCCTTTGGAGCCTGATTACCCTTTGAAACTGCGGACATAGTTGGCGGATTAACCTTTGGAGCTTTGGAGGCAGCATGTTGAGCTTCAGAGACATTAGTTGATGTTCCATTTGCACGACCAGGAACCGTACTTGCCATCATTGCCCTGAGATCGTTAAGTGGAGTTAGCTGTGGTATCACCCTTGAACGAGTGTTGACTGCAGGACTTAGACGTGCATTATGCAGTTTCCACCCTTTACGACCTAATGTTGTCCTTTTGCTTTTGCTCCTTGCAAACAGTTAAGCATAAATCAGACATATTGTAGTAATGAAATAATAACATCATTCATATAACTTTAAAAAAGCCCTTAATAACTAGGGAAAATTACCATATACAGAAGAAGAGGTCTTCTGGGCAGAATCCATGTCATAGTAGTTAATTTTTCATTTTTTTTCCTGATTTTCCTCATATTTTTTCTAATTTCTGGTTTTGCCTACAACAACTTCTAGGTATTTTGATAGACAGTAGCATCCAATCTATGGGAACAATTCATATCCAAATAGTCCATTTTTCCCTTTTTTTGTTCTTATTAATTATGGTATCAATCTATCTACTTTTTTGGTTTGCACTCATATAATATTTAAAGGTATATGAGAAATCAACAAAAATGTTCATATACACTTTCATCAAATTTCTACCAAACATCATTTATATAACCTTTAACAATTGTACATGAACCTAGCAAAACATTAATATACACTAGCATCACATTTCTTGTAAGAATCCATGTGATACTAGTGCATTTTTCTTTTTCTTGTAGATAGTTAAGTATAAATCACTCATATTGGAGTGAAGAAATAATGCATACAAATATAAGAGTTTACAAGAAGTAAAATTATACCTTGCATCTCAAGCCACTTTGTTTTCATTGATTCTGTATCCTTAGAAGGGTCTGAAATAAAAGATGCATGACCTTAACATGTTTATAACTTATCTCAATCAACATGTATGTGAAGAATCAAACCTGAGGGCTTGGCCTTTTTAACCGGGGCATTACCCTTTTTAAACATCGTTTTTTCCCAGCTTCACCAGAAACATTTAACCAGATCATGTATGAGGCACCATAGTATTGGAAACTGATTAAATAATAGAAAATCGGAAGTTTTGAGATTGACCTGTACTTTGCTTCTCACCAGTCTTTCCCTTTGTACGAGGTTGAGATCTTTTCACAGGTGTAGCACCTCCTCCATAACACCGCTTAGTCATACCAGGTTGCTCTACGAGTAAAATATTTACAAGTAATCAAAAGTCTGAGAAGAAACCACTAGTATATATGGTGGCCGTAAAATTGAAAGTTATGCACTAACAGTATTCGACTCATATAATTACCCTTTGTTCTTAGGCTTTTGTAAGCAGGCTGCTCGTCGTCGGTTTCTGATCCTGACAAAGTATAAGTGTTGGCTTTCTCCCCAGCTTCTGTGGCTATTGTTTTCTTTGCCATTTCAGCTTTCGATTTTCTAACCCCGTTGAGTGCTGATAAACCTGGCGACATCTATGATTGAAGTTGTACAAGAAAGATTTATAAATGTTGATGACTAACATACAAGACCAAACAAGGTAATGATTTTAACTAATCGAATAACTAGGGTAATCTTAATCCTCATCAAATGTACTTGATTATTTAGGGATGCATATGAGAGTGCATTAAAAGAAAAAAATTAACAGATTTGTCTTTCATTCAAGCACACAGCAGCACACTTGCTAATCAATATCATATACTTATAACCATAACCATTCCATCAAAATACTGATCCATGGGTGATATGCAAAGCAAACTCACACCAAGCCTACAATTTCAAAACACACACCAAAGAACACAATGCAAAGGGATATCAAACATAAGGTCATAGATCACTGCCTATATCTTCATTGGACAGGGAATTCATGATCTATTCATATAATCGTAAATTTTATGATGCTCAGAGTTCGAAACGGCGATTACAGTCATATTACACCTAATATTGATCTCATGCATGATAATATCAGATCATAATTACGAATTGCTGGAAGAATGTATTTTAATTTTCATGAAAGCACGGAAGAAATAACAAGCCAGAGATCGATTAAGCCCCTTCGAAGTGCATGTCCATATTACCACAGAAACTCGTAAAACATTGAGATGGATGTCACCTGAAATTGACTGGCTAAGAAGAAGATGGATGCACCTCGATGATCGCCGTTACTAGAAGTCGGATAGTGAGAGTAAGGGTTTTGCCGTAATGGAGAGAGATAGTAAAGAGATAGTGGGTTTTGTGTGTTTTGGTTTGTTTTTTGAAAGTCCAAAAATTAGTCAAAAATTTTAGAATGGAGGGAAAAAAGGAATTTCGTTTCCCTTTTACTTTGCTTTTATTTTTGTTAAAATTAACTCAAATTACATTCCTTATTAATTTTATTATTACTGTTATTATTAGCAGTTTATTATCATTATTTCTAAAATTATTATTATCATTACTATTATAAATAGTAATAATATTATTAATGTTAATTATCATTAGTATTACTTTATGATTTAGGGTATAGGGTTAGGGTGTAGGGTTTAGGGTTAGTGTATAGGGTTTAGGGTAAAAATCGTTGGTCCAACATATAACACGTGCCGCACTTGACTGAGCAACATCGACGTATACGCATATTGTTGAACATCAGTCGTAATGATGATACATCGGAATTTATAATGTAAGTGTTCATGCTACTGGGAAACAAACAACGTATGTCTCGTCGGTGCATAGCAATTAAGAACGTAAGTAGTCTTTATAATAACATAGAAATATAAGAATGTAATCCTGGATGGTACAGAGCAATTGACTTGTGAGGCTTAAATAGTGGAACACAAGTGTTGGTGATACATGGAAATTAAGAACGTGAGTGTTGATGATACAAAGCAAATGACTTGTGAGACTCATATACATTGTGGAACGTAAGTATTTCATCTGTCCAGGGAACTCACATGGCGTGCATCGCAGTTTTCCACGTTTTTTGCCTCGATTTTCCTTTTTTTATTGTGGTCTTGCGTAAATTATCATTTAAAGATATATCAATTAAAGATCACTTGTAAGCTGTCAAAGTGTCAAAACCAGCAATAGATCGATGGACGTCCATGTTAGTGCCTTGACTAACTAGACCGGTCACTCTTGGCACACTAGACCGGACATTAATTCATCATAACAACTCCCTCTCTTCCTCAACACGCATCACACTTCAATTAAAAAAGAAAGAAAGCAGCCGATCGATACGTCTTCTGCTTCATTCTTCCGTCTCATTCTTACCTATATACCCGTTTTCAACGAGCAAGCAAAGAACAATGGCTGACAATGGCGCAGTTCATAACAATGGTGCAGGTGCAGGTGCCGATGAGAATGGAGGAGGGCCGGTTGATGCTCGACTTATTCAAGGTAAGGAAGAATTGAATTGTGTTCTTGATATTAATTATTCATATATCAATTAGTTCATCTTCACCTTATACATGAAATTTGTTGATTCCACATGTAATGGGAATGCTAATTGCTTACCAATTTGACTTCAAACTTGATAACTAACTTGCTTCATGCAGAGAATACCATAGCCCTATGCTTTCTATTTTTTAACAATGGTTAGAGGTTAGATTTTTGGATGAATATTCAATTTCTTCATCTGATCCTCAGTTTCCGCTGTTATAGTTTGTTGTTTACTTATTAGAACCTGTACATTTGTTGTTGTTTAGGATATCTTGAATTCCTGTAGACAGTGTAGTTTTCTAATTGGTTTTCTGTCATCTACACAATTGAACGCAAGAACTGTATCATTATGTAGATTACTGTAATGCCTCTTTGTAGTATTGTTGATTTTTTGCATGTTTGACTCCATACATTGTTTTTACAGGGCCTCCTCCTACTTTACACTCAATCATATGCCGTGTGGGAGGGAGATGGAGGACAATGCCCGAAGGATTGCGATACTGTGGAGGCGCTACTCACTATATCCACTGGGTAAACCACCATTTGTTTAGCCTGTCAGATCTTTTTATGGATGTGATCAAGATGAGAGTTCCGGGACCTCTACCAAAGAGGTTCTAGTATCATGAACACCGGAAAGAATATCCTCAAGGGCTGGTTACCATCGAAGACGATCCTCATCTTGAGGATATGTGGGTGAATGTCCTAGTGCATGGAGCAGGAGTTGCGGTGATATTTATGCAAGGCGTGGTACGTGAGTTGGTTGATGGTACAGATGAAGTTGCATATACTCTGCCAGACCAAGTTCCAACTGTTCAAGAGGACTACGAGATAGCTGGCCACTACCGGCTTGCAAAATTGAGCCTGGCCAATGAGGAGTTTCAGGATCCTTACACCTTGTGGAAAGAACGAAATACAGGGGTTGACTGGTACATGTCTGGTGATGCTATCCCTCGAGTTATTGGGGTGTGACGGAGTATTTTGAGTTCACTTTTTATTTTTTTCTGAATTTTCTTCTTATTTTTGCTGATTTTTCCTCTCATGTCTTACTACTTTTTGGTTTTGCAATTGAGAACTAACATAACTTGAACAACATTGAAAAGGCTATAATAGGTTGGGAAAATCTTCTTAAACACTAGAAGATCATTTCTGGGAAGAATCTAGTAATAGTAGGTAATTTTTCTATTTTTCTCCGAGTTTCCTCTCAACTTTATATATTTCTGGATTTTCAACTTGTTAGCATCCAAACTTCATGAACATAAGTTTACAAAGCCTTGATGAACTTGATAAGAGGTCCATTTACACTAGAAGAGGTTTTACGGGCATAATCAATGAAATAGCAGTCCATTTTTCTATTTTTCTCTGATTTTTCAAATTTATTTTCCTATTTTCTGACTTTGCTACTTGATATCAACCAAACATGATGCACATAAGTCTAAAATGCCTAAAGGAACTTGGGGAAATGGCCATATACACTAGAAGAGGTTTGGTTGACAGAATCAATGTAACAACAGTCTATTTTTCTCTTTTTCTCTGATTTTTCAAACATTTTTTCATATCTTCTTACTTTGCTACCTGATATCAACCAAACATGATGCACATAAGTCTAAAATGCCTAAAGGAACTTGGAGAAGTGGCCATTTACACTAGAAGAGGTTTTACGAGCAGAAACAATGAAACAACAGTCCATTTTTCTATTTTTCTCTGATTTTTCAAATTTATTTTCCTATTTTCTTACTTTGCTACTTGATATCAACCAAACATGATGCCCATAAATGTAAAATGCCTAAAGGAACTTGGGGATGTGGCCATATACACTAGATGAGGTTTTTTTGACAGAATCAATGTAAGAGCAGTCTATTTTTCTTTTTTCCTCTGATTTTTCAAACATTGTTTCCTATCTTCTGACTTTTCTACTTGATATCAACCAAACATGATCTTTTGTGTTGTTCTCAACTTTTAGTCAGCACCATATGACTAAAAGTTGAACAATATTATGCACAACATTGAAACTATTCTTTTCGCTTTTTTTCTTAATGGACCTTTCAACATATGAGCTATGCCTTTCCTCTATTAATTACTCAGCTGATCTTATCTCTATTCTTGGGGAAGTGGAGATGTCAGTTTGACCATTGAAAACTGGTTTCCTTTAAATGAATGGCTATGAATGCTTGTTATGTGTCTATATATACCACTACTTGTTATGTGTCTATATGTGTGTACATTAAAGCTTATTCCAGTAACCTCTCTACAACCTTCTTCTCCTACGTTTGCCTACTTCCACCAGAAAATATGACCTACTACAATACTGGTGCTCACTTTTCTCCTTCTGATGGCGGTGACTTGGATACAATGATACTCTCTCGTTCGCTAAGTATCATTTCCAAATTCACCGTTCATCCAGTTGCAAAACCTATTTCTTTGCCAAAACCTAGAGGTCGACCTAAATCCAGAAGAGTGAATCATTGGCTTTCCTCTATTTGGAAATTTTCTTTCTTCATAAAAAGGGGGAGAAGAGTTTCCATGAATATGGTAGCATGGCGTAATGATTCTACAGAATATGCTAGCAAGCGTAATGCCTCCTAGCTGATCTGCAGCTCCGTCTTTTTCGTTTCTACTCTCCCTCCTACATCACGGGGATGCAGTAGTCAGATTTTGTCCAAGGCGGTGCATCAATGCTTGTTTGCCACAGGCCCCCCGTACCCTCAAGCAGTCAATTAGCTCGTTTCTCAAGGACGTGGGTGGATGCTTGCTGCCTTGGAGAACGGAGAAAGAAATAGAGTAGAGATAAAAGGCATAGCCGAGATTGTCGGATCAATCGAAAAGCTATGCACAACTAGTCTTACTTTCTATTTTTATGTTCGACTTATATAAAGATCTTTGTAAGAGTTAGGTGTGGAGAAATAAGGTGGTTTAGGAGTAAATTTGTAAAACATTGTAATTTGTTTTCCATTGAATGAATAAAGATGTTGTTGAATGTCGAAAATTATGTTCTGCATTTTACTTGGTCTTATTTGTGACTGTTCATATACAGGTAACTTTCTATTTTTCTCCGAGTTTTCTCTCAACTTTATATATTTTGTGGATTTGCAACTTGTTATCATCCAAACTTCTTGAACATAAGTTTACAAAGCCTTAATGTACTTGATAAGAGGTCCATTTACACTAGAAGAGGTTTTGTTGGCAGAATCAATGAAATAGCAGTCCATTTTTCTATTTTTCTCTGATTTTTCAAACATTTTTTCCTATCTTCTGACTTTCCTACTTGATATCAACCAAACATGATGCACATAAGTCTAAAATGCCTAAAGGAACTTGGGGAAGTGTCCATTTACACTAGAAGAGGTTTTGTTAGCAGAATCAATGTAATAACAGTCCATTTTTCTATTTTTCGAACATTTTTTCCTATCTTCTGACTTTGCTACTTGATATCAACCAAACATGATGCACATAAGTCTAAAATGCCCAAAAGAACTTGGGAAGTGGCCATATACACTAGATGAGGTTTTGTTGACAGAATCAGTAATAGCAGTCCATTTTTCTGTATATCAACAATATCTATATATATATATATATATATATATATATATATATATATATATATATATATATATATATATATATATATATATATATATATATATATATATATATATATATATATATATGTATATATATATATATATGTATATATACACACACACACACACACATTGGCAAATAAAATGCTAAAATTTCAACATCTGTTTGTTCAAAGTTTAATTTTTAACACCATTAGTAGACAAATAAAATGCAATTGTTCTTCAGCCAAATCATAAAAGTGATCACAATACAGTAAAGGTAAATCAACATGCAAAAAAAGTAAAGTAAACTGCTCCATGGATTCAAAGTAAATTCACAAATGGTAAATGTGAAGCACATTTTCATTTCATTTTAAGGAAACAATCACATTACATCCATAAAGAAGCCACAGTTTACAAATCAATCCAAACCATAGCTTGTGCATGTGATCAACAAAAGTCTTAAATATCAACCAAACAAAACTTCGTAATACTATACTAACCTACGGAGCGCGAACGTTTAGAAATAGAGCAACACTGAAAGTCACGAGCAACGCAGCAACCGCGTTGCAAATTTGTTTCATCTCCTCCTTCTTCTATTCTTCTTTTTCCAATTTCTCCAGTTCGCCAAGAAACATTTGTTTATCAAAGCGCTCTTTGAATTTGCTAATTCGATTCTCAAGCTCCCTCAATCGCTCATTGTAGCCCCATCTCCTTTTCTCATAGTCACCCAAATTATCATAATCATCAATATATTGAGAATCAGTCATGCCAAATTCGGGTGGTGTCTCTTTAACTACATCAATTTCTTCGTCTTCGTCCTTTGTCACTGCCATTGCCATATCCTTCTCCACTTTCAGACATTGTCTATAGAAGAATTGATCCTCCAGGTTGTCAATCCTGTGCTCGTACCCCACCAATAGTGGCTCATAATCAGAGAAATATTATGTATTCATCGAACTACCATACCCTCCACTAACATCGCTCGAATCGGAGACCCAATTCTCCTTCATTATCAGACGTGAAATCGGCCAATTGGTATTCAAATAGGGTTATTAGTCGTTCTGGACTTCTGGTGATAAGTTGACGGCAGAAACCACAAGGATGAAAACTAATAACGAAGTTAAACCACTCGAATTCACTTTTTATAATTCGCCTAATAAATTTAAAAAGGAGGGAGGGAGGGAGGGAAATGAAAATCTTGTTTTTACAATGTGGAGGGAACTGTAATTTTATGGGGTGTTAGGGTATAGGGCATAGGTTTTAGGGTTTAGGGTAA
The DNA here is from genome assembly GCA_028274465.1 of Plantago ovata. NCBI lineage: Eukaryota > Viridiplantae > Streptophyta > Magnoliopsida > Lamiales > Plantaginaceae > Plantago > Plantago ovata. The sequence goes on along the minus strand of CM051456.1, from coordinate 35,941,097 downwards.
AAAATATTAGTTCCATAACATGACTTTTACTTCAATGAGCAACGTAGGTGGAGACGCATGTGGTTGAACGTAAGTCTTAATTTTGATATAGAGAAAATTTATAATGTAAGTGTTCATGGTACTAGGAAATTAAGAACGTTAGTTTTAACGATGCATAACAATTGAGAACGTAAGTAGTCTTCAGAATACATAGTAATACAAGAACGTAAGTGTTGATGATATAGTGCAATTGACTCGTGAGACTCATCTTTTTTTTTTTTTTTTTTGTTGCGTCTCGTGAGACTCATCTAGTGGAACTTAAGTGTTGATGATATAGTGCAATTGACTCGTGAGAATCATCTAGTGGAACGTAAGTGTTGATGATATGGTGCAATTGACTCGTGAGACTCATCTAGTGGAACGTAAGTGTTAAATGATATCGTGCAATTGGCTCGTGAGACTTATCTAGTGGAACGTAAGTATTTCAATTGGTTTCGCGGCACCCATAGAGCGTCTACGCCGTTTTTCAGTTGAGATCCTCGAAAACGGGTTCGAACCTAAAATTCTTAGACTTATGTGATTTTTTGAGTTTTTTAGTTATGTAAAATTACGGGTTTAACTTAAAATTCAAAATTTGATAAATTTTGAATAAAATATTATATTTGGAATATAATTAGAATTATTCTGTAACGTATTTTGGACTCCGTGTGAAGGAAATCGTGAGTTGTGCTAGGTAGTTATAACTACCCATCTTTATGTACCAAAAATACCCTTCTGGATCAAATTATTTGTTCTTCAAAGGGAGGGCATTATGGTCAATTAACATTGTTTGAATTTTCCCTCAAATTCCGTAACTACCCATGTTGAATTTTTTGAATTTTTTAACATTTTCCTTCCAACTTGAATATAGATTATACTTCCTCCATTTCATTAATAAATTCCTCTTCGGTCAATACCCTTCATGTTTGACCGCACGTTACTGCTAAATTATACGATGCAATTCTTTTTTAAATTTATATAAATTTCATAAGTTAGTAGATAGTATTTTTAATATTTTTTTTAAAAACATTTATGAATATAATTTAGGTGTAATATAAGGGTCAAATATGACTACCATTGACCAAAGAGGAAGTTTGTAATAAAATGGAGGAAGTATATAAGAATTCTAACTGGTAGTAGATGTATCAACATTAAAAGTAAAAATTGTCATAAGTTCAAAACACAGGATCATGAGATGACAAAAGATTCAATGGGACAACAGACTTCAAAAGCGGAAGGGGATGACTTGAATTGCTTGATTATGTTCCGGTAAGCTGCGAGGTGCCTCCGGCAACGGATTGCAGTTTTCAGTAACATACCAGTTTGGTACAAAGTGTTGGTCCTTTTAAACAACAAGAAAAGACTAGAGCGGGGGAGGGGGGAGGGTGAATAGTCTTTTCAAACTTTCGTCGTTTAAAAACTTCCTCAGCAAGTGCTTATTACTTTTCAGTAATGAGTTTGCTGGTACTTAACTTTCTCAGCAAGTACATGTTACTTTTTAGTAACGAGTTTACTGGTACTTTAAAAACAGAGTGCGGAAGACTTTATAAAATAAGTGCTTTTCAGAGAGTGCTAGTTTTAGCAAGTGAGCAGAGTGACAGTGTACAATAAGTATAGCTTGCTGAAAACTAAATGCGGTAAAGTAAATCACACAAACACTTTTTATAGTGGTATCTGAGAGTGGCGTAAACTCTCAACTAATCCACTTTGTCCTTTCTAGGATTGAATCCACTAAGATAAGATTGAGGTTCCTTACAAATCCTATCTATAATGATTCTTCAGAAACCAATGCACACTTGCTTCATTTCCAACCTAACTAGAGAACTGTAACCTTGATCTCCATCAAACTTGGGAATTATAATCAGCAACACAATGCTTGATTAATTCCCCCTGAATTTCACGCTTGAAAAGGGTGTTTATCAGTTAGAGAGGTTTGGGATGAGATTGTAAGAAAATATGGTCAGAGTTACCCCTAGGGTACGCAGCGGAATTTTAAAATTTTCTTAATATACAGGTTAATTGATTATGCATATGTCGTATATATATAAACACGTCAATTAGAAGACTAACCTTACTTACAAAGCAGCTTCCAAGTCTTCGTAATAATCCGGTGTATCTTCTCCTTCGTCGAAGTCGAAGATATCTACAATGCTCCTTATATCTGCAAGACAATAATAGTTAGTTTCCAGCTCCTAGAACCTCAACCTTGGTATCCACGGATGAACAGCCTATCGGAAGAATGCTAGGATATTCTTTATGTGACCAAGAAGAAGGGGCGGCAATTCCTCCAGGTAGTGGTGCGCGCGCGTGAGGCTAAGATTGAGGGGAGAGTTTTTATTTTTTCTAAGAAAACTGGGTAGAATGACTGTCAAAGTCTGTGTCTGAAACTGTGTGTAAAACTCTCTCTAATAGTCTACTATATATAGTAGTCTATAGAAGCCTAAAGCATAACCAATTAGACTTCGTAAAGGAATAAAAATCTAATTCTTATCGCACAAGGAAACCAATATCAATCCTAGATTCATTCCCAATCAAATTAAAACTCAATCAGGAAAATCTAACTTATCCCTTGGAGTTCTAATAGAGGAAGGAGTCGAACTCCTTCCCCTTATCCGGCCACGCGCGCGCACGCGCCTTGTCCTACGGTAGGTGGGTCCCACTTTTGGGACCCACTTATATTTCTAAGGCAATCCAAACTCCAAGTAGATTTTGCCCAAGTGCATATGTTAATTCTAAATTAACATATCCTTTCTAATCGAACCTCCATTATATTTCTAAAATATAATCTTTAATTGTATTTACATAAAATACAATTAATTAGCCAATTCAATTAATAATTCCAAATCATTAATTGAGCCACCAAATATTATAATTAATTCCAAATCAATTATAATCCATCAATCACAATTAATTCCAAATTAATTGCGATTCCATCTTCAAGGATATTCTGATAGGCTGAATCACCACATAGTGTGACCCATAGGGCCTCACTGTATTAAGCAAGTCCTAGACTAGGCAACATGAAATTCCTAGACGGTTCCATTTGCAATATTAATACGTGAGGACGTTTGAGAGGTTTCTCAAAGCTAACCCTTTCGTTGCGAAGCCTGTTGCGCTCAACGCGGCGATAGTAACGTCCCTTCATCTGACTTGCTCGAATGTATCTAGGATCAATGAAGTGTCTATCCCAATAATACATCCACGGGCGTCTCAAGGAGTTGCTTGGTTAAGATATACTTATGACCATCATAATATATCATTTGCACTGGCCAGTGACTTTACCAACACAACTATGCAGACTATGAGCAGTGCTCTCCTGTGCTACACTTGAGAGATGAATCCTTCACAGAATCACTTATCACCCCCATTTGTATTTAGCCATAATCCTGGATCGTGTCTTAGGTCAGCTGCTTATTCAGAGCTGACATCGACGGGTCTACCAAGGATATGGGGCAACAAATGTGATGATAAAGTCCTGTAAGTGCAAAGGACGAATGGCATCACTTCGACAACTCACCGGTTCCCATAGACACGTCGGTGTAGAGTATACATCGATGGGTGTGTCCGGTGGATACTTCCATTGTTCGATAAAGCTTCTTCGAACAACTATGCACAGTTATGGGAACGTTTCTCGATTGTCCAACAATCCGTTCCGTGGCCGTGGGATCGGCTCACACTTGCTCCAACAAGTATAACCTCCACGCATACTAGTCTTGTCAGGTTCATTCAGACCCCCACATCCGAGATGTACCACGACTAGGGAGAGTTTGGGATAGATGATAACTCATATAGCTCCCACTAACTGTGTGATCGGTCATCTATCCGAGGGGACATGTTTAATATCAATACAGACAGCAGTAAAGATATGACATGCTGCAGCCTGGTGTAATATAAATATGAAAGCGATACTCAATAGTAAAATGCAAACAAACATATATTATATTACGTTGACTTGTGTAATAGTACATATATGTCCTCTATAATGGCACCATGCCCTTAGTAAGGACTGTCTCTAGGACATATACACTATCAATCTCCCACTTGGACTAGAGCCAGTCACCTTTATGCCTAATGCCCAGATTAGCATAATGTCTTAAGTGGACTTCCACTGATAAGACCTTAGTGAAAGGATCTGCCACGTTGTCCGTGGTAGAGACACGTTCTATACTAACTTCTCCTCTATCTATAATCTCACGTATAACGTGATATTTTCTAAGTACATGTACGTTCTTGTTTGTAGATCTAGGCTCCTTAGCTTGAGCGACGGCGCCCATATAGTCCCAATAAATCGTTATTGGACTAGGAGCAGGAACAACCCTCAATTCCTTCAAGAACTCTGAAATTCAGACAGCTTCTTTCGAAGCTTCTGATCCAGCAATGTACTCGGCTTCTGTGGATGAGTCAGAAATCGTGGCTTGCTTAGAACTCTTCCAACAGATAGCTCCCCCGTTCAATTTGAATACGTATCCTGTTTGTGACTCAAAGTCATCAGGATCTGATTCAAATCCAGCGACGACATAACCAGACTTCATTAATTCTGGTTCTCCAGCACACACCAAGAACATTTCTTTAGTCCGTCGAAGGTACTTAAGAATGTTCTTTACAGCAGTCCAGTGAGGTACTCCTGGATTCTGTTGGAGTCGACAAGTGACACTAAGCGCATGTGCCACATCGGGCCTTGTGCAATTCATTGCATACATTATAGACCCTACTGCCGAAGCATAGGGCACACGACTCATTGCTTTTCTTTCTTCATCAGTTTTAGGACTATCCTTAACTGATAAGACAATCCCATGCCTAGCTGGGAGAAAGCCTCTCTTTGAGTCGTCCATCTTATAACGCTTCAGTATTTTGTCGATGTAGGTGGACTGTATCAATCCTAACATCCTCTTGGATCTATCTCTATAGATCTTGATCCCTAGGATGTCCACCCAAGTCCTTCATTGAGAAGGTACTTGATAACCAAACTTTAGTCTCTTCTAGCGTAGAGACATTGTTTCCCATGATCAAAATGTCATCAACATATATGATCATGAAAACGACTCCCTTGTCACTGTGTCTCGCGTAGACACAGGGATCTTCCTTGCTTCTGATGAAGTCAAATGATTTGACAGCTTCATCAAAGCGGATATTCCAGCTCCTTGACGCTTGCTTTAGCCCATAGATGGATCTTTGTAATTTGCATACAGCAGTTGGCCTGGTTTTGCTAATAAAACCTTCCGGTTGTATCATATAGACCTCTTCCTCAAGGTTGCCATTGAGGAAGGCTGTCTTTACATCCATCTGCCAGATTTCATAATCATAGTAGGCAGCTATCGCAAGTAGAATTCGGATGGACTTCAATTTTGCTACTGGTGAAAAGGTTTCATCGTAATCGATGCCATACCTTTGCGTGTAGCCTTTCGCCACAAGCCTAGCTTTGTGCGTTTCTACCTTGCCATCGGCATCTGTCTTTCGTTTAAAGACCCATTTGCACCCAATTGGTCTAACCCCTTGGGGCAAGTCTACCAAGTTCCAAACTTGGTTCTGGTACATTGAATCCATTTCTAATTCCATGGCCTCTTGCCATTTGTCTGAGTCAATATCAATTATTGCCTCTTTGTAGGTCTCGGGATCTTCCCGATCTTATAAACTGACATCAAGTTCACTGATGACTTTGCTTCTGAGGTCCTCTAAGGATCCTCTTCGACCTACGGAGCTCGACTTGTTCTGGTGCTTTTCTTTTCTGGCTTCGTGTAACACGAACATTATCAGTGGGTACTGATGCAGCTGGTCGTTGGGCGCGACCCTGTTCCCTTGCGGGAGGTTGCTCTTGTGCAACTTGTTGCACAGGTTGGTTGACAACGGGTTCTATTGGTGTGGTTTCAACTGTTGATCTAATCATAGGACTCCCACTGACTATGACATGCCTAGCAAGTGTCATATCATCACCCTTGTCTGCTTCGAAAGCTCCCACTGAACTTGAGTCCAAATCAGAAGATTTAGAGACCTGATGTTCGCGCGTGTCAAAGTCTTGAATTTCTTCAAGTTCTATCATATCATCTAACCTCTCTTCTTCGAGGTATTCAACTTCTAAAAACTTCACGTTTCTAGACACGATCACCTTGTGATCTTCAGCATGATAGAATTCATAGCCTCTCGTCTGACGAGGATAGCCTATGAAATATACTTACACCCTTGGCATCTAACTTATCAGTGAGCATCAGCTTGACTATCGCAGGACAACCCCAAGGTCTAAGATAGCCTAGTGAAGGCTTCTTTCCCTTCCATAACTCATAAGGAGTTTTCTCCAGTGATTTAGATGGTACACGGTTCATAATGTAGATTGCAGTTTGTAGTGCATATCCCCACAGATACTTTGGAAGAGTTGAGAATCCAATCATTGATCTTACCATGTCTAACAGGGTTCGATTCCTCCTCTCAGACACACCGTTTAACTGTGGTGTTCTAGGAGGAGTCCATTGCGATTGAATCCCATTTTCCTTCAAGTAATCGATAAATTCTTCACTAAGGTATTCACCTCCTCGATCTGATCGAAGAGTGACTATCCTTAGGTTCAATTCATTCTCGACCTCATTCCTAAACTCCTTGAATTTCCCAAAGGTCTCGGATTTATTCTTCATAAGATAAATATATCCATACCTTGAGAAATCGTCAGTAAAGGTAACGAAGTAAGGATAACCCCCACGCGCATGGACTTTAAACGGTCCACATACATCGGTATGTATGAGCTCCAAGCAGCGAGTGGCACGAACACCTTGTCCAAAAAAGGTTTGTTCGTCATCTTACCCTTAACACAAGATTCACATGTACCATATGATTCGAAATCAAATGGTTCTAAGTAGTCCAGCTTCCTTAGTCTTTGAATCCGTGTTTCATTGATATGGCCTAGCCGACAATGCCATAGATAAGATGGATTATTCTTCTTACTTGAAGACGGTTGTTTGTTATGTTTTTGAAATAAAGGTAAACTACATTGCAAAATATATAAACCATTCACCAAGCGAGCCTTTCCATAATACTGATCATTTAATGAAAAATAACAAGTATTATTCGCAAATCGAAAGGAAAAATCCATATTGTCTAACAATGGAATGGAAATAATATTTCTGACAATGGATGGAACAAAATAAACATTATCAAGTTCTAATCATTGTCCCGAAGGTAAATCTATCTTGCTGCGTCCAACGCGTTTGGCTTCAACTGGATTGCCGTTCCCAACATGCAAGTCGATTTCACCTTGCTTGACTAGCCTGTGATCAATTAGCCCCTGCACATTATTACAAATGTGTGAGCCACATGTTGTATCTAATACCCAACCATTGGAGTCAAAAGTAGGCATGTTCATTTCAATAACAAATATACCTGAGCCAGAAGCTGATGACTTCTTGGCCTGATCTGCCCTAAGCTTAGGGCAATCTTTCTTCCAATGTCCTTTCTGCTTACAGAAAAGACATTCATCTGTGCGCACCGTTCCGCTTCTCTTGAACTTCCTTTTCTTGTTCTGACGCTTAGGCTTATCACTCCAAGTGTTAGCCTTGGCTCCCGACTTTCCCTTACCCTTAGCACCTTTGCTTTTCGGGTTCGAGTTAGACGGTTGCCCAACAAGCATGATCGACTTTTCCTTCTTAGGAAGAGTTTGATCATATGTCTTCAGCAGATTATGAAGTTCAGGCAGTGTGACGTCCTTCGCATTCATCGTGTAATTAATGATGAACTGCGAATACGAACTCGGCAATGATTGAAGGACAAAGATCACCATGATCTTGTTCTCTAGCTTAACGCCGGCATCGGCAAGCTTTTCAAAGAGACCAATCATTTTGAGAACATGCTCAGACATGTTCCCTCCTTCACTGAGCTTGCATATGTGTATGTCTTTGATCAAATCAAATTCAACACTTCTAGATGTCGTCTTAAAGAGCGACTCAAGATGTTTCAACATCTCATACGGCAACATGCTTTCATGTTGCCTCTGCAGCTCATTGCTCATTGCCGCCAGCATAATACACTGCGCAGACTTAGCATCCTCAAGATGCTTATCAGACCTTGACTTGTTGGCTTGATTCCAAGCAACAACCTGATCGGCAGTCTGATTTTCGGGGCACACGGGAATGACCTCGTCCAAGACGTACTCAATCTTTTCGTACCTCAACACCAAACGTATATTCCTGATCCAATCTAGGAAGTTTGGTCCGGTTAAAATTTGCTTCTCCAAGACAGCACGGAGCGAGATACTCGCCATATCTAATATCCTAAGGAGAAATAATATAAAACGAAAACAATAAATCAACTATTGAAATATTATTTCTAAATACACAGTCAACATAACTAAACAACAAGGTCCTTAAGCTGTTTAGCTCCCACTATTTTCACATATGCTTGCCCCCACAACAAACATACGGGTAATATCCAACAAGTTACCGTAGTGGCCAAGATCCAAATCCATATTATGTTATACTCCAACGGGGGCTGGTCGCATAGCATAATATGACTGGTAGGACTAGTAAGACTATCCAATTGCGTCACGCAACTCTTGGTCATAACCACATATTGTACCTATCGAGGTCGCTAGATACAATATGCAGTAAGTCATAACCACATGCTTACTCTAATCTGACGATTACTGCGAGTCTGTAAGACGAGGTCGCCAATACAAGAAAACGCAATGAAAGTTCAGAATTAAAGCACCGTATGGAAAGCATCTCAGAAGTACATACATATATATATTCCTGTACTTATATTGGTTGGGGCTTGTAGCTTGAGGGTTGTTATCAGTCATCTACAAACAAATAAGGGCGCCGCCTACCCATCATGCATGAACGGTCTACACGTAATGGATGCCGCCTATCCATTTTAGTTCTAAACGCGGTCAAGCACATAATGGGTGCCGCCTACCCATACATAAATATGCGGTCCGACATATAAGAGGGCGCCGCCTACCCTCGCATGCATAGCGGTCGAACGGAATGTAAAAACATGGTATTTAAACATGCATTGTCAAACAATAGCAGATTGAGCATATGAAACAAGTAGTAGCCTATGTGGATGACAAATGACTTCATAATTTCATTATGAAAATTATAATCCCATACTTATAATCTCTATGAAATAATTAAAAGTTTGGACTAGATTGAATATTCGAAAATTCTATTGATCAAGTAGCAATTTTCGAAAACCTAAAGGACTTAATTGTAATTTTAAAAACCTTGGAGGTGTTAAATCTAAAATTCAAAAGTAGAAGGACTAATTTGCAATAAACAATAAATTGATAAATTGCAAATAAGCCCTTTAACTTTATACTAATTAAATTTAACCCCTCTAGTTTAAAACAATTACAATTAAATCATATTTATATTCCAAATATAAAATTCAATCCTCAAAACTTTCAAAATTCGATTTTGGGTCCAACCCGAAAATATATAAATTTTTTTTTTTTTTTTAAAACGTGGGACGGGACCGTCCCACGGTGCCCGCGGCCCGGGGCCGCGGCACGCGCGTACCGGCGCCGCAGCCCCGGGGAGACCGGCGCCCGGCGCCCCAGCATCCGCAGGCCGCCCGCGGCACGGCGTCTGCGGTGCCGCAGGCGCCGACGACCGCTTGCATCACGCAGGCGGCCAGCCGCCGCCTGCGTCGCGCACGCTACCCAGTCGAAAAATTATATATATAATTTTTTTTTTTTTTTTGAAAAAATATAAATTCTAAATTTATATAAAAAACAAAACTTTTGAAAATCGAATTTATCATAGAATCAATTGCATCCACATATCTACAAAATCATACAATATATATACGTATATACGTAATCAATTAACCTGGCTCTGATACCACTGTAAGAAAATATGGTCAGAGTTACCCCTAGGGTATGCAGCGGAATTTTAAAATTTTCTTAACATACAGGTTAATTGATTATGCATATGTCGTATATATATAAACACGTCAATTAGAAGACTAACCTTACTTCCAAAGCAGCTTCCAAGTCTTCGTAATAATCCGGTGTATCTTCTCCTTCGTCGAAGTCGAAGATATCTACAATGCTCCTTATATCTGCAAGACAATAAGAGTTAGTTTCCAGCTCGTAGAACCTCAACCTTGGTATCCACGGATGAACAGCCTATCGGAAGAATGCTAGGATATTCTTTATGTGACCAAGAAGACGGGGCGGCAATTCCTCCAGGTGGTGGTGCGCGCGCGTGAGGCTAAGAGGAGGGGAGAGTTTATATTTTCTTTAAGAAAACTTGGTGGAATGACTGTCAAAGTCTATGTCTGAAACTGTGTGTAAAACTCTCTCTAATAGTCTACTATATATAGTAGTCTATAGAAGCCTAAAGCATAACCAATTAGACTTCGTAAAGGAATAAGAATCTAATTCTTATCGCACAAGGAAACCAATATCAAGTCTAGATTCATTCCCAATCAAATTAAAACTCAATCCGGAAAATCTAACTTATCCCTTGGACTTCTAATAGAGGAAAGAGTCGAACTCATTCCCCTTATCTGGCCACGCGCGCGCGCGCCTTGTCCTACGGGAGGTGGGTCCCACTTTTGGGACCCACTTATATTTCTAAGGCAATCCAAACTCCAAGTAGATTTTGCCCAAGTGCATATGTTAATTCTAAATTAATATATCCTTTCTAATCGAACCTCCATTATATTTCTAAAATATAATCTTTAATTGTATTTACATAAAATACAATTAATTAGCCAATTCAATTAATAATTCCAAATCATTAATTGAGCCACCAAATATTATAATTAATTCCAAATCAATTATAATCCATCAATCACAATTAATTCCAAATTAATTGGGATTCCATCTTCAATGATATTTTGATAGGCTGAATCACCACATAGTGTGACCCATAGGGCCTCACCGTATTAAGCAAGTCCTATACAAGGCAACATGGAATTCCTAGACGGTTCCATTTGCAATATTAATACGTGAGGACGTTTGAGAGGTTTCTCAAAGCTAACCCTTTCGTTGTGAAGCCTGTTGCGCTCAACGCGGCGATAGTAACATCCCTTCATCTGACTTGCTCGAATGTATCTAGGATCGATGAAGTGTCTATCCCAATAATACATCCACGGGCGTCTCAGGGAGTTGCTTGGTTAAGATATACTTATGACCATCATAATATATCATTTGCACTGGCCAGTGATTTTACCAACACAACTATGCAGACTATGAGCAATGCTCTCCTGTGCTACACTTGAGAGATGAATCCTTCACAGAATCATTTATCACCCCCATTTGTATTTAGCCATAATCCTGGATCGTGTCTTAGGTCAGCTGCTTATTCAGAGCTGACATCGACGGGTCCACCAAGGATATGGGGCAACAATGTGATGATAAAGTCCTGTAAGTGCAAAGGACGAATGGCATCACTTCGACAACTCACCGGTTCCCATAGACACGTCGGTGTAGAGTATACATCGATGGGAGTGTTCGGTGGGTACTTCCATTGTTCGATAAAGCTTCTTCGAACAACTACGCGTAGTTATGGGAACGTTTCTCGATTGTCCAACAATCCGTTCCGTGGCCGTGGGATCGGCTCACACTTGCTCCAACAAGTATAACCTCCACGCATACTAGTCTTGTCAGGTTCATTCAGACCCCCACATCCGAGATGTACCACGACTAGGGAGAGTTTGAGATAGATGATAACTCACATAGCTCCCATTAACTGTGTGATCGGTCATCTATCCGAGGGGACATGTTTAATATCAATACAGACAGCAATAAAGATATGACATGCTGCAGCCTGGTGTAATATAAATATGAAAGTGATACTCAATAGTAAAATGCAACAAACATATATTATATTACGTTGACCTGTGTAATAGTACATATATGTCCTCTATAAGGGCACCATGCCCTTAGTAAGGACTGTCTCTAGGACATATACACTATCAGAGATGACTTGAGTATAACTTTTTCAGCTATAACAAGTTATCTAAAGAAACACAACTTGTAATACTTTTCAGTAAGCAAGTTAAGTTGTTTCTGGTGTCAAGACTTGTTCTTGTTCAAAAGAAAGAACACTAAGCTAATTTCTTAGCCGTGAATGTTCTACTTCTTCACAAGTAGCTTTTATTTCAAGCTTAAGTCTTGGAACGGATCAATAGGCAGTAAAGAGTATGGAAGATTGAGTGTTTAAGCACAAGTGAGAGTTTGATCACGTTGTTGATACACTTCAACTCTTTGCCGGATGACCTCTATTTATAGTGTATCAAGGGAGCCGTTTGAATTTCAAATTCTAAGACTTTGCACCTTAAGATGTCAGTATCTTGCTTTTGTACTTTCAGCAACGTCCTTCATTTATCTTCTAGTCTTCATGTTCTTCGCGTGCCTACTCTGCATTTAATGTTCATTTGAATCGAATTCAAATGTGAACGTTGGAGCCAAAATGCAAGTACTTTCAGCAAGGAGGTCACATATGTTTTTCAGCAAGTGGTCAGTCTCAGTTTCAGCAAGCACAACCTACTCTGTCATATAGATTTTCACTTATGTGAGTTGTTGTTGAAAATCTCACTTTCTGAGCAACATGTGCCTTTGTAGATACCTTTCTCAGAATTCTTCTTAAGTCTTCAGTCTTCGAATCTTCAAGTTTCTGAGCGATTCTAGTGCTTCAATAGTTCATTTGTAAAAACAAAGTACATCATCAACAAACTAAAGAACCTAACTATTACCTACACTAAGTCTTCAGCAAACGTTCCTCTTTTACCATGTCGTTAAAAGTCTAAATTCCTATGGACCTTAAGAGTACTAGTTACTGGACTTCCTTAATTTAGCATGGTTAATTGCTCATCAAAATTACAAGTTTCCTAACAAATTTTCCCCTTTTTGATGTTAGCAATCCAGGGCTAAATTAATTGTTACCCTTTTAGAGGTTTCTGATGTTGAATAAATCAGTTGATTAATGCAAGCATACTTGAATTATAAAACAGTAAGCATAAGTGGTTTGCATAATCAAAAACCAATAAGATTCAAAAAGTTCATTGCTGATAGTTATCTTTCAGTAAGTTTACAAGAAAGCTCATAGATAACTAAAGTAATCAGCAAACAAAAAAAACAAAGCTTTTCCAAGGGACTAAGCTATTCCAGCAGAAGATTTTCTAAGAATCTCCCTTACACCCTTCTCAGCAAGAGCAGAGAATTCAACACAGTCCTTTTCGTAATCTTCAAGTAGCTTACAAACTTCAAGTTGAATAATCCTTGCATTCTTGCAGGCAGTATAGTGATGGTTTTCACCATTCATTTCTTTGTAGTGAATTACCCACAAGTGCACGCCCCAATTGCTAGCATGGAGAAATTTAGTGTCTGAAATACCTTGTTGGCATGAATCTTTCCTAACCAGAGAAAATCTTCTTCTTGATCCTTGGCAGTGAGATAAAGATACTCATAAGTGTTGGTGTTGAAATATGTCCAGTCCGTATGTACGAATTGGAGCGGTCTAACAGCGCGACAAAGCATCATAGGCCGTCCCTCAAGGGGCGCGACCACACCCAAGTATGTCACTAAGGTGTGGTTCGACCAACATAGGGTCCGACCATCACTAAGAGAACAACCCTCAAGATAAGCTCATTACAAGGACAAGGCAGCTATTGAGCTCGAGGAGCATCTCTAGGGCTCGAGGAGGACCTTACGTTAAGGTAACACCCTCTGAGAGAAACTAGGCAGAGCACTACTCGGACCACATACGTAAGAGGAAGGCACGAGGACCAAGGGCGACCACCCTTGGTCGCTCCTTGTGGGGCCCGTCTTCCAGATTACTTCGTGGGACCTGGAAAGTTCATATTGCCCTCTCAACCGTAGCCAAGATGTTTGGGCCAAAGCCCATGGACCTCCTTAATGGGCTTGGGCCTAAGGAGGCTTCAATCTCGTACGGACACTTGCCACGATGCTACAAGGAGTGACATTAAAATACTACGAGTATATAAGGAGCTCATTCATTACCCAGCGGGTAAGCATTAACACCTCTCACCTATCACTCACCCACCACATTTACTACTCGTACTAGGGAAGCCTCACAACTCCCTACACGTAAAGTCTTCACTCCGGTCTGATATCTTACAGACCGGGCAAGAGACACTAAACCCCCCTCCAGTCTATTTCAGGTACGAGGAAGCTACAAGAAGGTTTCCTATCATTTCAAGAGGAACACTACATGAAGAAGACCTAGAATAGCTTATTGTGACGATCCAGTGCGAACTTAGAAAGAAGTACAAATTACCCTTCAACAATAAGGAATCAAGCCATACTTCTTTTGGACTTCTTGGTTAGAGGATCACTGTAGTAAGCAACATCTATCGGCTTTATTAAATCGGGCTCTTGTTTTATCTTCTTGCCGATGGAAGTTCTTCTTACTAAGATCTCTAAGTTCAGCCATTTTGCAGCAATGTTCCTTGGGTAGGGAGGAGGATCCCTTTCTTTTCTTGCAACTTTTAATTCAATTCAAGTGTACATTTGATTAAGTATAGCAGTTGGAAAGAAATTATTGGCCAAAAGATCTTCCAGCTTTATGATCCAGCAACCATGTAGGTTTCTGATCACATTCTGAGTTGTTTCCTTATTGCTGGTGTTTGTATAATCAATGCCAGTGCCAATTGCAATGTTAGCAAGCCTTCTTTCTTCCTGTCTTTGCCTTCTTCTTCTTGACTTAGCATTTTCTTGATCTCTTGCTAAAGATCTAGAGCCAGAAGAGAAGTGTTTGGATTGTCCAGATGGAGTTAAGGCAGAAATAGGCTTAGCTCTTATAGCTTGAGCTATTGTTTGGTCATCATCATTATCATCATCTTTATTTAGATCTTGATGACTCTTAGTGTGACAGTATTCTTGAGTTTCAGCAGAAGTTCTTCTCCTTTTTGGATTTGCTGAACTTCTCTCAGAATCTGTTTCAGATCTTTTCTTAGAACTTTGCTCTGTTTCAGCAAGAGGTTCTCTGGGAGGTGGTCCATGCAGTATTAATGGCGCTTCAGCAGAAGAGGGATTGGTTGATCTGTCTCTTGAAGACTTTCTTTTTCTATCTTCCCCCTTAGACATGGATTGCATCATAGGTCAGATGTGTAGAGAGAAAAACTCATTGCAATTTTCAGCAAGAGTTCTTAGGCTGTTGTATTTCAGAATCATGTCTTGCTGATCAGTGGTTAGCTTAGACAATTCTTCCTTAATGAAAGCCAAATTCTCCTCATGTCTGCGCTCATTTTTTACTTTTTCTTCCAGCATAGTGATGAATGTGTATTTTACACTTTCATTTGAGTCTTTTTCACCTATTTTAGCAATCCTCTATGTTAATTTAGCTATATTTTAGTGCATTTTATTAGAATAGTGTCACGTTTCCCTTTAGATTTTATTTTATAGGTTTTGATTGAAAAACGAGGATTTCCGGGCAATAATATTAAAGTTGACAAGGAATTGGTGTTCAAGAAGCCTATTTGGAGTATCTGAAGGTTTCCGGATAGGATTTGTAGTCTAGGGGTTGAATCTGGAGGTTAGAAGGCCACTAGAAGTCAAAAACCGAGTCCGAAAAGGGGAAGAAAACCAAAAACGCGTCGAAAACGCGGAATTCTGCGAATTTTACTCCCGGGCGAATCGCCCAGGACGTGGGGCGAATCGCCCCACACCAGGCGAATCGCCCAGTGTCTGGGGCCCTTCGCCCCACACAAATTCGAGGCCTATATATAGTTGCTCAGATTTTCTCCGAAATTCATACTTTTCCAGACCTATTCTCTCACCTTTCTCTGTAGTTTTAGGTAGGAACTTCCCAGAGCCTGTTCTGGGGGTTCGTAGCTTAGGAGACACTTTTTCATAGCAGTTTGGAGCTTGTAAGATCGCGATTCTTCGGAGACTGACAACCTTCGGTAACATTGTATCTTACAGTTTATTCTACTTATTTTTATATATCTTTCAACATGTTTTCTTCTATGATTTCTGTTGATTGCATGACAACTATGAGTAGCCTAACTTATCGTTGGTGGTAGTATGTGAATTCTTAGCGAAGGGTAGATAATCATGCTAATGGCTATATCGCGCATTATACTCCGTGTTATTGCTTTATTTCGTTGATCAGGCTCAACCTATATCTTCGTATGTTGATTAATTATTATGCACAATTGGACCCTCGTCGACCTATGAATATCTATATCTTCCTAGTGTTGAATAATTACGGAACACAATTGGACAATAGCACTTGACTTGTCAGTATCTATATGTTCGTAGTGTGTGATAATTGCAACAGGACAATTGATTTATCAAAGATCTCCATGCAAGACCGAGGAATTTACGCATGATTATTAACCCGTTATGCTTTGAAGGATCATACTATCACCAATCTCCATTATCTGTTAGAAAAACCTTTGCTATACCGTCTGCTGTTTTTATATTCTTTAGTTAAATAGTTAAAGCTAGTTATAGTCCTTAGAGAATGACACTCGAGGTCATTCTACTGCTACACGACATCCGCGCGTTCATCAAATTGGCGCCGCTGCCGGGGACTATACTCCTTTTTTCTGTTTAATTTGTTTATTTTTTCAGCATTCAATTCCTAATTCTAGTAGCTTTAGTTTTCCTTTTTAATCTCTCTCTGATACTGCTTTCCTAGTCTGTTACAAATAGTGTATGCCACATACACGATATAAAGGAACACCGCTTGCTGATTCAATTGCTGAGATCGACGGAGTCTATCACCAAAGAAGGCGACTACTTCAAAGGCGTGCACTAGAGGAAATAGAGGATACCGATTTCTCTGAATCTCTACACAGTCTTTTCAAGGAAATCGACGGAATGGCAGAAGCTAGACCACTGAAAGCATGGGTTCAACCCACCAAGGATCGTATGAGGGGGCCGGCGATTGTTCTTTCGTCTGCAACTCGAGATCTGGAAATCAAGAACCACGCATTCCAACAACTTCCGAGGTTCTATGGCTTATCAAGGGAAGATGTGATGGGGTACTTGCACGATATCGATGATTTCGTCAACCAACTCCCACGACCCGGAGCTGAAATGACAACGGATGAGTTGAGGATGAAGGTTTTTGCAATGGGACTTGGCGACAGAGCCAAGTCATGGTTGAGTTCTCTACCAGCAGGCTCGCTGGACACTTGGGAGAAGGTTTTTTCAGCTTTCATGGAGAAATACTTCCCTCACACCTTGACTACCGCGCTAAAGGCGCAAATCACTGGATTCAAGCAGGACTATGATGAGACCATCTACATCGCGTTTGAGAGATTCCAAGATCTCACGAACAAGTGCCCTCACCATGGTTTTGAGCTTTCTGACCTAGTCCAACACTTCTACAACGGACGAACCTTCGAGAACCAACAAGTGGTGGATTTCCAATGCCGAGGCAATATTTGGGAGGAAACCGCAGAAGCCGTCTGGGCAGTTTTCGAAAGGCTTGCTAAGGGTTCGCAGTTCAAGGACCCAAGGGCAATGGTTAGGAGACGTGGACCTGAAGCTCCACCGACTCAAGAAGCCCCTATGTATAGGGGGAATGGGGATCAATTCGAGTGCTTTACCAACGAATTGAAGCAAGTCCTCAAGAGCGCCACTGGAACAACTGTTTCGAACGAAGTATGCCGAATATACAAGAACTATGGGTATGGGGCTCATATGTGTAGATCGGAGCTTGCGTATGATGATGGCAACTGGGCTCGAGGAGGGGAAGAGGAAGTCTTTGCTACGGAGTTTGGTACTCAAGAAGCTAGCTACGGACAAGACGGTAGGAATCCTCGAGGTGGATTTTGGAGAACAGGATTCTGAAACAATCAAGGATATGCATCGGCTAGCCAAACTTATGGCCCTAACCAAGACCGTAGTAGGCTTAACTATGGTAATGACCACTGCGAAAACCCCGCTCCGAAAGAGCCACCGAAGTCGAAGTCGGCTCAACTGATGGAGAACTTGCAAAAGATGGTTGATCACACCCAATGTTTTCTCAAACGTTACGAAGAAGATTCCGAGAAGACTAGGGCAAAGCTTGATAGGTTGGAAGAGAGCACTAGGCTTGCCCATCAAAAGATGCAAGAGTTGATCGACCGAGGAGCAAGTAGGGAGCAAGGCAAGCTGCCTAGCAACACTGAGAAGTCGATGTCCATTACCCTGGTGGGTGATCTACCTGTTGAAATCACCATCAAGAAGGTTGCTAAGTGCGAGAATTGCGAGGGGGAAATGCCCCCACAGGCCGAGGAAGAAGAGAAGGACCTTGGTGCTGACAAGAGTGAAGAGGAGTAAGAGGATCCCGAGCCACTCCCTCAAAGTTTCGATGTTAAGATCGGGATTGGAGAACTTGAAGATGTCCGTGCTACACTAGACACGCGATCCTACTCTAATGTGCTCCCTTTGAATGTTTTCGAGAAGAGTAACCTTGGAAAACTATATGTGCATAAGGCTATTGTGCAACTGGCGGATGGATCCTTTGTGAAACCCGAAGGCGTTGTGAAGAATGTATTGGTCAAGATTGCTGAAGCTTCTGTATACACCGATTTTGTAGTTATGGCGGCGTCTACACTTGGGACAGGGGATGTCATTCTCTTGGGGCGAACGTTCTTGACTAAGCTACGCTCCGTAATGGACATCTACCGAAGAACTTGCACTATTGAAGTGGATGGCAAACAACATGTGTTGCGAGGCATATCTGATCCACCTGATCCACCTGATACTTCTCACACTATTGACTACAGTGGTCTTAATGTCTATGTTCATTCTTATTCACAGGTTCGAGGCATGGGAAGGAGATCCGTGAAGTGGAAGTCTAGTACCCGCAGAAAGAAGAGCTAGGCACAGACAGGAGTCTAGTC
Organism: Plantago ovata; assembly: GCA_028274465.1. NCBI lineage: Eukaryota > Viridiplantae > Streptophyta > Magnoliopsida > Lamiales > Plantaginaceae > Plantago > Plantago ovata. Next base: position 35,922,284 of record CM051456.1, on the reverse strand, counting down.
GAAGACTTTAAACAATGGCGCTATCCGGGAGGCAACCTGGAGTTTTTATCGCTTTCTTTACCGCTTTATTGCATGCATTCATTCTTGAACAATTTGCTTTTCATATGTGAATTTGTTCATGTCTGTGTCGTATATGCTTATGTTTGAGTGAGATTTTTCGAGTGGTTTTATGAGAAAATTGGTTTTGGGGATTAAAAACCGCGTTTTCTGACGAAAGGACCGTCTCCCCACATCGGGGAGTGGGGGGCGACTCGCCCCACAACGGGGGCGACTCGCCCCACGGCCTCTGATGCCAAACAACGCGGATCTCCCCTTCTCTACCTCATTTTCTTCATTCTCTCCACCATCTTCTCCCCAAAAACCAAGAATTGCGAAAATAACTTCAAAACTTCATAACTTCTTCATTTCTTCACCAAATTTAGTGTTCTTTAGCTTCAATCGAAGCCTATTACGTGATCTATCTTTTCATCCGAACATATTTCTCCCTAGTGCATTAGTTTTTCAGATCTGAGGTATCTTCTTATGAACCCTAATTTTCAAATTTGGGGGTTTTCTAATTTGAGCTTCAATTATGCTTATATGATGCATGGGTAGGTTGTTTGTATGATTAGAAGCATTATTTAATATTGTTTGTAGGAACCATGCCAAGGGAGAGGAGCATTCCCGTATGATTACTATGAAGTATTGGAGGGGGATCGATTATAACCATGTCAAGAAGAGTGACCTCACTAGATGTGCGTTCCAGCCACGGGATCTTGCAACAACGTCGCGGATTATCCAAGAGGAGGAGCTAGAGTACACCTGGAGTAAGGACTCCTATGCCTATTCATGCACCACCGAAGGGACAGAAACCATTATTACGTCAGCAATCCATCACAAGGACTACAAAGTTCGAGTGAACTGGAAGGCACCGGGACAATCTAGCCGCGACGGATTCAATCTCGAGTTCGCAGTTGCTAGAAGGTTCCGAAGCGCTAGCTTGGTTCCAAAACATAATGACATGGGTGCCCAGCCCCTCGTTGGGGTGCCCCTTGACTGCCTCTAAAGGGAGCATCATATAGACATCGGTCGGATCAACCGTAGAGAATGTGGTCGACATTGGAAAAGATGGTAGAAGACTTCTGAGTATCCGAGCAGCTTACTGTAACCACCTCGGGGTGTAAAACGCTGGAGGGGGAGGTCCTGATACCACTGCTTTTTCCCCTTCAACAGTTCACATCCTATTGGAGGGCTACATGATGGAGGATTCCATAACAGCGACGGCTAATCTTGAGGATTCTACTCGACACTGCAACTCTACTGGTAAGGATGTGCGTGAGAGTAGTGACAATGAAGGCCATACGGGCAATGATGATACTAATGGAGGAGTTGTTCCTATCCGGCCTATAATTGAAACTACCACGCCTACCAGAAGACCTGATGACACCCTATAAAGCTCCCAGAGCATTCCCAATAACTCACAAACAACATACTCAGCCGACCGAGGCCAAACCATGGGGTAACATCTAGTATCACATCTTATTTCCTCATTTTCTTACTGCTAGGGACTAGCGTTAATTTCATGAGGGGGGATGGGATTTAAGTGATCTAGTATTGTTAGTTTGAAGCTTGACATTGGTAGGCTGAGTATAGTACCTCGCATGTTTTATCCGTTTGCATTTGCATTTGCACGTTTACTGCTTTCGTAGATTTTTTAGGTTGCATTCACTACATTCATCCTAGGATAGTCTTGCATGTTTTATATGGAGTTTATTGCCGAATTTTTTGAACTTTTTTATTGGGTAGATCAACTAACTATGCCATTAATCGTATGCTTCATCTCTATGAATTTGTTTGAGGTTTTTCTCACTTGGCTTGTCACATTTATGTATTGCACTTAGTTAAGCTTGGTAGTCTCGACATCACTTAGTGGTGTTTTCTCTACTGCGGTTCACGAAGGCCTTATAGGATGATGCATGTTAGGGTCTTATGGTTGTTTTCCCGAGTAATTATGTACCTAAGAGGCACCAAGTCTTCACCATGCTTTGAGATTGCTAAATGCCTAGGTAGGAGGTAGTGTGAGGTTGTGTGATCCTTTGTTTATAACGTATTCTTCCGAATAGGTTTGGGGAGGGGGTTACACCATCATTAGACTTGTTTTTCGTTTTTCATTTCCGTATCGTCAGTTTATTTTTCCTTTTCCGTAAGTTTTGTACTCCAACCTATTCTTTCGAATAGGTTTTGGGAAGTCGTGTGAGTCATTTTCTCTCTTTTTGTTATGCTACTGCTGGCTAAAAAAATCGAAAAAAAAAAAAAGAAAGAAAACTTCCAGGAAAAAAGAAAAAAAAGAAAAAAAAGAAACTGGAAAGAAAAAAAAGAAAAAAAGAAAAGACCCCAAAAAAAAGCAAAGAAGGGTCCAAAAAAAAAAAGAAGGCCAAATAGCAGTTTAGCAAAGTGTTGTGTCTCATTTTCCAATTCTTGTAATGTTCGTAATCGTGTTGTAATTTTCTATTTTTTATCTTTTTGTTTTGAGTGTCATCTATTCTAGACCACCCTCGTCCTGCCATTCAGGAAGTGGTGAATAGCTTAAGACTTTACTTGAGAGATGGGTAGAATAGGGGAGTGTTATCTTTTATAGGGAACCCTCCTTCGTTTGATGAGAGCCAGTACTGGTTCGACCTCTTTGAGGGAAACTCTTAAACTTGGTGAACAACAGTAAGTCCTCAGTTTCATAGGCACGGGACAACCATTCGTATCTTAGCATGCTTCATTACGTCGTCACTGACTAGATCCAGGTAGAGAATGTTACGAGAGACTATCTTGTCTTGACATAAGTGCTTATGTGGATGTGTATATGTCAATCGAGATATTCTTCAACCTATATTCATGCTTTGATTTATATGGTTTTTGTTCATATGTTTTTTGATAGATTCAGTAGATTAGTTCATTTTATTTGGCATGAGTCTCCATTTTGTGTCTTGCATTGTTTTTTGCATTAGAGTCTAGCTTAGTTGCTTGAGGACAAGCAAAGGTTCGGTTTGGGGAGTTTGATGAATGTGTATTTTACACTTTCATTTGAGTCTTTTTCACCTATTTTAGCTATCCTCTATGTCAATTTAGCTATATTTTAGTGCATTTTATTAGAATAGTGTCACGTTTCCCTTTAGATTTTATTTTACTGGTTTTGGTTGAAAAACGAGGATTTCCGGACAATTATATTAAAGTTGACAAGGAATTGATGTTCCAGAAACCTATTTGGAATATCTGAAGGTTTCCGGATAGGATTTGGAGTCTAGGGGTCGAATCTGGAGGTTAGAAGGCCACTAGAAGTAAGAAACCGAGTCCGAAAAGGGGAAGAAATCCAAAAACTTGTCGAAAACGCGGAATTCCGCGAATTTTACTCCCGGGCGAATCGCCCGGTACATGGGGCGAATCGCCCCACAACGGGCGAATCACCCGGTGTGTGGGGCCCTTCGCCCCACACAAATTCGAGGCCTATATATAGTTGCTCAGATTTTCTCCGAAATTCATACTTTTCCAGACCTATACTCTCACCTTTCTCTGTAGTTTTAGGTAGGAACTTCCCAGAGCCTGTTCTGGGGGTTCGTAGCTTAGGAGACACTTTTTCATAACAGTTTGGAGCTTGTAAGATCGCGATTCTTCGGAGACTGACAACCTTCGGTAACATTGTATCTTACAGTTTATTCTACTTATTTTTATATATCTTTCAACATGTTTTCTTCTATGATTTTTGTTGATTGCATGACAACTATGAGTAGCTAAACTTATCATTGGTGGTAGTATGTGAATTCTTAGCGAAGGGTAGGTAATCATGCTAATGGCTATATCGCGCATTGTACTCCGTGTTATTGCTTTATTTCGTTGATCAGGCTCAACCTATATCTTCGTATGTTGATTAATTATTATGCACAATTGGACCCTCGTCGACCTATGCATATCTATATCTTCGTAGTGTTGAATAATTACGGAACACAATTGGACAATAGCGCTTGACTTGTCAGTATCTATATCTTCGTAGTGTGTGATAATTGCAACAGGACAATTGATTGATCAAAGATCTCCATGCAAGACCGAGGAATTTACGCATGATTATTAACCCGTTATGCTTTGAAGGATCATACTATCACCAATCTCCATTATCTGTTAGAAAAACCTTTGCTATACCGTCTGTTGTTTTTATATTTTTTAGTTAAATAGTTAAAGCTAGTTATAGTCCTTAGAGAACGACACTCGAGGTCATTCTACTGCTACACTATGGTTTTCGTTGTAGTTGTGAATTGCCTTTGGCTAAATAACAAATTTATTTGATTTGCTCGGAGCACGACATCCGCGCGTTCATCACATAGCCGGAGCCTTTTTCAATGCACTTTTAGCAAGCTTGAGTGCTTGACTGACATCTTCTTCATAGCTTTTGTGATGTAGACTGATGTCTTTCTGAGCTATGGTAAGTGTAGCTCAGCACAGTAGTCAGTATTTTGCCAATGTCAAGCGGACTCTCGGCAAGCAAGGCATCATCCTCTTCTTGGCATGCTTTGTGAACAGCCATTAGTGCCTTTATTCTAGGAGTAAACTCGTCAACGTTTGGGAACGGCACTAGAGAGGGAGTGAGTGAATGAGCTTTGATTTCAGTAACGAATTGATCATCATTTCTCAGCAAACGACTTCTCTCAGCATCTCCTTCATCAATTCAGAGAGATGGTGGAGGAATTTCAACCACTGTGGGTTCAACTTTCTTTGTATTTTCTTATTTATTTGTTGAGAAGTTAGATAGATCTTTTTCTTCATCAGATTCGTCAAGGCCAGCAACCTTGATTCCCAAATCCTTAGCTCCAGACACTTCTTGTTGAGTGGTTGCTGAGGGCAACTCTTTGGACTCAACGACTGGAGTTTCACCAGTAGTAGGTGGAAGGGAGGAGACTTCCGTGTTGTTCACTCCTGAAGATTGAGCAATATCCAGATTCTTTGTATGACTATCATGAATCTGTAGACTATTCTGTAAAGCTCTTTGGTAATCTGCATCCATTTATTCTTCTTCTCCAAGGTTTGGATCAGTGACCTTAGCTTCGAGTAATGCTAACTCGGCATCAGAAAGCTTAGCTTTTCCTTTGTGCATTTCAGCAAGCTTTCTGGCGTACTCTTCTTCAGTTTCAGCAACTTGTTCAGTTGCTGGAGTACTTGTCTCAACAGGAGCGGGAGTAGATTCTTGGTGCTGACTGGGAGTTTGGTCAGCTTGCTGATTCTCAGTGTTTTGATTGTCATTATCAGCAACTGTCATTTTTACTCCGCCAGCATCAGGACTAGCACCTTGATTATCATCATCATCGTCCTTGTTGTCCTTAGAATCTTTGGCTTCATCATCACTTGTGTCTTTAGGGATATTTTCACCCTCTTCTTCTTCATCATCGTCCGTCAGTAAGACTAACTCGAGATGTTTGTACATTGCAACACTTGTAACTTCCTCTTCCTCATTGATTTTGTGGGAATCAGCCACCACGGGTACAAAGGAACCTTTGAGCACCACAACTTGTTCAGCTGGAGAGGCACTCTTGAACTTTGCTTTCATATTTTCTCTGATTGTAGCAATCAGACTTGAACTCATTTGCTGAGAATATGTGAGTTCTTCTGGAAGTATTGAGTGTACAAACGTTTCAAGTTTTACTAGAGAGATTCTCTTTTTCTCATTGGAAAGATGGATGTGAAGATCGAAAAAATCCATCCTTCTATACCTTTGCCAGTGATGAACGCGCTGGTGTCGTGTTCCAATGCGAACGGATCAAATAAATTTGTAATTAAGCCAAAGGCAATCCACAACTACAACGAAAACCGTAGTGTAGCGGTAGAATGACTCGAGTGTCGTTCTCTCAGGACTATAACTAGCTTTATCTATTTAACAAGAGAATATAAAACAGTAGACAGATAGCAATAGGGGGTTTCTAGCAGATAATGGAGATTGGTGATAATATGGTCCTTCTTAACATAACGGGTCGATAATCATGCATAAATTCCTCGGTCTTGCATAGAGATCTTTGAATCAATCTAGTGTCCTGTTGCAAATATTAAGCACTACGAAGATAATTGGTCTGACAAGTCAATCATGATTGTCCTAATGTGTTCCGTAATTATTCAACACTACGAAGATAATTGGTCTGATGGTCGACAAGTGTCCAATTGTGCATAATAATCAATACAACATACGAGAATTTTGGTTACAACTGATCAACGAAATAAAGCAATGACACGGAGTATAATGCGCGATATAGCCATTAGCATGATTATCTTCCCTCCGCTAAGAATTCACATACTACCACCAACGATAAGTTTAGCTACTCATAATAGGCATGCAATCAACAGAAATCATAGAAGAAAACATGTTGAAAGAATATAATAAAATAAGTAGAATAAAACTGTCAGATACAAAGTTACCGAAGGTTGTCAATCTCCGGATGATTGCGGTCCTACGAGCTCCAAACTGCTATGAAAAAGTATCCCCTAAGCTACAGAACTCCGAGGACAGGCCCTGGGAAGTTCCTACCTAAAACTATAGAGAGAGGTGAGAAAGTAGGTCTGGAAAGATATGATTTTCGGAGAAAAACTGAGCACTATATATAGGCCCCGAAAAAACCACGGGGCGGTTCGCCCCACTGTGCGACGGTTCGCCCCCGAGTATTTCTCGCGGAATTCCGCGTTTTCGACGCGTTTTTGGATTTCTTCACCTATTCGAACTCGGTTTCTGACTTCTAATAGCCTTCTAACCTCCAGATTCGGCCCCTAGACTTCAAATCCTATCCGGAAACCTTCAGATACTCCAAATAGGCTTATGGAACACCAATTCCTTGTCTACTTCAATATAATTGCCCGGAAATCTTCGAATTTCAACCAAAACCTGTAAAATAAAATCTAAAGGGAAACGTGACACTATTCTAATAAAATGTACTAAAATATAGCTAAATTAACATAAATGATAGCTAAAATAGGTGAAAAAGACTCGAATGAAAGTGTAAAATACACATTCATCAAACTCCCCAAACCGAACCTTTGCTTGTCCTCAAGCAACTAAGCTAGACTCTAATACAAAAAACATGCAAGACACAAAATGGAGTCTCATGTCAAATAAAATGAACTAATCTACTGAATCTATCAAATAACATATGAACAAAAATCATATGAATCAAAGCATGAATATAGGTTGAAGAATAACTCGATTGACTTATACACATCCACATAAGCACTTATGTCAAGACAAGATAGTCTCTCGTAACATTCTCTACCTGGACCTAGTCAGTGACGACGTAATGAAGCATGCTAAGATACGAATGGTTGCCCCGTGCCTATGAAACTGAGGACTTACTACGGTTCCACCATGTTAAGACTTTTCCTCAAAAGAGGTCGAACCAGTACTGGCTCTCATCAAACGAAGGAGGGTTCCCTATAAAAGATAACACTCCCCTATTCTACCCATCTCTCAAGTAAAGTCTTAAGCTATTCACCACTTCCTGAATGGCAGGACGAGGGTGGTCTAGAACAGATGACACTCAAGACAAAAAAGATAAAAACACGATTACGACATTACAAAAATGGAAAAGACTCAACACTTTGCTAAACTGCTATTTGACTCAACACGACTTCCCCAAACCTATTCGAAAGGATAGGTTGGAGCATAAAATTTACGGAAAATGAAAAATAAACTCACGATACGAAAATGAAAAACAAAAACAAGTCTAATGATGGTGTAACCCCCTCCCCAAACCTATTCGGAAGAATAGGTTATAAACAAAGGATCACACAACCTCACACTACCTCCTTCCTAGGCATTTAGCAATCTCAAAGCATGGTGAATACTTGTTGCCTCTTAGGTACATAATTACTCGGGAAAACAACCATAAGACCCTAACATGCATCATCCTATTATAAAGGCCTTCGTGAACCGCAGTAGAGAAAACACCACTAAGTGATGTCGAGACTACCAAGCTCAACTAAGTGCAATACATAAATGTGACAAGCCAAGCGAGAAAAACCTCAAACAAATTCATATAAAAGTTGATCTACCCAATATAAAAGTTCAAAAAATTCGGCAATAAACTCCATATAAAACATGCAAGACTATCCTAGGATGAATGCAACCTAAAAAATCTAAGAAAGCAGTAAACGTGCAAATGCAAAAGCAGACAAAGAACAAGATACTAATCGACACAAAGCCAAACAATACTTAACATCATGGTTCACATCCCATCCCCCTTACGATTCCTAAGCTAGCCCCTAGCAAAAGAGAATGAGTAATAAGAAGTGATACTAAATGTTACCGAAAGGTTTGGCCTCGGTCGGCTGAGAGTGGACATGTGGAAGGACTAATCATCGGGATGGTAGTCCCCATAAAAGTCACTCCACATGTCATTCATGAGCTCATTGGACTGTCGTAGAGCTTCCTGCTGTTGCTGGATGAGCTGTTGCTGCTCCCACATGTGCTGCCTATCCTCTCGGCGATGCTCCTCGAATATCTCCCAATCGCGATTGTGCTGGACAATGTGCCTGTCGATGTCCTGTCGCATGGCCGCGTTGTTGGCATCAATTCTGTCGAAACGGCCGTCGAGGTAGGTACGGAATTCAGAGAAGTCAAAGCCTCCAGACCCCTGTGGTGCTCCAGGTGGTGCATGTGGTGCTTGATGGGCAAACGGAATATCTGGGATAGGGGCTTCGCCATCATCGGCCTCCATAGCATCCTCATGATCGGAATCATTCGGCTGGAATGGTGCTCCTACATCAGCAGCGGCTGCTGTGGGGTTCCTCAACTGATACCTGTTGAGCTGTACCTCAATGGTCGAGGGTGAAAGGGCAGCGACCTGGCAATCCCCCTCCTCAATATCATCGACCCCATGATATATGCAGTAGGCTGTGATGAAGCTCGGGAAGATGAAAGGCTTCCTCTTCTTTTCCCAGTGGCGCTCGTACTCCTCATACATAATGCGCCCTATGTCGATCTGATGTCCATCTATGAGGCAGTAGAGGAGCTCGGCGTAGTAGGGCTGAATCCATGTGTCATTCTTCCTCGGGATCAAGTCGGAGATGCAAAATTTCATCATCACCTTAACTTCGATGCTGAGGTCGCTATAACTGATCCATCCAGGTGCTGCCCCGATTTCCGGATATCGGTACTCTCTGTTGCAGATCACGTCGGTGATGTGTCTCCCTATCCCCCTAGCGGTCCTCGAATACAAGTAGGCGTGGTCGCTCCCTGTGAATTCCAGGTTCCCGAAATGGATGAAGGAAGAAATGTACTCTGGGTTCCATGGTATAATCAGGCCTCGGACTAGCACCCCATTCTTCTCGTCGAGATCCGTGTATCCAGTGTAGAAATCTCGGAGGAGGCTCTCGTCGTACCCTTTGAACCTGTTGGAACTGTACCATGCCCAATTCCTTTGTGACCCCAAACGTGACAGCGTCGTATATCCCGCTCTATCCGCCGCGGACTCAGGAATGTCAATCCTCCTATCTGGGATGATCGACCTTCCTCCGTCGGCCATCTCCGCCTCTAGCCTTTGTCGCACCTCTATCGCAGCGGCAGACAACTCGTACAAATCGTGAGATGGTTGGGAGCTTGATGCCACTCCCTTCCCCTTTTTGCTAGAGTCGGCTCTCCTTGTCCTCGGTGCCATGATTCCTACAAACAGCAATTAGTATCTTGTACGATGAAAAACAGACCTATGCATATGTAAATATACGAGTGAACAAACGAGTAAAATTCTCAAAAATCCAACTCCTCAAAAACCCAAAGCCTAGTTTAGCTAATTCATTACACAACATATCAATGTAACTACTACAATAACATATCACATTATGCTCTTGCTAACAACAAATGCCTTGAATCACAAGGTTCAATCCATACCATAAAAATCAAAATCTAGCATAAATCCTCAATCTCATCAATCATGCATTCTACCAATGCATCCATCAATTTCATATCAATAAACACATGTTTAATCATGGAATGAAAGTAAGAGAGACATTTTCCTAACAAGACATATATCATCCAATTAGCAAAAATCTCAAATCATCAAACCAAGCCTAATTGAACATGTAATTGACAATGAATAACGAATCTAATCACATAAATCATCAACCCATACATCATACATGCCTAATTGAAGCATAAATCAAAAAATCCCCAAATTGTAAAATTAGGGTTCATGTGATAATACCTCAAATCCGGAAATTGAATGAGCTAGGAAGAAATTTGTTCGGATAGAATGATAGAGCACGTAACGGGCTTCGAATGAAGCTAAAGAACACACAAAATGATGGAGAGATGAAGAAGTTATGAAGATTTGAAGTTATTTTGAATATGGAGGAAATTTTGGAGTTTGGAAGATGAAAATGGAGGAAAATGGGGGTTTGGGGAAGAAACCCCCATTTTTTGGAATCTGGAAGTGTGGGGCGGTTCGCCCCACACCTGGGGCGGACCGCCCCGCGCGCGGGGAACCGCCCCGCATGTCCGGAGCGCGCGCGCGCTCTGGTCGTGGGGCGATTCGCCCCCCACTCCAAGGTGGGAGACGAAAGTTTTTTTGAAATAAAAATGCGGTTTTTGGTCCCAAAAAAGTTTTTAGTCCCCGAAAAATCATTTTCCTCAAAAAATCACTCGAAAAGCAGCACTCGAACACAACATAAGCACATGCGACACAGAACCGAACAAATTCACATATGAAAAGCAAATTGTTCAAGTATGAATGCATGCATTAAAGCGGTAAAGAAAGCGATAAAACCTCCGGCTTGCCTCCCGGATAGCGCCATTGTTTAAAGTCTCTGACTCGACTCCTGTCTTCGCCTATCTTTTCCTTCTGAGGGTACTAGACTTCCCCTTCACGAGTCTCCTTCCCGTGCCTCGATCCTGTGAATAAGAGTGAACATAGACGTTAAGACCACTGTAATCAATAGTGTTAGAAGTATCGGGTGGATCAGGTGGATCGGATATGGCTTGCAACACATGTTGCTTGCCATCCACTTCGATAGTGCAAGTCCTTTGGTAGATGTCCATTACGGAGCGTAGCTTAGTCAAGAATGTTCGTCCTAAGAGTATGACATCCCCCGTTCCTGGTGCTGATGCTGGCATAATTACAAAATCGGTGTAGACAGAGGCTTCACCAATTTTGACTAATACATTCTTCACAACGCCTTCAGGTTTCACAAGGGATCCATCCGCCAGTTGCACAATGGCCTTATGCACAGTTAGTTCTCCAAGGTTACTCTTCTCGAAAACATTCAAAGGGAGCACATTAGAGTAGGACCCTGTGTCTAGTGTGGCTCGGACATCTTCAAGCTCCCCAATCCCGACCTTAACATCGAAACTTTGAGGGAGTGGCTCGGGATCCTCTTGCTCCTCTTCACTCTTGTTAGTACCAAGGTCTTTTTGTTCTTCTTCGGCTTGTGGGGGCAGTTCCCTCTTGCAACTCTCGCACTTAGCAACCTTCTTGATGGTGATTTCAATAGGTAGATCACCCACTAAGTTAATGGACAACGACTTCTCAGTGTTGCTGGGCAGTTTGCCTTGCTCCCTACTTGCTCCTCGGTCGATCAACTCTTGCATCTTTTGATGGGCAAGCCTAGTGCTCTCTTCCAACCTATCGAGCCTTGCCCTAGTCTTCTCTGAGTCTTCTTCATAACGTTTGAGAAAACTTTGTCTGTGATCAACCATATTTTGCATGTTCTCCATCAGTTGAGCCGTCTTCGACTTCGGTGGCTCTTTCGGAGCGGGGTTTTCGCAGTGGTCATTACCATAGTTCAGCCTACTACGGTCTTGGTTAGGTCCATAAGTTTGGTTAGCCGGTGCATATCCTTGATTGTTACGGTATCCTCTTCTCCAAAATCCACCTCGAGGATTCCTACCGTCTTGTCCGTAGCTAACTTCTTGAGTGCCAAACTCCGTAGGAAAGGCTTCTTCTTCGCCTCCTCGAGCCCAGTTGCCATCATCGTATGCCAGTTCCGATCTACACATGTGAGCCCCATGCCCATAGTTCTTGCATATTTGGCATACTTTGTTCGAAACAGTTGTTCCGGTGGCGCTCTTGAGGACTTGCTTCAATTCGTTGGTAAAGCACTCGAATTGATCCCCATTCCCCCTATACACAGGGGCTTCTTGAGTCGGTGGAGCTTCAGGTCCACGTCTCCTAACCATTTCTCTTGGGTCCTTGAACTGCGAACCCTTAGAAGGCCTTTCGAAAACTGCCCAGACGGCTTCTGCGGTTTCCTCCCAGATATTGCCTCGGCATTGGAAATCCACCAATTGTTGGTTCTCGAAGGTTAGTCCATTGTTGAAGTGTTGGACTAGGTCAGAAAGTTCAAAACCATGGTGAGGGCACTTGTTCGTGAGATCTTGGAACCTCTCGAACGCGGTGTAGATGGTGTCGTCATAGTCCTGTTTGAATCCAGTGATTTGCGCCTTAAGCGCGGTAGTCCAGGTGTGAGGGAAGTATTTCTCCATGAAAGATGAAAAAAACTTTTCCCAAGTGTCCAGCGAGCCTGCTGGAAGAGAACTCAGCCATGACTTGGCTCTGTCGCCAAGTCCCATAGCAAAAACCTTCATCCTCAACTCATCCGTTGTTATGTCAGCTCCGGGTCGTGGGAGTTGGTTGACGAAATCATCGATATCGTGCAAGTACCCCATCACATCTTCCCTTGATAAGCCATAGAACCTCGAAAGTTGTTGGAATGCGTGGTTCTTGATCTCCAGATCTCGGGTTGCAGACGAAAGAACAATCGCCGGTCCCCTCATACGATCCTTGGTGGGTTGAACCCATGCCTTCAGTGGTCTAGCTTCTGCCATTCCATCGATTTCTAGATATCGAATACTACTAAAGCTAGGAAAGGTGAATTAGAAGCAGACTAGGAAAGCAGTATCAGAGAGAGATTAAAAAGAAAAACTAAAACTAATAGAATTAGGAATCTAAAGCTGTAAATATAAACAAATTAAACAGAAAAAAGGAGTATACTCCCCGGCAAAGGCAACAATTTGATGAACGCGCTGGTGTCGTGTTCCAATGCGAACGGATCAAATAAATTTGTAATTAAGCAAAAGGCAATCCACAACTACAACGAAAAGCGTAGTGTAGCGGTAGAATGACTCGAGTGTCGTCTCTCAGGACTATAACTAGCTTTATCTATTTAACAAGAGAATATAAAACAGCAGACAGATAGCAATAGGGGGTTTCTAGCAGATAATGGAGATTGGTGATAGTATGGTCCTTCTTAACATAACGGGTCGATAATCATGCATAAATTCCTCGGTCTTGCATAGAGATCTTTGAATCAATCTAGTGTCCTGTTGCAAATATTAAGCACTACGAAGATAATTGGTCTGACAAGTCAATCACGATTGTCCTAATGTGTTCCGTAATTATTCAACACTACGAAGATAATTGGTCTGATGGTCGACAAGTGTCCAATTGTGCATAATAATCAATACAACATACGAGAATTTTGGTTACAACTGATCAACGAAATAAAGCAATGACACGGAGTATAATGCGCGATATAGCCATTAGCATGATTATCTTCCCTTCGCTAAGAATTCACATATTACCACCAACGATAAGTTTAGCTACTCATAATAGGCATGCAATCAACAGAAATCATAGAAGAAAACATGTTGAAAGAATATAATAAAATAAATAGAATAAAACTGTAAGATACAAAGTTACCGAAGGTTGTCAATCTCCGGATGATTGCGGTCCTACGAGCTCCAAACTGCTATGAAAAAGTATCCCCTAAGCTACAGAACTCCCAGGACAGGCCCCGGGAAGTTCCTACCTAAAACTATAGAGAGAGGTGAGAAAGTAGGTCTGGAAATATATGATTTCCGGAGAAAAACTGAGCACTATATATAGGCCCCGAAAAAACCACGGGGCGGTTCGCCCCACTGTGCGGCGGTTCGCCCCCGAGTATTTCTCGCGGAATTCCGCGTTTTCGACGCGTTTTTTGATTTCTTCACCTTTTCAGACTCGGTTTCTGACTTCTAGTAGCCTTCTAACCTCCATATTCGGCCCCTAGACTTCAAATCCTATCCGGAAACCTTCAGATACTCCAAATAGGCTTCTGGAACACCAATTCCTTGTCAACTTCAATATAATTGCTCGGAAATCTTCGAATTTCAACCAAAACCTGTAAAATAAAATCTAAAGGGAAACGTGACACTATTCTAATAAAATGTACTAAAATATATCTAAATTAACATAGAGGATAGCTAAAATAGGTGAAAAAGACTCGAATGAAAGTGTAAAATACACATTCATCAGCCAGTTGCTAACAGACTCCGGAACTCTGGTCAAAGTGTTCTTTTTGAAGTTTGAGTATAGTTCTTCAGAACTAACTTCAAGATCTTCCTTGATGTGAACCACTTCATTGTTCTCCTTTTGAGCCTGAATAAGAGTAAAGTTAATTTCAGGAAAGTTTTGGAAAATAGTTTTAGAGTCTAAAACTGTAACATGATTTACCTGTTGACTTTCAGCAAGCTCATGTTGCACACTAAGTTGTGCTGGTACTATTTCCATTGCTTCCGAAGCTGTGGCAACATCCTTGAATTGTTCATCCTGAAATAACTTTATATTAGATACAAGTACTAAGTTTTTAAACTTAGTAGAATTACCAAAATTTTCATCTACCTGCTGAACAGGAGTTGTGGATTCTGGTGCAGAAGTTTCAGCAATCTTCTGACTTGTATCTTGAGAAGTCTGTAAAGAAACAATTATATTAGCTAAAGATAAAGCTTCAGACAATGAAGTTTTGCTTATATCTGAGTTATCTACCTGCTGAAGAAGGGCAGGTGGTGACTCAGTCCTTTCAACAATGATAGCAGCTTCATTATCTGGGACTTGTTCTTCAGCAGACTTCTTCTCTTTCTCTAACTGAGAAGGCTGTGTAGATTCAACAATCTCCCTTCTCTCTGAATTGACAAGTTGAGCAGAGACATCTTGACCTCTAAGTTCACTACTTGTCATTAACAGGTCTACTGACTTATTGGAGTTGTCATCAATCTCCAAGTCCATTTGCTGGCTTAGGTCAGTCAGCACCAGTTGAACTTTGTCAATAGAAGTCATTGGTGAACTAGGTCTAATATTCTCAGCATCTTGAGATGCGTCGTCGAATACTGTCTCATGTTGTGTTTCAGCAACCTCTGGGACTTGAACCATTGCAGTTTCAGCAACTGGTTCTTCAGCAATTGCAGCTTCAGCAATTTCTTGGACTGGACTAGTTGCGTTTTCAGCAACTGTCTCTTCTGCGACATTTTCAACAAGTGCTGCTTTTCTCAAATCTGCAGCGATGTCACTTGCTGGTTCCAGAGTGTTGTCATCAAGATTATCTACAATGTAGATATCTTCTAGGGGATCTTGGGTAGGATTTTCATTTCCACTGCCATGTGGTCTTGCATCAGCAGATGAATCCAAATTAATTGGATTGTTGAAGGTTTCTACAAACACTTCAGCAACATCTACTACAGTGGCTTGCGTTTCAGCAACCACTGGAACATCATCATCCTGAATGACATGGACAATTGGAACGGACTTGCGTGTCGTTGTTTTATTTCTTGGGTAAGTCTTTGTCAGTTCCTTCTTAGGAATAGGATCAGCTGATGAAGTTGCAGTTTGAGTGTCATTATCATCTTTCCTCTTTTTCTTCTTAGATTTCTCAATGGGTGCATTAGTGTCAGCAACCGCAGCAGAATCAGCAGTAACATCTGCAGCTGTTGCATTCTCAGCAACATTTGCAGTTGTTGTATACCTAGCTTGCTGATCAGTATCTGCAATATTTGCAGTTGTTGCATTCATAGACTGGTTATCAGTCTCAACAACATTTGCAGCTGTTGGCTTCTTTGACTTCTTGTCAGCAACCTTAGGTCCATTCAGCTTGTAAAAAGCTCTTCCCACATTGCATACTGATTTCTTAATCGGCAATGGGTTTCTTAGCTGAATCCTGAAATGTTCAAGGATGTAGCATATTTTCCATCCATACATCACTGGAAACCAAGGTGAGGCTGTGTTGTCTTCAACCTTCACCCTGAACTTTGTAACACAATCAACAAGCCTGTTGAAAATGTACTTAGCCCAGTTGATTTCAGTTTTGTTCTCATAGATATGCATCAACAATGGCCACCTACTCAGGCCTACTTGGTCAATTCCTCCAACTTGGGAGTCTAAGACTTTGATGAGTAGCAGAGCTACCAGACCACGTGAACGACAAAGATGCTTCCTTTTTACGTTCTTTGTACAAGTCACGGGAGCAATCTCTCATTTCTTCATCCTTTCATTTCTAACATCACTGTAGAAGGCTTCAATTTCTTCATCAGAAGCAGTGATGTCATCGTCAGTTCCAGTAGTTGGAATCTGAAAGATGTTTGCTAAATCAATCCATTCCAGGATGATTTGCACTCCTTGAACTGTGGTAGAAATCACTTTTTCAGTGACTCCTTGTCCATCAGTAAGGGTTTGGACTTCTGAATTATTGTACAATGATGAACCGGAATTTGTCAGATTCTAATTAATGAAATAAATTTGTATTTAGCCAAAGGCAATTCACAACTACAACGAAAACCGTAGTGTAGCAGTAGAATAACCTCGAGTGTCGATCTATAAGGACTATAACTAGCTTTATCTAATCTAATTTAAGAATATAAAACAACAGACGACTTAGCAAAGGTTTTTCTTAACAGATAATGGAGATTGGTGATAGTATGGTCATTCAAAGAATAACAGGTTAATAATCATGCATAAATTCCTCGGTCTTGCATGGAGATCTTTGATCAATGAATTGTCCAGTTGTGTTCCGTAATTATTCAACACTACGAAGATATAGATTTAGATAGATCAAAGAAATAAAGCAATAACTCAAAGTATAATGCGCGATATAGCCATTAGCATAATTATTATCCCTTCGCTAAGAAATCACATACTATCACCAACGAGAAGTTGAGCTACTCATAGATGTCATGCAATCAACAAAAATCATACCACGAATGAATGAAAACATGATGAAAGATATATAAATATAAATAGAAAAACTGTAAGATACAATGTTACCGAAGGTTGTCAATCTCCGAAGAATCGCGATCTTACAAGCTCCAAACTGCTAAGAAAAAGTATCTCCTAAGCTAAGAACCCCCAGAACAGGCTCTGGGGAATTCCTACCTAAAACTACAGAGAATGGTGAGAGAAAAGGTCTGGAAAAGTATGAAAAACAGAGAAAACTGAGCAACTATATATAGGTATTCGAATTGTTTGGGGCGAAGGGCCCCACACACCGGGCGATTCGCCTGGTGTGGGGTGATTCGCCCCACGTCCCAGGCGACTCGCCCGGGAGTAAATTTCGGCCTTTTACGCGTTTTCGACGCGTTTTTGGATTTCTTCCCCTTTTCGGACTCGGTTTTTGCCTTCTAGTGACCTTTTAGCCTTCAGACTCGACCCCTAGACTTCAAATCCTATCCGGAATCTTTCAGATACTCCAATTAGGCTTCTGGAACACCAATTCCTTGTCTACTTCAATATAATTGCCCGGAAAACCTCGTTTTTCAACCAAAACCTGTAAAATATAAACTAGAGGGAAACGTGACACTAGTCTAATAAAATGCACTAAAATATAGATAAATTAACATAGAGGATAGCTAAAATAGGTGAAAAAGACTCAAATGAAAGTGTAAAATACACATTCATCAAACTCCCCAAACCGAACCTTTGCTTGTCCTCAAGCAACTAAGCTAGACTCTAATGCAAAAAACAATGCAACACAAAAAATGGAGTCTCATGTCAAATGAAATGAACTAATCTATCGAATCTATCAAAAAACATATGACCAAAAACCATACAAATCATAACATGAATATAGGTTGAAGAATGCCTCGATTGACTCATACACATTCACATAAGCACTTATGTCAAGACATGATAGTCTCTCGTAACATTCTCTACCTGGACCTAGTCAGTGACGACGTAATGAAACATGTTAGAATACGAATGGTTGTCCCGTGCCTATGAAACTGAGGACTTACTACTGTTCACCAAGTTAAGACTTTTCCTCAAAGAGGTCGAACCAATGCTGGCTCTCATCAAACGAAGGAGGGTTCCCTAAAAAAAGATAACACTCCCCTATTCTACCCATCTCTCAAGAAAAGTCTTAAGCTATTCACCACTTCCTGAATGGCAGGACGAGGGTGGTCTAGAACAGATGACACTCAAAAACAAAAGAAAAGATAGAAAATTACAACACGATTACGAACATTACAAGAATTGGAAACTGAGACACAACACTTTGCTAAACTGCTTTTTGGCTTTCTATTTTTTGGACCCTTCATTGCTTTTTTGGGGTCTTTTCTTTTTTTTTTCATTTTTTCTTTTCCATTTTTTTTTTCTTTTTTTTCTGGAATTTTTATTTTCTTCTTTTTTTTTTTCGATTTTTTTAGCCAGCAGTAGCACGACGAAAAAGAAATAAAATGACTCAAAAACGACTTCCCCAAACCTATTCGAAAGAATAGGTTGGAGTACAAAATTTACGAGAAACGAAAAATAAACTCACAATACATAATTGAAAAACGAAAAACAAGTCTAATGAAAGCGTAACCCCCTCCCCAAACCCATTCGGAAGAATAGGTTGCAAACAAAGGATCACAGAATCTCACGCTACATCCTTCCTAGGCATTTAGCAATCTCAAAGCATGGTGAAGACTTGTTGCCTCTTAGGTACATAATTACTCGGGAAAACAACCATAAGACCCTAACATGCATCATCCTATTACAAAGGCCTTCGTGAACCGTAGTAGAGAAAACACCACTAAGTGATGTCGAGACTACCAAGCTATACTAAGTGCAATACATAAATGTGACAAGCCAAGCGAGAAAAACCTCAAACAAATTCATAGAGATGAAGCATATGATTAATGGCATAATTAGTTAATCTACCCAATAAAAAAGTTCAAAAAATTTGGCAATAAACTCCATATAAAACATGCAAGACTATCCTAGGATGAATGTAGTGAATGCAACCTAAAAATTAAGAAAGCAGTAAACGTGCAAATGCAAACAAAAAACATGATACAAATCAACAAAAAGTCAAACAATACTTAACATCACGGTTCACATCCCATCCCCCTAGCAAAAGAGAATGAGTAATAAGAAGTGATACTAGATGTTACCGAACGGTTAGGCCTCGGTTGGCTGAGAGTGGACATGTGAAAAGACTAGTCATCGGGATTGTAATCCCCATAATAGTCCCTCCACATGTCAGACAGGAGATCATTGGACTGCTGTAGAGCTTCCTGTTGCTGACGGATGAGCTGTTGTTGCTCCCACCTTGCTTGCCTATCCTCTCGGCGATGCTCCTCAAATATCTCCCAATCGCGGTTGCGCTGGGCAATGTGCCCGTCGAGGTCTTGTCGCAGTCCTTGGATAGAAGTGGTCAAGGCTGCAGCACTAGCATCAACTCTATCAAAACGACCGTCGAGGTAGGCCCGGAATTCAGAGAAGTCAATACCTCTAGACCCATGTGGTGCTCGAGGCGGTGCATGTGGTGCCCTATGGACAAAGGGAATATCCGGGATAGGGGCTCGGCCATCATCAGCTTCCATAGCATCCTCATAGTCATTTTCATTATCCGAATCGGACGGTCGGAAGGGTGCTTTCACATCAGCAGCGGCAGCCGCGAGGTTCTTCATTTGATACCTAGCAAGCTGTACATCAATAGTCGAGGGTGAAAGGGCAGCGACCTCGCAATCCCCCTCATCAATGTCCTCGACCCCGTAATATTTGCAGTAGGCAGTGATGAAGCTCGGAAAGATGAAGGGCTTCTTCTTCTTTTCCCAGTGGCGCTCATACTCCTCATACATGATGTGACCGATGTCGATTCGATGCTTGTCTATCAAGCAGTAGAGGAGCTCGGCGTAATTTGGCTGTATCCAAGTGTCATTCTTTCTAGGGATCAAGTTGAAGATGCAGAATTTCATCATCACCTTAGCCTCGATGCTAAGGTCACTCTGACGGATCCGTGCAAGTTGTACTCCGATTTCTGGATACCTGTACTCCCTGTTGCAGATCACCTCCGTAATGTGACTTCCTATCCCCCTAGAGGCCCTTGAATATTCGTAGGCATGGTTGCTCCCTGTGAAGTCCCGTTGCCCAAAATGGATGAATGAAGAAATTGATTCTGGTGTCCATGGTACAATTAGGCCTCGAACTAGTACCCCCTCTTCTCCTCAAGATCAATGAATCCAGCGTAGAACTCTTGGAGGAGGCTCATGTCATACCCCTTGAATCTGTTTGAAGTATACCAAACCCAATTCCTTTTTGTCGCCAATCGGGAGAGCGTCATGTACCCTGCCGTTTGAGCTACCTCATCCGGAATATCTATCCGCTTGTCTGGTATGATCGATCTCCCACCTTGGGCTAGCTCCGCTTCAAGCCTTTGTCAGACATCTATCGCAGCTAGAGACAACTCGTACACGTCGTGAGAAGGTTGGGAGCTTGATGCTACCCCTTTTCCCTTCTTGCTCGAGCCAGCTTTCCTTGATCCTCTTGGAGCCATGATTCCTACAAACAGCAATTAGTATCTTGTATGACACAAAACAGACTTATGCATATGCAAATGTACGAGCGAACAAACGAGCGATATCTACAACAACCGAACTCGTCAAAAACCCAATGTCTAGTCTAGCTACTTCATCATGCAACATATCAATGTAAGTACTACAATCACATATCACATTATGCTCTTGCTAGACAACAAATGCCTTGAATCACAAGGCTCAATTCATACCATACTAACAAAAATCTAACATCATAAATCCTCAACTTCATCAATCATGCATTCTACCATTACACCCATCATTATCATATCAACAAACACAAGTTTAAACATGGAATGAAAGTAAAAGATACATTGCCTAACAAGATATATCATCTAATAGCAAAAATCTCAAACCAACAAACAAAGCCTAATTGAACATGCAATTGATAGTGAATAACGTTTCTAATCACACAAATCATCAACCCATACATCATACAAGCTTAATTGAAACATAAATCAAAAAACCCCCAAATTTGAAAAATTAGGGTTCATAAGAAGGTACCTCAGATCTGCAAAACGAATGCACAAGAGTGAAAGTTGTTCGGATGAAAAGAAAGAGCACGTAATGGGCTTCGATTGAAGCTATAGAACACTAAATTTGGTGGAGTAATGAAGGTTTTACGAAGATTTGAAGATATTTTCGCGAGTTTCGGTTTTTTGGGGAGTAAGAAGGGTGAAGAGATGAAGAAATGAGGAGAATGGGGGTTTCTCGCGTTTTTAAGCTCCAGAATTCGTGGGGCGAGGGCGACTCACCCCCCATGGGGGGCGACTCGCCCCCTACCTCCTGAGGTGGGGAGACGAAACTTTTCGAAAAAACGCGGTTTTTAAGTTCCCGAAAACCATTTTACGCATTAAACCACTCGTAAAAGCTCACTCAAACAAAAACAAAAGCACATACGACACAGAGACGAACAAATTCACATATGAAAAGAAAATTGTTCAAGTATGAATGCATGCAATAAAGCGGTAGAAAAGCGATAAAAACTCCGGGTTGCCTCCCGGATAGCGCCATTGTTTAAAGTCTTTGACTCGACTCCTGTTTGCCCCTAGCTCTTCTTCTTGAGGGTACTAGACTTCCCCTTCATGGATCTTCTCCTCATGCCACGAACCTATGAATAAGAATGAACATAGACAGCAAGACCACAGTAGTTAATAGTGTGAGAAGTATCAGGTGGATCAGATATGGCTCGCAACACATGTCGCTTGCCATCCACCTAAATGGTGCAAGTCCTTCGGTAGATATCGATCACGGAGCATAGTTTGGTTAAGAACGTTCGCCCCAAGAGAACGACATCCCCCATCCCAGGTGTAGACGTCGGCATAACTACAAAATTGGTGTATACAGAAGCTTCACCAATCTTGACCAATACATTCTTCACAACGCCTTCGGGTCTCACAAAGGATCCATCCGCCAGTTGCACAATAGCCTTATGCTCAGATAGTTTTCCAAGGCTACTATTCTCGAACACATTCATTGGGAGCACATTAGAGTAGGATCCCGTGTCTAGTGTGGCACGGACATCTTCAAGTTCACCAATCCCGACCTTAACATCGAAACTTTGAGGGAGTGGCTCGGGATCCTCTTGCTCCTCTTCACTCTCATCCGAACCAAGGTTCTTCTCTTCTTCCTTGGCTAGTGGGGATTCTTCCTTCTTGCAACACTCGCACTTAAGAACCTTCTTGATGATGATTTCGACAGGTAGATCACCCACCAAGGTAATGGACATCGACTTCTCAGTGTTGCTAGGCAGCTTGCCTTGCTCCCTACTTGCTCCTCGGTCGATCAACTCTTGCATCTTTTGATGGGAGAGCCTAGTGCTCTCTTCCAATCGATCAAGCCTTGCCCTAGTCTTCTCAGAATCTTCTTCATAACGTTTTAGAAAACTTTGGGTGTGATCAACCATTTTTTGCAAGTTCTCCATCAGTTGAGCCGACTTCGACTTCGGTTGCTCTTTCGGAGCGGGATTTTCGCAGTGATCATTACCATAGTTATGCCTACTACGGTCTTGGTTAGGGCCATAAGTTTGGCTAGCCGGTGCATATCCTTGATTGTTTCGGAACCCTCTTCTCCAAAATCCACCTCGAGGATTCCTACCGTCTTGTCCGTAGCTAGCTTCTTGAGTACCAAACTCCGTAGCAAAGACTTCCTCTTCGCCTCCTTGAACCCAGTTGCCATCATCATATGCGAGTTCCGATCTACACATATGAGCTCCATGCCCATAGTTCTTGCATATTCGGCAAACCTCGTTTGACATAGCTGTTCCAGTGGCGCTTTTGAGGACTTGTTTCAATTCGTTGGTAAAGCACTCGAATTGATCCCCATTCCCCCTATACATCGGGGCTTCTTGAGTAGGTGGAGCTTCAGGTCCACGTCTCCTAACCATTGCCCTTGGGTCCTTGAACTGCGAACCCTTAGCAAGCCTTTCGAAAACTGCCCAGACGGCTTCCGCGGTTTCCTCCCAAATATTGCCACGACATTGGAAGTCCACCACTTGTTGGTTCTCGAAGGTTAGTCCATTGTAGAAGTGTTGGACTAGATCAGAAAGTACAAAACCATGGTGAGGGTACTTGTTCATGAGGTCTTGGAACCTCTCAAACGCGGTGTAGATGGTCTCATCATAGTCTTGTTTGAATCCTGTGATTTGCGCCTTAAGCGCGGTAGTCAAGGTTTAAGGGAAGTATTTTTCCATGAAAGTTGAAAAAACCTTCTCCCAAGTGTCCAGCGAGCCCGCTGGTATAGAACCATGACTTGGCTCTGTCGCCAAGCCCCATAGCAAAAACCTTCATCCTCAACTCATCCGTTGTTATTTCAGCTCCGGGTCGTGGGAGTTGGTTGACGAAATCATCCATATCGTGCAAGTACCCCATCACATCTTCCCTTGCTAAGCCATAGAACCTCGGATGTTGTTGGAACGCGTGGTTCTTGATTTCCAGATCTCGAGTTGCAGACGAAAGAACAATCGCCGGTCCCCTCATACGATCCTTGGAGGGTTGAACCCATGCTTTCAGTGGTCAAGCTTCTGCCATTCCGTCGATTTCCTTGAAAAGATTGTGTAGAGATTAAGAGAAATCGGTATCCTCTATTTCCTCTAGTTCACGCCTTCGAAGTAGTCGCCTTCTTTGGTGGTAGACTCTGTCGATCTCAGCAATTGAATCAGCAAGCGGCGTTCCTCTAGATCGTGTATGTGGCATACACTATCTGTACCAAACTAGGAAAGGAGTATCAGAGAGAGATTAAATAGGAAAACTAAAACTACTAGAACTAGGAATTGAATGTTGAAAATATAAACAAATTAAACAGAAAAAAGGAGTATAGTCCCCGGAAGCGGCGCCAATTTGATGAACCAGAATTTGTCAGATTCTAATTAATCAAATAAATTTGTATTTAGCCAAAGGCAATTCACAACTACAACGAAAACCGTAGTGTAGCAGTAGAATAACCTCGAGTGTCGATCTCTAAGGACTATAACTAGCTTTATCTAATCTAATTTAAGAATATAAAACAGCAGACGACGTAGCAAAGGTTTTTCTTAACAGATAATGGAGATTGGTGATAGTATGGTCATTCAAAGCATAACAGGTTAATAATCATGCATAAATTCCTCGGTCTTGCATGGAGATCTTTGATCAATGAATTGTCCAGTTGTGTTCCGTAATTATTCAACACTACGAAGATATAGATTTAGATAGATCAATGAAATAAAGCAATAACTCAGAGTATAATGCGCGAAATAGCCATTAGCATAATTATTAACCCTTCACTAAGAAATCACATACTATCACCAACGAGAAGTTTAGATACTCATAGATGTCATGCAATCAACAGAAATCATACCACGAATGAATGAAAACATGATGAAAGATATATAAATATAAATAGAAAACCTGTAAGATACAATGTTACCGAAGGTTGTCAATCTCCGAAGAATCGCGATCTTACAAGCTCCAAACTGCTATGAAAAAGTATCTCCTAAGCTAAGAACCCCCAGAACAGGCTCTTGGAATTCCTACCTAAAACTACAGAAAAAGGTGAGAGAAAAGGTCTGGAAAAGTATGAAAAACGGAGAAAACTGAGCAACTATATATAGGTATTCGAATTGTGTGGGGCGAAGGGCCACACACACCGGGCGATTCGCCTGGTGTGGGGCGATTCGCCCCACGTCCCGGGCGACTCGTCCGGGAGACGTTTTCGGCCAGATACGCATTTTCGACGCGTTTTTGGATTTCTTCCCCTTTTCGGACTCGGTTTTTGCCTTCTAGTGACCTTTTAGCCTTAAGACTCGACCCCTAGACTTCAAATCCTATCCAGAATCTTTCAGATACTCCAATTAGGCTTCTGGAACACCAATTCCTTGTCCACTTCAATATAATTGCCCGAAAAACCTCGTTTTTCAACCAAAACCTGTAAAATATAAACTAGAGGGAAACGTGACACTAGTCTAATAAAATGCACTAAAATATAGCTAAATTAACATAGAGGATAGCTAAAATAGGTGAAAAAGATTCAAATGAAAGTGTAAAATACACATTCATCATAGAATTCCATGGTGTCCAACATGCTCACTTGTTTAGTGCGAGCAGTGATGAAGAAAAGTAGGCCTTGTTTATTAATAAGATTCAACGCCTCTTCGTTTTCTTCGTCCAGTTCCTGTTCATAGATGTATCTAATGTACTTCTCTTTTGCAAATCCTCCCCATTGCATCATCTGCTCACACTTTGCAGTGTCGAGATATGCAGGAGGCATGGGTCTTTTAGTGATTCGGTTGTTAGATAATACGATTTTCACTGTATTTTTCATCGGAGTTTCAACCGGAGTAGGAGCAGTGCTTTTTCTAGCACTATCTGCCTTTGAGGATTGTCGTTTGGGAGCCATCTCTTATATAGTATTCTGAGGGTTTGAGAGTTGTACGAAAAAGAGATTTTTCTTTTTGACCGGAGGTACAGTAATTTAGAGCACAGGCTAGAAAAATTTGCAGAGAAAGGAAATGTGAGTTAAAGAATTTTTTCTTTCTCTAACTCTTCATTTATATAGTATCTCTGTTATGTGAGAAGCTCAATGGTTTTGAGTTCTTAGCAAGGGTAAAACAGAGATTCATTGTGTTAGTGGAGCCTTTGCATTAAATGCGTAGTGGACCACTAACATAAAACCGTCAGAGCATACTTTCTCTTTGTAATATCAACCGTTGGATCAACAACTGCTTTAAAATCAATGGCCACCATTGTATTTCATGTCATGATTAACAGCGAGTTTATCTAAGGCATGATTAACGTCACAAATTGATTTTACCTTGATTCACGGGATTTGATCTCTTTTACTCCAACGCTAATTGCTTGCTGAAGTAAATAAGAATCTTTTCAGCGATTTTAATCAATCTGACTTTAGTACTTACCTTTTCAAGTAACAAGCCTTGTATTCTCTGAAAATTACCCCTTAATCAAATATCTCATATTTCTTTAAGATAAAAGACATTTTTGAGTTCCCGTCTCAGCAAATTCTTTTTATATTGAGATATCCTTAGGTAAAATTTGAGAAGTATTTTTGCTATTTGCTGAGCTCCCGTCTCAGATCTTTCTTTTGATACTTGAATACCTGTTCCAGTATCCTTGATTGTCGAAATGCCAGTTTAGGCAATCTTTGAAGTTTTTCTTTACTGAGTACCCGTCTCAACAAATGATCAAGTTTCCTAACAAATACCCGGTTTGAAGGAATTACTTGCTGAATGCCTGTTTTAGCAACCATATAGTGTACGGTCATCTCTTTTTAGAGAAGTTAATGGAAAGGGACTTTTCAAGGAATACTTTTAAGCAATCATTGGCTTGCTGAATGCCTGTTTCAACAATCCACCAAATGTATTCCTTTTTATTGAGGTAGTTCAATCAACATAAGGTTATACCTTAGCATTGCGAACCTATTATCTGGTAGGGGCTTGGTAAAGATGTCAGCAAGTTGATCATCAGTACCTACCTTTACAACCTCAATGTCTCATTTTTCCACATGATCTCTAATGAAATGATGTCTAATATCAATGTGCTTTGTCCTTGAGTGGAACTTAGGATTTTGCATGATAGCAATAGCACTTGTATTATCACAAAAGATTGGTGTTTTCTTTGCAGAAATACCATACTCTCTTAATTGTTGCTGAATCCATAGGATTTGAGCTGTGCAACAACCAGCCGCAATGTATTCAGATTCAGTGGATGAATGGGCAACACAGGTTTGCTTCTTGCTGAACCATGATATTAATCTTGTACCTAGAAACTGACAAGTTCCAGAAGTACTTTTTCTATCAAGAGTTGATCCTCCATGATCAAAATCAGAATAACCAACCAATTCCAATCAAGAATCTTTTGGATACCATAATCCAACATTGACTGTACCTTTGACATATTTCAGTATCTTAAGTGTCTTTTTGTAGTGTGATTCTCTTGGATCAGATTGGAATCTTGCACACACACAAACAACATACTGAATGTCAGGTCTACTTGTTGTTAAATATTGCAAGGAACCAATGAGCTTCCTATACTTGTGTTCATCAACACTTTTATCTTGTTTAGTATACCCCAATTTGGTAGCAACGCTCATGGAGATCTTTTCAGGTTTTTCTTCCTCTTTGATCCTGAACTTTATGAGCATTTCCTTTGCATACTTTGCTTGATTTATGAATATTCCATCTTTGAGTTGCTTGACTTGCAATTCTAGGAAATAATTCAATTTACCCATCATACTCATTTTAAATTTGTTTGTCATGAGTTAGGCAAAATCATCACAAAGTTGTTTGTCCTTAGATCCAAATATTATGTCATCCACATAAATCTGGACTAAGAGTATTTTACCATCATGGTTCATGGTAAATAAGGTTTTGTCAACTTCACCTTTCTTGAAACCATTATCCAGCAAGAGCTTAGCTAAGGTATCATACCAAGATCTTGGTGCTTGCTTTAGATCATATACAGCTTTCTGAAGCTTGTATACCACCTTGGTTTCTAAGGGAAGTTCAAAGCCAGGGGGTTGTTCTAAGTAGACTTCTTCAGCAAGTTCACCATTTAGGAATGCACTTTTAACATACATTTGATAAACAATGAAGTCATTGTGAGCAGCAAAGGCTAATATAAGTCTAATTGCTTCCAATCTTGCAACTGGTGCATCAGACTCATCATAGTTCCATCATTCAGTCTGGCAGTAAGCTTGAGCAACTAAACGTGCTTTGTTTCATGTTACTTCTCCAGACTCACTCAGCTTGTTTCTGAACACCCACTTTGTACCAATTGCTTTCTTTCCTTCAGCAAGGGGTACAAGTTTCCAGACTTTGTTCCTTTCAAATTGATCCAGTTCTTCTTGCATTGCCTTGATCCATTCAGAATGCTTTAAAGCTTCTTCTATGGTCTTGGGTTCAATTTATGAAACAAAGCAAGAGAACAAAGCTTCTACTTCAATGATGTTTGATTCTTCAGCAAGTTCTAGATTAGTAGATACTTTGGATCTAGTCACTTGGTGTTTGTCAATATCACCAATCATATCCGTAGAGGGATGATCTCTAATCCATTTATTAACAGGTTTTCTGCTCTTTGGATCTGGATAAGTTTGCATTTCAGCATGTGACTCTTCAGCATGTACATGTTCAGTACTACTGGTATCTTGATGTGTGTCTCCTGAAATTGGTTCATCAGCAACTGCTTGTTCAACATTGCTGGTTTGTGGTAACTCGTCAGCAGACACAGGAGGTTGCGTAGTTTCAGCAATATCTGGAGCAACCGCATCTTTTGCCGGAAATTCTTTATCATGAACTATATTGATCTTGTCATGACTTGGTGGAGGTGAGTCAATGTCAGAATCATCATTTAGTTCAATTGATTTGATATTCCTAGCATCAGATTCAGTTCTTTGCTCGTGTATGAGTAACTTCTTCATACATTCTGTTATTTCTTCTTCAGCTGGGGCTCCTTGTGACTTTTTCGTAGAATACAACATGCACTGATTTTTCGATCTTTTGTGCCTTTTTGTTGTAAATTCTATAAGCTTTTTGTTGTAGCCACGAAATATTGCTTCGTCTGCCTTTGGTTGAAATGTTCTTAAGTATTTAGAGATCGACACTCGAGGTCATTCTACTGCTACACTACGGTTTTCGTTGTAGTCGTGAATTGCCTTTGGCTAAATAACAAATTTATTTGATACGTTCGGAGCACGACATCCGCGCGTTCATCAGCAGGGACTCCTTGTGATTTTTCATAGAATACAACATGCACTGATTCTTCGATCTTTTGTGCCTTTTTGTTGTAAACTCTATAAGCTTTACTATGCAAGGACTAGCTAAGAAATATTGCTTCGTCTGCCTTTGGTTGAAATGTTCTTAAGTATTCTCTACCATTGTTAAGAACAAAGCATTTGCAACCAAATCCTCTTAGATGGGTGATGTTAGGAGGTCTTCCAACAAATAACTCATAGGGAGTTTTGTTGTATTCCTTATTT
This sequence comes from Plantago ovata, assembly GCA_028274465.1. NCBI lineage: Eukaryota > Viridiplantae > Streptophyta > Magnoliopsida > Lamiales > Plantaginaceae > Plantago > Plantago ovata. The sequence continues at coordinate 35,893,228 of CM051456.1, read as the reverse complement.
ATCAAGCATTTATTTTGAGTATAGCAGGCGGTATTAATCGCTTCAACCCAATAAGTTTCACTTATTTCAGTGTCAGCAAGCATCGTTCTAGCTGCTTTCTTAAGGGTGCGATTCTTCCTTTCAGCAACACCATTTTGTTGAGGTGTCCTTACTGAGGATAACTGATGTTGTATGCCTTTCGAAGTGCAATATTCAGTTATGTATTTGTTTACAAACTCAGTACCATGGTCTGTTCTTATGACTTTTACCTTGTCATTTTTCATGACTTCAAGCTTGTTCAACAAGTTAGGTATTTCAGTCCTTGTTTCAGACTTGTGTTTGATAAATACTACCAAAGTGAATCTTGAATAGCCATCTACCACCACCAGACCATACTTCTTGCCAGCATAGCTTGTTGAAGAAGATTCAAACAAGTCCATGTGCAAGAGTTGTAAAGGTTTTGTAGTTGACGGTACTGCCTTGTTCTTGAAAGAAGATTTGGTTTGCTTTCCTTGCTGACATGCATTGCAAACACCATCCTTCTTAAAAGTAACATTGGGTAATCCAACTACAAGTGCCTTTTTAGACAACTTATTCAGCGTCTTGAAGTTTAGGTGACTTGTTCGTTTATGCCATAACCATGCTTTTTCAGCAAGGCAATCATGATCTGAGACAAGGCATTTTTCAATGATTGCTGAAGACCAATCTACAGTATAGGGTCCTCTTGATCTTCTAGCAACCATAATAACCTTCTTTGTCTCAAAGTCTATAAGTTTTCATTCATCACTTTTGATTTTGATGAAGTAACCTTTGTCAGCGAATTGACTCATGCTGAAAAGGTTAAACTTAAGATTTTTGACATAAAGAACTCCCGAAATGGTAATGCATCCTAACTTCACGTCACCATAACCTTTAGTAGAACCAAAGCCTCCACCAGCAAACCTTATTGTTGGACCTTTATACCACTGTCTATAGTTTATAAGGTTTTTCTTGTTGCCCGTCATGTGCATTCCACAACCACTGTCAAAGTGCCAAACTGCATTGTTTGTCTCCGTGGCTGAAGTCTGCACAATCAAGAACAAACAAGTTAATTATCCAATATTGGATGTCCATTAACATGTTGAAGAAAGCGTCTAGTGGAAACCCAAGTCATGAGTTTTTCAACTTTGACTTGTTTTCTACTTGCTGAGGAACTAGAGGGCTTAGAACCGAAAGCCTTTTGATCATTGCTAATCAAGTCCACTTTCTGATGTGGTCTCTTGCTTGGTTGACCCTTTTGCTGAACATACTTTTCAGTAAGTTCTTTTCTGGCAAGGTTCATTCTAGTCCTAGCGTTTTGAGTTTTGTCAGAACTCCTAGGCTTAGCTTTGTTCATCTCTTTGAAGTATCTTTGCTGACTTTGCTTGGTTTTGAATCCAAGTCCACTTTTCGGAGAATGCTGAACTTTTGTCTCAGCAACCTTACTTGATTCAGGTTTGTCAGCAAAGGTCTTCTGATTAATTTTCAGCAACTTGTTTGGTGGAATGCTTTACAACATCCTTTTTCTTAATAGTTTGCTTTTCAGCAACCTGTTTTGCTTTTAAAGTCTTGTTACTTTGAGTAGCAACAACGGGCTTTATGGTCGTAGGTACTTGATTGCATATTTCAGCAACCTTAGATTGACCAATCTGATAGAGTTCTGGTTGACCACTATCAGTTGCACGAACAAAGGTGATTGGTGATTTGTCTTTACTCAAGATTATTACATCATCACCTTCATACGTTGCACCTAAACCTTGTTTCTGAGATGGGTCTCTAAGATAAGAGTTTAGTTCAGTCAGCATGTTACTCGCATCAGCATAAGATTTGAAATTGATTTTCATCTTTTTCATTTCTTGTATTTCAGCAAGTAACTTTAGAATTGAGGACTTATACTCTTCCAATTCTATTGCCATTTGAGAATTCTTCTCTATAGCTTCAGCAATTAACTTCTTGAGATGCAATATTTCAGCATCCTTCTTTTCTGACTCAACGCTCAGCAAGACATACTTTTCAGTAGTTTTCTTAGTCAGAATTTCAACATTCTGTAGTTTCTCTTGCTGTTTGCTCAGAGTTTTCTCAAATCTTTCGATTTCTCCTTGAATTCTATCAGGGTCAATAATATCATCTTCACTTTCTGAATCAGAGTCAGAGGTAGGACAATTTACCTGACCGACCATGAGGTAGAATTCGTAGTTTAACACATCTGGATAAGCTTCCATAGCTATTCCACAAACTTCCTTGCCAATCTCTACATCAAGAGTGGCTTCTTCTTCTTCAGTGTCTGAGCTCTCTACCCCACTGTCTTCAGAGCTTGTATCAATGCAAAGCGCATCGATTTTTGCTTGAAGCTTCTTCTTTTCTTCAGTAATCAAAGCCCTTTTGAACTTCTTCTTCTTTTTAGCAGATTTGCCTTTCAGCAAAGGACAATTTGCTTTGAAGTGTCCAGGCTTTTTGCAATAAAAGCAGAGATCATTGCCAACTGCTGGTTCTGCAGAAGAATTTTCTTGCTGAGCTTGCTTGTTCAGCGAGCTAGCTTGATTCTTGTATTTATGGTAGTTGTTACCAAGATGCTTTTTCAGCTTCTGTTTTGCTTTTCGTCTTTCAAGTTCCTTACTGATGAATTTTTTCATGTTTCTAACAACAAAAGAATTTTCGTCAGCAGACTCTTTATCATTCTTCTTTGCAGAAGATGATGGCTTAGCGACAAGAGCAATGTTTTGCGATAATCAGCAAACACATTTTCTCTTTACTTTGTCTCGTAATTGACAATAGCAAGATGAGAGAACAACTCTGTTGGAGTGATATTTGGCATTCCTTGATTGTAGTAGAAGTTCTGAGTATGAATCCATTCTTGGTTCAGACTTCTGATAATGGTTTTCACCTTCTCAGAATCAGAATAGAAGTTTCCAACTCCTAAGGCAGCCATCTCACTCACTAGAGTTGTGAATCTGAAATCCAAGTCTTCTAGTGACTCATTTGTACCTTGTTTAAAGTTTTGGAACTTTAACTTTAGCACTTCGAGTTTGTTTTCCTTGGTTTTGTCAGATCCAGCACAAAGATCTTGAACCATTTTCCAAGCTTCCTTAGCAGTTTTGGCACCCCACAGTTTGCACTGTATAGTATCTGGAGTTGATCCAATAATGATGTTTCTTGCTTGGCCATCAAGACGGAATCTTTTGGCTTCGTCGGAAGTCCATTCCTCTCTTGGTTTTGGAACGACGGTATCAACTAGTTCTCCTAAGATAGTTTCCTTTCCAGCAGTATCCGTGGTTTTGTGAGGAAAGCTTCTCTCAAGTTTAGTGATCTTGATAGGTCCATCATTTATGACAGTAACCATCTCATAACTAATGACCTCAAGATGTAACATCATGTTGTTTCACCATTTTTCATAGTGTTCCAGCTTCAGCAAGGGAGCGTCTCCTAGCGACATCCTGTCAGCAAAAGACTACCAAACTGATCAAGTGAAAGTGATTTACGGAAAGCACCTAAGGGGATCTAGGTTCAGTGCTGAAGGTTAAAGAACCTGGCTCTGAAACCACTTGTTGGTCCCTTTAAACAACAAGAAAACACTAGGGGGGGGGTGAATAGTCTTTTCAAACTTTCGTCGTTAAAAACTTTCTCAGCAAGTGCTTATTACTTTTCAGTAATGAGTTTGCTGGTACTTAACTTTCTCAGCAAGTACTTGTTACTTTTCAGTAACGAGTTTACTGGTACTTTAAAAATAGAGTGCGGAAGACTTTATACAATAAGTGCTTTTCTTAGAGTGCTAGTTTCAGCAAGTGAGCAGAGTGACAGTTTACAATAAGTATAGCTTGCTCAAAACTAAATGCGGTAAAGTAAATCACACAAACACTTTTATAGTGGTATCTGAGAGTGGCGTAAACTCTCAACTAATCCACTTTGTCCTTTCTAGGACTGAATGTACTAAGATAAGATTGAGGTTCTTTACAAATCCTCTCTATAATGATTTTTCAGAAACCAAAGCACACTTGCTTCGTTTCCAACCTAACTAGAGAACTGTAACCTTGTTCTCCACCAAACTTGGGACTTATAATCAGAAACACAATGCTTGATTAATTCCCCTGAATTTCATGCCTGAAAAAGGGTGTTTATCAGTTAGAGAGGTTTGGGATGAGATGACTTGAGTATAACTTTTTCAGCTATAACAAGTTATCTAAAGAAACACAACTTATAATACTTTTCAGTAAGTAAGTTAAGTTGTTTCTGGTGTCAAGACTTGTTCTTGTTCAAAAGAAAGAATACTAAACTAATTTCTTAGCCGTGAATGTTCTACTTCTTCACAAGTAGATTTTGTTTCAAGCTTAAGTCTAGGAACGGATCAATAGGCAGTAAAGTGTATGGAATATTGAGTGTTTAAGCACAAGTGAGAGTTTGATCACGTTGTTGACACACTTCAACTCTTTGCCGGATGACCTCTATTTATAGTGTATCAAGGGAGCCGTTTGAATTTCAAATTCTAAGTCTTTGCACCTTAAGATGTCACTATCTTGCTTTTGTACTTTCAGCAGCGTCCTTCATATGTCTTCTAGTCTTCATGTTCTTCACGTGCCTACTTTGCATTTAATGTTCATTTGAATCGAATTAAAATGTGAACGTTGGAGCCAAAATGCAAGTACTTTCAGCAAGGTGGTCACATATGTTTTTCAACAAGTGGTCAGTCTCAGTTTCAGCAAGCACAACCTACTCTGTCATATAGATTTTCACTTATGCAAGCTGTTGCTGAAAATCTCACTTTCTGAGCAACATGTGCCTTTGTAGATACCTTTCTCAGAATTCTTCTTAAGTCTTCAGTCTTCGAATCTTCAAGTTTCTGAGCGGTTCTAGTGCTTCAATAGTTCATTTGTAAAAAGAAAGTACATCATCAGCAAACTAAAGCACCTAACTAGTACCTACACTAAGTCTTCAGCAAACGTTCCTCTTTTACAATGTCCTTAAAATTCTAAATTCCTATGGACCTTAAGAGTACTAGTTACTAGACTTTCCTTAATTTAGCATGGTTAATTGCTCATCAAAATTACAAGTTTCCTACAAAGGCACCACCCAGTTGTTCAGCATTATATTCTCGAGCAAGCACTTGGTTCCAGACTGTTTCAAACTTGATCTTGCTGCACCAACACATTCCCTTGATTGACCGTGGAAGATGATACACCTTCACAAACCACGGGCCACGTTCCACCCATATCATTCCTTTCGTTTGTGCATATACCGTGATGTCTTTGCTTGAATTGCGGGTTGCCAAATCAAACATCTTAACCACATGGGTTTCCTGCTACAATGGTTTGAGGGATTTAGTCAACCTAGGGATGTTTGGGTTGACAAACCACATAAGGCCCATCTTCATTGGACCAGTCAGCCTTCCGCAGATGGCAGCGCATGATGAACGTATTTTTGACGCGTTCATCTTGTATTTTTTACCTTCTTTTGCTATATTCTAGCCTTGTTTTTTGGTTAGTTTTGTAGAATAGTGTCACGTTTTGTGTTTTCTTCATTTTCAGGCACTTAGGTACGAAACGGCGTTTTTTGAGCTAAAAACGAGCCTTTTTGATGGAAAAGATGGCCCCGTTGAAGTTCCCCAATCTCCGTGGCTTGTTCGTAAGTGTTTGAGCATCAATAAGCGTCGAGAAGGATGAGTCCAAGGCACCCGAGGGCCATGCAAGGGCAAAAAGATTGAGTTTGAAGACAAAAATCTGCCCAGGAGCCAAGTTAAGCGCCTGGAATAGTGAAGCGCTCCGCTTCAATTTCCAGGAGCTTGGGCACAGACGCCAAGCGAAGCGCTTGGAGTGCCCGAAGCGCTTCGCTTGCCAAGCGCTCCGCTTGGCTTCTCCAAGCGGTCCGCTTGGCAGCTGTTACGTTTTCGGATTTTCCTTCTTAGATCTGATCTTTGATCATTTTTTGAATATCTTTTGAACTGTAACTTTGTTTTGGAGAGATCCTAAGCCCCAAAACTGAGAGAAAACTTAGATTACATTGTATTTTAGCTTGGTATTCAAGGTTTTGATTGGGATTCATCCTTTGTAATCATCTACGGAGAGGTTTTCTTTGCTTTCCACCGATTAGTGACTGCTTTGGTGGTAACTTGTATCACTCTCTTGTCTTGTAGTTTGATATGGTGTATTCTGATTATGATTCATATGAATTGATGTCTATGTTGATGAATATGAGTAGCTAAATCTTTTGTGTTGGTGGTAGAATGTAGAATATGCATACTATGGGTTATGTTTATGCTTACATGAGATTGTGATTCAATCTTCCTGCAAATCCCTTCATATGATTCTTAGTTGCCTATAAAATATATTCGAATTGAGTATAGTGACAAACTCTTGGTCAATGAAAGCTATAGGATTGTATGTTAGAGATTTGCAGCATGCTAGATAAATGGTGTTGGTGACAAGCACCTCTAAAGTATTGATAGTGATCTTTTATGATGTGTGTCTTAAAGTTGCCTAGACGAATTGCTTAGCAGACTCGATCGAAGGTTTTACGCACTGAACTTGTGAGCATATTCGTAACCCATGCATGTGTATTCGATTTCTACCACCAACCGTTTTCCAAGCTTGATTACATTAATCTGATTTCTCGTTGCTTGTTCTAAAGAAACAATTCTATCAACATTTGAATTCGTTGACTGAAATTGCTAGCAAAAACCTCAAACAAAGCCACGTTAGGTCCCGAGAGAACGACACTCGGGGAAAACTTGCCATTACACTCTAGTTTGTGTAGTGATAAGTGTTCTTAGGCTTTTAAAACAAATTTAATTGGTTAAAAACGACATCATCAATTTGGCGCCGTTGCCGGGGACTTAACTCCTTTGGTTGGTGTTTTTGTTTTGGTTTTTTCAGCCAACATCTCTTCTTTGTCTCATTTCTGTTTTTGTTTCTTTTTGCTTGAGATACTCACTATCTTGTATTTCAGGTGATGCATGCCTAGAACCCGAACGGGTGGACCTATTATTGGACCTTTTGTAGACGAGATTGATCGTTTGTTTCAAAGCAGAAGGAGGAATTTGAATCTCGAGTTTGAAGGAGTAGCATCTAGAGCTCGGGAAGAGTCTTCTTCTTATCTTTTGGAGCCAATTCTTGAATCTGTTTACTTTGATGGCGAAATGGCGGAGAGACCTATACGTACACTTACTAAGCCTACGGTTGGGGCTAGAGGACCAGCAATTGTCCTCAATGATGCCACCAGGAACTTGGAGATCAAGAATCACATGTTCCAACAACTTCCCAAATTCTATGGGATGGCTAATGAGGACGTGATAGGGTAACTTGAATGAGCTCGAGAACTTTGTTCTCCATCTTGGGCGACCGGGAGCTGGTGTTACGGATGATGATCTCCGCATGAAGGTCTTTTCTATGGGTTTAAGCGATCGTGCAAAGGCTTGGCTCAATACTTTGGAGGTCGGGTCTTTGACAACATGGGATTTATGTTTCGATAAGTTCATGGAGCGTTACTACCCCGCTTCCAAGACAATGGCTATGAAGAGCCAAATTAGCTCCTTCGAGCAGAGGTACGATGAGCCTTTCCACGAGGCCTATGATCGTTTCATGGGGTTGCATAATCGATGCCCACATAACGGGTATGATAAAGGCCAGCTTCTCCAATTCTTTTACAATGGTCTACATCCTGAGATTCAATCTCAAGTGGATAGTATTTGTGGAGGCAGTATGGGGGAGTTGCTTCCTTCTCAAGCCCAAGTGAAGCTGGACATGATGTACCGGAACTCCCAAAACCGGAATGTGAGGGCTCGTGTGCTCCAAAAGGAGCAAAGAGGTGAGGCCAAGGTAGTAGTGGAGCAAAATGCCTTCGATGGGTTCGCCCATGAAGTGAAGCAAGCTTTGAGGCAAAGCGTTCCTTCTCCTTCTACGGAAGTTTGTGGTGTGTGCAAAAACTATGGGCACCCGGCCTACTTTTGCCGTTCTGAATTTGCTACAGAGCAACATATCACGAACTATGTCCGTCAAGAAGTATATGCTGCTGAGGGAGAGCAAGTAGTTGGAGATGTGAACTACGGGCAAGGTTATGGCAATGTGAGGCCACAAAACCGTGGACCCCGAGGTGGGTACCAGAATCAAGGCAACCGTGGTTATTTTCATAACTCGGATCAAAATGCCTATGGGCCTAATCAAGATAGAAGTCGTCTCAGCTATGGGAACAATTGGTATGAAGGAGCACCGCCTTCTAATCCTACACCTCCACCTCAGGTTGCTAGTTCGGGACCATAAGGTGGAGGGGTGCTTCCTTCACCTCTTGTCTCTTCACTCAATGATCTGGTTATGAAGACGAACAAATTCATGGAGCATTACTATCGTAATGAGGCTACTAACAATCAACGCTTTGAGAAGCTTGAGGCTAGTAGTAGCAACCTCCATAAGAAGCTACAAGAGCTTATAGATCGAGGGGCGAGTAGAGAGCAAGGGAAGTTTCCCGGAAACACGGAGAAGGCTATGGCCATAACCGTGGTGACTGATTTGCCCGTGGAGGTCACGATTGTGAGAGAGAATGCACTAGTCGAGGTGCCAAGTTGCAAGATAACTGAAACTTGCAAGGTGAGTGAGGAGCCTGAGACTCCTAAGGTAGTTGTGGAAGAGAAAGTGGTCGCACAATCTGATGCGATAGTGGAGGAAGTGAATGAAAACTCATCGTCTGAGGATGAGTTGGTGGATATGGTGGAAGTGCCTATCCAAGAGAGCTTTGATGTGGAAATCGGCTTGGGTAAGAAGGATGGAATTGTGGCAACTCTAGACACGGGAGCGGGTGTGAATGTCATACCTTTGAACGTGTACGAAGAGTCGGGTTTGTCTGGCTTAAGACCAATGAAGTACATGGTACAATTGGCGGATGGGTCTATGAAGAAGCCATTGGGTGTGATCGAGAATCTAGTGGTAAGAGTCGCCGGTGTTGAGGTCAAGACGAACTTCTCGTCATGCCTACATCCTCTGCAAAGCTCAAGGATGTGGTTCTTTTGGGTAGAGCCTTCATCAACAAAGTACATATGGTGATAGACATGTACCGTCGTACATGTAGCTTCGAGGTAAATGGCAAGCAACATACGTTGCGAGCCATAGTTAATTCATGTGCTTATGTTGATACTAACGAACTTGTAGGATTCTTTGGTCCTCTTTATGTTCGTCAAGATGTGCAGGGACTTAGTGCTTTGAAGAGCACTTGGACGGGGAAGTCTAGTACCCGATGCAAAATGGATCCCGCATGAGCTAAGATGAGTCGAGCCAACGACTTTTAAACAAAGGCGCTTCTCGGGAGACAACCCGACGTTGTAAGTACTTGCATATAGATTAGAAGCATGTTTAAATTGTGTTTCGTTGTTTAGACAAGGTTTTTGGGGTGAAAATTTAACAAAAGTTGAAAAAAAATGGATTTGGGAGCTTCAGGTCCCAAGCGAACCGCTTGGAAAGCCCAAGCGGTCCGCTTGGATTTGCAGTAAGAATCTCATTCGTACTGGAAATCCAAGCGAAGCGCTTGGCGCCCCCAAGCAGTCCGCTTGAATTTCCAGTAGGAATGAAAATTCCTACTGGAAATCCAAGTGGAGCGCTTGGGAGTTCCCAAGCGGACCGCTTGCCAAGCGCTTCGCTTGGGACGCCCAAGCGCTTCGCTTGGATTTCCTTAAGGAAGCTAAGCGGGGCACTTGAGATTCAAAGCCTCCCCACTTTGTTTTTTCCTCCATTGCCGATTTTTGCACCCCAAAAATCTCAATCTCTCTCAATTCTCCACCAATTCTTGCAATCTTGTGCATTTTACAAAGCCCATCACCCCCTCTATCATCTAAACCGATCAAATTTCACGTTTGAATCATCCATAACAAGGAATCAAATGTACCTCTCATGAACACTAACTTTCTTGAATTTGGGATTTTATCTTAATTGGCTTCCATTGTGTTATGCATTGGTGAATTAGAGTTTGATAATGATTATTTAGCATGTTTCTTACTAGATGTGATGTCTAAATTCGAATTTTACTCCTCTTGATTTATGATGAACTCCAGTGCTCGAATTTTTGTTATGTAATTGTTTGATGATTGTTAGCCTTGAATTTGAGTTATGTTATGATTATGGTGATGTTGTGATTGCATGAGAATGTGTTGGATTGGTTGGGTAATTTAATTGGAGAGTTTGTTTGCTTGGTCTAGATTCGTATGGATTTATCGTAACGAAGTGTTAAAGCTTCTCGATTTGTTCATATGAACTTTAGCAAGCCTTCAAACTCACCATGAGATTACTTGAGTGAGTATTGGAGTCTAGGAGTCGAGTCTAAGTCTCATTGTCTCTTGAAGTTATCTAATAAGGTTATTCTAGGTATCATGGACACAAGAGACAAAAAGAAAGCAAGGAAGGATGGAGCTTCGACCTCCAAGGAGATTCCCCGTGATGAAAGCGTCCGTGACCCATACAAAGAATCGGACGCATTGCGGAGGTTCCGATACAACTTCTATAGGGGAGGAGAACGGTCAGTGATTTGGGACCGTAGCATCTCCTTTACTTCAAAGGAGTTGGACGTACTTAAGGGGACAAAATATGAGAGCAAGGGACTTTTCTTTGATGTACCCTATGCACCCTATGCTCACCTTACCAGGCTTATAACGGCGAGAAGATGGATCTTCTATGGGAAAGAACTCTCCGGATGGGATAGAGACCTTGTCGAGGAGTTTCACATTGCCTTCGAGGACTATAACTATAAGGCCGAAGCAGTACCTATTCGTGGTGTGATGGTCCCTTTCTCGCCATTGAGTATCACTAGTTTCATTATGGGACTAGAGGAACCCTTGCGGGAAGACAAGAATAAGGTAGCATACTATGTGAGTGATCCCTTTGTGCACTATGTCTATGACCCAACGATTGAGAAGTTTCCGAGAAAGATAGCTGGGGTTCTGACAACCGAGGATTATAAGCCAAGGAATACGCGTCTAGATAACACCTTGAAGTATAAAGATTGTCATTTGCACGCCCGCATGATCCTGCCTTTCGTGGTAGCTAATCTGATCCCGGGACTCATAACCGAAGAGATAACGCCGGAAGTCGGGATCTTAGTCTATTCCCTCATGGAGAACTTGCCCATCACTCCCGGGGACATCATCTTCCAGCAATTCGAGATTAAACGAGAACCCGGCCACCCACTAGTCTTCCCACATCTGATCACTTCTGTGTGACAAAGCAAATGTGCCAAACATCCGGCTCACCGAGGCATCGAGGGAACCAATCGGCATAGAGACACACGATCTGATACTCCACCGCTTCGAAGTAGAGCAAGGGTTCGAATCCGAGTGATTTTGCGGTGGTGCTACTCCTTTTTGATACTCTTATATGATATTATGACTTTTGACTCTTGTACTCTTTATTTGCTTTTGTAGTTGTGGCCCGTGTGCCTTTTGTCGTGATTAGTTTAGTCTCGTTTTTGTCTTGGTGCCTTAGGTGATTAAGATAGGAAAAAACATCGAAAATCTGGAAACAGGGCCAAGCGAACCGCTTGGAAGGGCCAAGCGCTCCGCTTCAAATTCCAGGAAGTTTTGCAACTTCCTGGAAATTCAAGCGGAGCGCCTGGAGCCTACCAAGCGCTCCGCTTGACCAAGCGAACCGGTCCTCTTGGACCCTGTAGCCAGATTTTCCTCGTTTTTTCCATTCTTCTCACCTTTGCGCACCTGTTTTCACTTGTTTCTTGAGTCCTTTCAGGTATTACTCATATATAGGAGACTGGACACGAACCTTTATCTCAAGGAAGTGTACTTTCAATCCAATTTTTCCATTTCTTTCAACTTTTCTTTGCTCGAGGACGAGCAAAAGTTTAGGTTTGGGGAGGGGGTATTGGATTTTCAGTACTTTATGCTTGTGTGGTTCGTACATGCCTGATTTTACTCAATTTCATGTGATTTGTCGTGTTTTTTCAAATTTTTGCATGCATATCATCCCTAGATTAGTTGTTGCACGTTGTTGTGTGTGGAGTTTATTGCCAAGTCTTTTGAACTTTTTATTGAGTAGACTAAGTGTTTATGACCATTGATCATATGTTGCATCACTTAGCAAGTAGTTTGAGGCTTGTCTCGCTTGGTTTGTCACATTCGCATGTGCACTAGTTAAGCTTAGTAGTCTCGACATCACCTTGAGTGGTGTTTCTTCTGCTGCGGTTCACGATGGCCTTATGAAATGATTCATGTCAGAGTCTATGGTTGTAACCCGTGTAATTATCTACGTAAGAGGCGACAAGTTCTTCACCTCGATTAGAGATTGCCAAATGCCTAGGAAGGAGGTAGTGTGAGGTGTGCGATTCCTTGTATTAAACCTATTCTATCGAATAGGTTTGTGGAGGGGGTTGCTTCGTCGATCTTGTCTTTCATCTTTGAGTCGTTGTAAAGTTTCCTTTTTCTTTTTCTTTTTATTTGTGTCCCAACCTATTCTCTCGAATAGGTTTGGGGAGGTGTTTTTGACACTTAAGTACTGCTGTTGCTTGCCCCTATATAAAGGAAAAAAAAAGGGGAGAAAAAGAAAAGAAAGAAAAAAAGGGAAAAGAAAAAAAAGAAAAAAGAGAAAATAAAAAAAAAAGAAAAGAAAATAAGAATAAGACCCAAAAGCAAAAGAAGGGTCGTTGCAAGCCAAAAGCAGTCTCGTAGTGTCAAGTGTCATGTAAATATTTTGTCCTTTTGAAGAGTCGAGTTGTAAATTCTATCTTTCGTTTCATGTCGCCTTTGTCCAAGGCCTGTTCTTGACCACCCTCGAAGAGGCTCATTCTTGAGAGTCTGGGTAGAATAGGGGAGTGTTGTCTATCTAAGGGAACCCTCCGTCGTTTGATGAGAGCCAGTATTGGTTCGCCCTCTCTTGAGGAAAAGTCTCGCTTGGTGAACAGAAGTAAGTCCTCGGTTTCATAGGCACGGGGCAATGGTAATATGATAACATGCATCATTGTGTCGTCACTGACCAGGTCCAGGTAGAAGATGTTACGTGAGACTCCTTTGTTTAACCAAGTGCACTTGAGAATGTGTATATTCGCAATCGAGGCATACTTCAACCTATTTGCATGTCATGCTCATTTTGTTTTGTTCATAAGCATTTGGTAGATTCAATAGATTAATTCACTTTACTTGGCATGAGACTCCTTTTGTGTTGCATTTAGGATAGTTTGTTGCTTGAGGACAAGCAAAGGTTTGGTTTGGGGAGTTTGATGAACGTATTTTTGACGCGTTCATCTTGTCTTTTTTACCTTCTTTTTCTATCTTCTAGCCTTGTTTTTTGGTTAGTTTTGTAGAATAGTGTCATGTTTTGTGTTTTCTGCATTTCCACGCACTTAGGTACGAAACGGCGTTTTTGGAGCTAAAAACGAGCCTTTTTGATGGAAAAGATGGCCCCGTTGAAGTTCCCCAATCTCCGTGGCTTGTTCGTAAGTGTTTGAGCATCAATAAGCGTCGAGAAGGATGAGTCCAAGGCACCCGAGGGCCATGCAAGGGCAAAAAGATTGAGTTTGAAGACAAAAATCTGCCCAGGAGCCAAGCTAAGCGCCTGGAATAGTGAAGCGCTCCGCTTCAATTTCCAGGACCTTGGGCACAGACGCCAAGCGAAGCGCTTGGAGTGCCCGAAGCGCTTCGCTTTCCAAGCGCTCCGCTTGGCTTCTCCAAGCGGTCCGCTTGGCAGCGGTTACGTTTTCGGATTTTCCTTCTTAGATCTGATCTTTGATCATGTTTTGAATATCTTTTGAACTGTAACTTTGTTTTGGAGAGCTCCTAAGCCCCAAAACTCAGAGAAAACTCAGAGTACATTGTATTTTAGCTTGGGATTCAAGGTTTTGATTGGGATTCATCCTTTGTAATCATCTACGGAGAGGTTTTCTTTGCTTTCCACCGATTAGTGACAGCTTTGGTGGTAACTTGTATCACTCTCTTGTCTTGTAGTTTGATATGGTGTATTCTGATTATTATTCATATGAATTGATGTCTATGTTGATGAATATGAGTAGCTAAATCTTTTGTGTTGGTGGTAGAATGTAGAATATGCATACTATGGGTTATGTTTATGCTTACATGAGATTGTGATTCAATCTTGCTGCAAATCCCTTCATATGATTCTTAGTTGCGTATAAAATATATTCGAATTGAGTATAGTGACAAACTCTTGGTCAATGAAAGCTATAGGATTGTATGTTAGAGATTTGCATCATGCTAGATAAATGGTGTTGGTGACAAGCACCTCTAAAGTATTGATAGTGATCTTTTATGATGTGTGTCTTAAAGTTGCCTAGACGAGTTGCTTAGCAGACTCGATCGAAGGTTTTACGCACTGAACTTGTGAGCATATTCGTAACCCATGCATGTGTATTCGATTTCTACCACCAACCGTTTTCCAAGCTTGATTACATTAATCTGATTTCTCGTTGCTTGTTCTAAAGAAACAATTCTATCAACATTTGAATTCGTTGACTGAAATTGCTAGCAAAAACCTCAAACAAAGCCAGGTTAGGTCCCGAGAGAATGACACTCGGGGACAACTTGCCATTACACTCTAGTTTGTGTAGTGATAAGTGTTCTTAGGCTTTTAAAACAAATTTAATTGGTGAAAAACGACATCTTCAGCGCACAAAGTCACATAGTCGAAGGTGTTCCTGTCTTCGACGTATATGTACGCGACCCTACCATAAGCATAGTGAACTTCACCAGTTGGGTCTCGGACAAACCTCCCATTAAAATGCCCCTTAATTCTCCATGGTTGTGCCAACGGAGCTGGTGCTGCGAGAACAAAAAGAGAGGGTGAATGCAGGTCTTGTAGTGACAGAAAAATCATGTGAATGATAGCAGTAAAGAAATGGATATTAATGAAAATATTGCTTGAAAGCTTACGATCTACGGTTTTACGAGGGCGACCACGCTTTCTAGGAGCTGGAGTTTCCTTGGAAGCTGATGCAACTACTGCATCATCACAACTCTTTGTGCCTTTGTTTACCAATTGATATAATTAGAAGTGTAAGAAATCATAGAGGTTCCAGCTATGAGGCAGTATTAATTTCAAGTTAGTAGACAAACCTTCATGAGACAATGCAGGAGGCAGACCACTCAAACCTGAAAATGCATGTTGTATTGTATAAGATTCCATAACACCTCCCCCTGCATCCACAATCTTTGTTCCTAGATAATATTAACAAACAATTGGTGTTAATAGTTTCTAATTAGTACACATAATAGGTATAACTGTTGGATAAATATAAGTGTGAAGAAGGCATGTACTTTTTGTGCTGCCCCTTGGGCGTCCACGTTTCCGGGGAGAAGTGATTTGTACACTGTGGTTTCAGTAGGAGCAGTTGGTGGCAGTGGTTGCTCATCCAACAGTTGCTTGACTTTAACATGAACAATATGGAATTAAAAGAGTTGGAGCAAAATAGATGACTTATTTCGTAACATTGATTAATAGTTCAGTGCAATATACACAAAGTTCACATGAACTTATTTCGTAATGATTATCGTTCTTCATGTACAAAGGATGATCATTAAATATCAATAATGTCTGATCTCAACATGAATTTCTATCATCTATTTAACAGATCAAAACCATGAACAAGAACACTGATGAACGTGTATTTTACACCTTCATTCGAGTCTTTTTTCACCTATTGTAGCTATCCTCTACGTTAATTTAGCTATATTATAGTGCATTTTATTAGAATAGTGTCACGTTTCCCTTTAGTTTGCATTTTACAGGTTTTAGGTGAAAAACGTGGTTTTCCGGGCAATTATATTGAAGAGAACGAAGAACCGGTGTTCCGAGGACATTTTTGGAGTATCTAGAAGATTCCAGATGGGATTTGAAGTCTAGGGGTCGAGTCTGAAGGTTAAAAGGTCACTAGAAGGCAAAAACCGAGTCCGAAAAGGAAAAGAAATCCAAAAACGCGTCTCCCGCCGACTGGAACTCCCGGGCAATTCGCCCGGGATGTGGGACGATTCGCCCCACACCAGGCGATTCGCCCGGTGTGTGGGGCGACTCGCCCCACGCGTGCCGAACTCCTATATATAGTTGCTGTTTCTCTACGTTTTTTCATAGTTTCTCATACCTTTCTCATTAGTTTTAGGTAGGAATTCTCCAGAGCCTGTTTTGGGAATTCTTAGCATAGGAGACACTTTTTCTTATCGATTTGGAGCTTGTGAGATCGCGATTCTTCGGAGATTGACAACCTTCGGTAACCTTGTATCTCACGATTTTTTCTATTTATATTTATATATCTTTCAACATATTTTCATTCAATCTTGCTATGATTTCTGTTATTTGCATGACATCTATGAGTAGCTAAATCTGTCGTTGGTGATAGTATGTGATTTCTTAGCGAGGGTTATTAATTGTGCATGATGGCGGTAATGCGAATCAGACTTTGAGTTATTGCTTTATTTCTTTGATCTATCTAAGACCTCTATCTTCGTAGTGTTGAATAAAACGGAACACATTGGACAATTCATGATCAAAGATCTCTATGCAAAACGATCGGGTACTTCATGCATGATTATTAACCCACTATGCTTTGAATGATCATACTATCACTAACTTCCATTATCTTGATAAGAAAAACCTGTGCTAAGTCGTTTGTTGATTTTATAGTTTAAGTTAGATTAGATAAAGCTAGCTATATTCCTTAGAGATCGACACTCGAGGTTATTTTACTGCTACACTACGGTTTTCGTTGTAGTTGTGAATTGCCTTTGGCTAAAAAATAAATTTATTTGATTAATTAGAATCTGACAAATTCCGGTTCATCAAATTAGCGCCGTTGCCGGGGACTATACTCCTTCTTTCCGTTTAGCTTATTTATATTTTCAGCATTCAATTCCTAGTTTTAGTAGTTTTTATTTTTTCTGTTTGATCTCTCTGATACTCCTTTCTTAGCTTGTTACAGATTGTGTATGCGAAATACACGATCTAGGGGAACACCGCTTGCTGAATCAATCGCTGAAATCGACAGAGTCTACCACCAAAGAAGGCGACTACTTCTACGACGTGAACTAGAGGAAATAGAGGATACCGATTTCTCTGAATCTCTACACAGTCTTTTTAAGGAAATCGTCTTAATGGCAGAAGCTAGACCAATGAAAGCATGGGTTCAACCCTCCAAGGATCGTGTGAGGGGACCGGCGATTGTTCTTTCGTCTGCAACTCGAGATCTGGAAATAAAAAACCACGCGTTCCAACAACTTCCGAGGTTCAATGGCTTAGCAAGGGAAGATGTGATGGGGTACTTGCACGATATCGACGATTTCGTCAACCAACTCCCACGACCCGGAGCTGAAATAACAACGGATGAGTTGAGAATGAAGGTTTTTGCTATGGGACTTGGCGACCGAGCCAAGTCATGGTTGAGTTCTCTACCGGCGGGCTCGCTGGACACTTGGGAAAAGGTTTTTTCAGCGTTCATGGAGAAATACTTCCCTCACACCTTGACTACCGCGCTTAAGGCGCAAATCACTGGGTTCAAACAAGACTATGATGAGACCATCTAAACCGCGTTCGAGAGGTTCCAAGACCTCATGAACAAGTGCCATCACCATGGTTTTGAGCTTTCGGATCTTGTCCAACACTTCTACAATGGACTGACCTTTAAGAACCAGCAGGTGGTGGATTTCCAATGCCGCAACAATATTTGGGAAGAAACCACGGAAGACGTCTGGGCGGTTTTCGAAAGGCTTGCTAAGGGTTCGCAATGCAAGGATCCAAGAGTAATGGTTAGGAGACGTGGACCTGAAGCTCCACCTACTCAAGAGGACCCTATGTATGGGGGGAATGGGGATCGATTCGAGTGCTTTACCAATGAGTTGAAACAAGTCCTCAAGAACTCCGCTGGAACATCCATGTCAAATGAGGTTTGCCGAATATGCAAGAACTATGGGCATGGAGCTCATATGTGTAGATCGGAGCTTGCCTATGACGATGGCAATTGGGTTCAAGGAGGCGAAGAGGAAGCCTTTGCAACGGAATTTGGTACTCAAGAAGCTAGCCGGCCAAGATAGTAGGAATCCTCAAGGTGGATTTTGGAGAAGAGGGTTCCGGAACAATCAAGGATATGCACCGGCTAGCCAAACTTATGGCCCTAACCAAGACCGTAGTAGGCTTAACTATGGTAATGATCACTGCGAAAATCCCACTCCCAAAGAGCAACCGAAGTCGAAGACAGCTCTACTCATGGAGAACTTGCAAAAGATGGTTGATCACACCCAAAGTTTTCTTAAGCGTTATGAAGAAGATTCTGAGAAGACGAGGGCGAGACTTGATCGATTGGAAGAGAGAACTAGGCTTGCCCATCAAAAGATGCAAGAGTTGATTGACCGTGGAGCAAGTAGGGAGCAAGGGAAGTTGCCTAGCAACACTGAAAAGTCTATGTCCATTACCTTGGTGGGTGATCTTCCTGTTGAAATCACCATCAAGAAGGTTGCTAAATGTGAGCGTTGCAAGGATGAAGAACCCCCACTAGCCAAGGAAGAAGAGAAGGACCTTGGTTCTGATGAGAGTGAAGAGGAGTAAGAGGATCCCGAACCAATCCCTGAGAGTTTCGATGTTAAGGTCGGGATTGGTGAACTTGAAGATGTTCGTGCTACACTAGATACGGGATCCTACTCTAATGTGCTCTCAATGAATGTGTTTTAGAAGAGTAGCCTTGGAAAACTATCTGAGCATAAGGCTATTGTGCAATTGGCGGATGGATCCTTTGTGAGACCCGAAGGCGTTGTGAAGAATGTATTGGTTAAGATTGGCGAAGCTTCTGTGTACACCAACTTTGTAGTTATGCCGGCGTCTACACCTGGGATGGGGGATGTTGTTCTCTTGGGGCGAACGTTGTTGACTAAACTACGCTCCGTGATAGACATCTACCGAAGAACTTGCACCGTTGAGGTGGATGGCAAGAGACATGTGTTGCGAGCCATATCTGATCCAAATATTCACTTCAATGCTTCTCACACCGTTAAACTATTTTGGTCTTGATGTCTATGTTCATTCTCATTCACAGGTTCGTGGCATGAGGAGGAGATCCATGAAGGGGAAGTCTAGTACCCTCAAGAAGAAGAGCTAGGAGCAAGAAGAAGTCGAGTCAAAGACTATAAACAATGGCGCTATCCGGGAGGCAACCCGGAGTTTTTATCGCTTTTTTACCGCTTTTTTGCATGCATTCATACATTGAACAATTTTCTTTTCTTATGTGAATTTGTTCGTCTCTGTGTCGTTTGTGCTTATGTTTATGTTTGAGTGAACTTTTTCGAGTGTTTATTATGAGTAGAATGGTTTTCGGGGATAAAAAACTGCGTTTTTTCAAAAAATTCGTCTCCCCACCTCTGGAGATGGGGGCGAATCTCCCCACATGGCCAGAGAGCTTCGCGCTCTCTAGACGTGGGGGGCGAGCTCTCTGGCCATGAGGGGCGATTCGCCACACACGGGGCGAATCGCCCCACACACGGGGCGACTTGCCCCGCGGTATCCGAAAGTAGAAAAACGGGGCTTTGCCCCTATTTCCTCATTTTTCCATCTTCTTCACTATCTTACTACCAAAATTCCCAAAAAATCAAAATATCTTCAATCTTTCATAAAACCTTCAATCTTCCACCAAATTTTGTGTTCTTTAACTTCAATCGAAGCCCGTTACGTGCTCTTTCTTTTCATCCGAACAAATTTCTTCCTAGATCATTCATTAGTCAGATTTCATATGAACCCTAATTTTTCAAATTTATGGGTTGATTGTTTGTGTCATTAAGCTTATATGATGTATGGGTTGATTGTTTGTGTGATTTATGCTTCAATTAAGCTTATATGATGTATGGGTTGATTGTTTGTGTGATTAGAAACGTTATTCACTATCAATTGCATGTTCAATTATGCTTGGTTTGTTGGTTTGAGAATTTTGCCTACTAGATGTCTATGTCTTAAGGTGCAATGCTTCCTTTCCTTCCATTCCATGTTTAAGGATGTGTTTGTTGATGTGATAATGATGGGCATGATGGTAGAATGCATGATTGATGAGTTTGAGGATTTATGATGATAGATTCTTTGCTACTATGGTATGAATTGAGCCTTATGATTTAAGGCTATTTGTTGTCTAGCAAGAGCATAATGTGATATGTGCATGTCGAAGTTATATTGGTATGTTGCATGTTAGTTCTAAAAGTAGCTAGACTAGACATGGAGGTTTTGAGGAGTTCCATTGTTGTAGTTATCTCTCGTGTGTTTCACTCTTGCATTCGCATATGCATAAGTCTGTTTTGTGTCATACAAGATACTAATTACTGTTTGTAGGAACCATGCCTCCACGAGACAAGAAGAAAGCTGGCTCGTCCAAGAGCAAGAAGGGTAAAGGGGTAGCATCAAGCTCCCAACCTTCCCACGAGCTTTTCGAATTATCTCTTGCCGCAATCGACGTCCGACAGAGGCTCGAAGCAGAGCTAGCACAAGGTGGGCGATCAATTATACCGGACAGAAGGATTGACATTCCGGATGGACTTGCTAACAGGCCAGGTTACGGGAAGCTCTCCCGCCTGGCAAGAAAAAGGAATTGGGGTTGGTTTACTTCCAACCAATTCAAGGGGTATGATACGAGCCTCCTCCATGAGTTCTATGTTGGGTACACTGATCTTGAGGAGAAGGAGGGGGTACTCGTTCGAGGCGTAATTGTGCCATGGACGCCGACCTCAATTTCTGCATTCATCCATTTTGGGGAACGAGAGTTCACCGGAAGCAACCACTCCTACGTGCATTCGAGGGCTACTAGGGGGATCGAAAGTGGCATCACAGATGTGATTTGCAACAAGGAATATGTGTACCTAGATACCGGGGCACAACCTGGACGGATCCATCAGAGTAACCTTAGTATCGAGGATAAGGTGGTTACGAAATTCTGCATTTTCAACTTGATCCCTAGAATGAATGACACGTGGATACAGCTGAATTATGCTGAGCTCCTCTAATGCTTGATAGGCAAGCATCGAATAGATATCGGTCAGATCATGTATGACGAATATGAGCGTCATTGGGAGAAGAAGAAGAAGCCCATCATTTTACCGAGCTTCATCACAGCATACTGCAAATATCACGGGATTGAGGACATTGATGAAGGGGATTGCGAGGTCGCTGCCCTTTCCCCTTCAACTATTGATGTGCAACTGAGTAGGTATCAAATGAAGAACCCCACAGCTGCTGCTGCTGATGTTGAAGCTTCCCTCCAACAGACTGATTCTGACAATGATAATGATTATGAGGATGCTATGGAAGCTGACGATGGTCGAGTTCCAATCCATGATATTCCCTTTGTCCGTAGAGCACCACATGCACCACCTCGAGTACCACATGGGTCTCAAGGTTTTTGACTTCTCTGATTTTCGGGCCCACTTCGATGCTAGTGTTGCAGCCTTGACCACTACTGTCCAAGGGATGCGACATGACCTTGATGGAAACATTGCCCAACGCAACCTCAATTGGGAGATGATTGAGGAGCATCGTCGGAATGAGATGGAGATAATGTGGGAGCAGCAACAGCTCATCCGTCAGCAATAGGAGGCCCTGCAACAGTCCAATGATCTCCTGTGTGACATGTGGAGAGACTATTATGGGGATTACAATCCCGATAATTAGTCTTTTCACATGTCCGCTCTCAGCCGACCGAGGCCAAACCGTTCGGTAACATCTAGTATCACTTTTTATTTACTCATTCTCTTTTGCTAGGGACTAGCTTAAGTTTCATGAGGGGGATGGGATGTGAACCATGATGTTAAGTATTGTTTGGCTTTGTGATGTTGAGTATGGTATCTTGTTTTTTGTTTCCATTTGCACGTTTACCGCTTTCTTAGTATTTAGTTGCATACACTACATTCATCCTAGTATAGTCTTGCATGTTTTATGTGGAGTTTATTGCCAAATTTTTTGAACTTTTTTATTGGGTAGATTAACTAATTATGACATTAATCATATGCTTCATCTCTATGAATTTGTTTGAGGTGTTTCTCGCTTGGCTTGTCACATTTATGTTTGCACTTAGTCCAACTTGGTAGTCTCGACATCACTTAGTGGTATTTTCTCTACTGCGGTTCAGAAGGCCTTTATAATAGGATGATGCATGTTAGGATCTTATGGTTGTTTTCCCGAGTAATTATGTACCTAAGAGGCAACAAGTCTTCACCTTGCTTTGAGATTGCTAAATGCCTAGGAAGGAGGTAGTGTGAGATTGTGTGATCCTTTGTTTGCAACCTATTCTCTCGAATAGGTTTGGGGAGGGGGTTACGCTTTCATTAGACTTGTTTTTCGATTTTTAGTGTGTGTTATGAGTTTATTTTTCTTTTTTCGTAAAGTTTGTACTCCAACCTATTCTTTCGAATAGGTTTGGGGAGGTCATTTGTGTGTCATTTTAATTTCTTTTTCGTTATGCTACTGCTGGCTAAAAAAAAAAAGAAAAAAGAAAAAGAAACATTCCAGAAAAAAGAAAAAAAACTGGAAAAGAAAAAAAGAAAAAAAAGAAAAGACCCCAAAAAAGCAAGGAAGGGTCCAAAAAAAAAAAGAGCCAAAAAGCAGTTTAGCAAAGTGTTTGTCTCATTTTTCAATTCTTGTAATGTTCGTAATCGAGTTGTATTTTTTTTGTCTTTTGTTTGTTTGAGTGTCATCTGTTCTAGACCACCCTCGTCCTGCCATTCAGGAAGTGGTGAATAGCTTAAGGCTTTGCTTGAGAGATGGGTAGAATAGGGGAGTGTTATCTTTTTTAGGGAACCCTCCTTCGTTTGATGAGAGCTGGTATTGGTTCGACCTCTTTGAGGAAAAGTCTTAACTTGGTGAACAGTAGTAAGTCCTCAGTTTCATAGGCACGGGACAACCATTCGTATTTTAACATGTTTCATTACGTCGTCACTGACTAGGTCCAGGTAGAGAATGTTACGAGAGACTATCTTGTTTGACATAAGTGCTTATGAGAATGTGTATAAGTCAATCGAGGAATTCTTCAACTAACATCCATGTTATGATTTGTATGGTTTTTGTTCATAAGTTTTTTTTGATAGATTCAATAGATTAGTTCATTTCATTTGGCATGAGACTCCATTTTTTGTGTTGCATTGTTTTTTGCATTAGAGTCTAGCTTAGTTGCTTGAGGACAAGCAAAGGTTCGGTTTGGGGAGTTTGATGAACGTGTATTTTACACCTTCATTCGAGTCTTTTTTCACCTATTTTAGCTATCCTCTATGTTAATTTAGCTATATTATAGTGCATTTTATTAGAATAGTGTCACGTTTCCCTTTAGTTTGCATTTTACAGGTTTTAGGTGACAAACGTGGTTTTCCGGGCAATTATATTGAAGAGAACGAAGAATCGGTGTTCCGAGGATATTTTTGGAGTATCTAGAAGATTCCGGATGGGATTTGAAGTCTAGGGGTCGAGTCTGAAGGCTAAAAGGTCACTAGAAGGCAAAAACCGAGTCCGAAAAGGAAAAGAAATCCAAAAACGCGTCTCCCGCCGACTGGAACTCCCGAGCGATTCGCCCGGGATGTGGGGCGATTCGCCACACACCAGACGATTCGCCCGGTGTGTGGGGCGACTCACCCCACGCGTGCCGAGCTCCTATTTATAGTTGTTGTTTCTCTACGTTTTTTCATACTTTCTTAGACCTTTTTACATACCTTTCTCATTAGTATTAGGTAGGAATTCTCCAGAGCCTATTCTGGGAATTCGTAGCATAGGAGACACTTTTTCTTATCGATTTGGAGCTTGTGAGATCGCAATTATTCGGAGATTGACAACCTTCGGTAACCTTGTATCTCACGATTTTTTCTATTTATATTTATATATCTTTCAACATGTTTTCATTCAATCTTGCTATGATTTCTGTTGATTGCATGACATCTATGAGTAGCTAAATCTGTCGTTGGTGATAGTATGTGATTTCTTAGCGAGGGTTATTAATTGTGCATGATGGCGGTAATGCAAATCAGACTTTGAGTTATTGTTTTATTTCTTTGATCTATCTAAGCCCTCTATCTTCGTAGTGTTGAATAAAACGGAACACATTGGACAATTCATGATCAAAGATCTCTATGCAAAACGATCGGGTACTTCATGCATGATTATTAACCCACTATGCTTTGAATGATCATACTATCACTAACTTCCATTATCTTGATAAGAAAAACCTGTGCTAAGTCGTTTGTTGATTTTATAGTTTAAGTTAGATTAGATAAAGCTAGTTATAGTCCTTAGAGATCGACACTCGAGGTTATTTTACTGCTACACTACGGTTTTCGTTGTTGTTGTGAATTGCCTTTGGCTAAAAAACAAATTTATTTGATTAATTATAATCTGACAAATTCCGGTTCATCAAACACAAACAATAATTATCACCAAATCTATTTCTGGCTTAGGGGTACAAATTAATTTATGAAGGATAACAAACATAAATATTTATAATTAAATACTTGGGAAATTCCGAATTTCATCATTTTGTTTGTATTCGGGGAACCAACAAAGAACATGCACAGATTGTAAAACCTACTAAGGTCTCGCAGCTTCTAATTCAACAATTATTAATCGGATCATATAATCAACAACATACAGAGTCAAACTACAAGGGATTTCATGTGATAATTAAAGGAAGATTTCGTA
Organism: Plantago ovata; assembly: GCA_028274465.1. NCBI lineage: Eukaryota > Viridiplantae > Streptophyta > Magnoliopsida > Lamiales > Plantaginaceae > Plantago > Plantago ovata. Next base: position 35,868,620 of record CM051456.1, on the reverse strand, counting down.
GAGGTAAAAAAATCAAGAATCGGGACACTTACCCCGCCGTGCCGCGCATCCAATAGGGCGGCCACGCTTGCATTTCGTGCTCCCAAGTGGTCGGCCACGCTTGTGTTTTGTGAACTGTTCTTGAGCTACCTTCCCATCAATGGCAGTTGAATCGACCATCTTGCCGTTGGGAGTGAAGAAGTGAAGAAGGGTAGAGTCTTGGAAAAGGAAGAGAGAGATACCTATGTGTTAGGAAACTTGTAATTTTGATGAGCAATTAACCATGATAAATTAAGGAAAGTCCAGTAACTAGTACTCTTAAGGTCCATAGGAATTTAGAATTTTAAGGACATTGTAAAAGAGGAACGTTTGCTGAAGGACTTAGTGTAGGTACTAGTTAGGTGCTTTCATTTGCTGATGATGTACTTTGTTTTTACAAATGAACTATTGAAGCACTAGAACAACTCAGAAACTTGAAGATTCGAAGATAGAAGACTTAGAAGAATTCTGAGACAGGTATCTACAGAGGCACATGTAGCTCAGAAAGTGAGATTTTCAGCAACAACTCGCATAAGTGAAAATCTATATGACAGAGTAGGTTGTGCTTGCTGAAACTAAGACTGACCACTTGCTGAGAACATATGTGACCTCCTTGCTGAATAGTACTTGCATTTTGGCTCCAACGTTCACATTTGAAATTGATTCAAATGAACATTAAATGCAAAGTAAGCACGCGAAGAGCATGAAGACAAGAAGACAAATGAAGGACGCTACTGAAAGTAGAGAAGCAAGATAGTGACATCTTAAGGTGCAAAGCCTTAGAATTTGAAATTCCAACGGCTCCCTTGACACACTATAAATAGAGGTCATCTGGCATAGAGTAGAAGTGTGTCAACAACGTGATCAAACTTTCACTTGTGCTTTAAACACTCAAAACCTTCTATATTCTTTACTGCCTATTGATCCGTTCCAAGACTTAAGCTTGAAATAAAAGCTAGTTGTGAAGAAGTAGAACATTCACGACTAAGAAATTAGTTAAGTGTTCTTTCTTTCGAACAAGAACAAGTCTTGACAACAAAAACAACTTAACTTGCTTACTGAAAAGTATTACAAGTTGTGTTTCTTTAGATAAGTTGTTATAGCTGAAAAGTTATATTCAAGTGATCTCATCCCAAACCTCTCTAACTGATAAACACCCATTTCAGGCGTGAAATTCAGGGGGAATTAATGAAGCATAGTGTTGCTGATTATAAGTCTTAAGTTTTGTGGAGAACAAGGTTACAGTTCTCTGGTTAGGTTGGAAACGAAGCATATGTGCTTTGGTTTCTCAAGAATCATTAGTGATAGGATTTGTAAGGAACCTCACATCTTATCTTAGTGGATTTAGTCCTAGAAAGGACAAAGTGGATTAGTTGAGAGATTACGCCACTCTCAGATATCACTATAAAAGTGTTTGTGTGATTTACTTTTACCGCATTTAGTTTTCAGCAAGCTACACTTATTGTACACTGACACTCTGCTCACTTGTTGAAACTAACACTCTCTGAAAAACACTTATTGTATAAAGACTCCCACACTCTGTTTTTAAAGTACCAACAAACTCGTTACTGAAAAGTAACAAGTACTTGCTGAGAAAGTTAAGTACCAACAAACTCATTACTGAAAAGTAATAAGCACTTGCTGAGAATGTTTTAAATGACGAAAAGTTTGAAAAGACTATTCCCTCCCCCCTTTAGTCTTTTCTTGTTGTTTAAAGGGACCAACACTATGGAAGCGATTTTGATCAAATATCAGAATAATATTTGGGAGAGATAACATGAAATGATTACCCACATTGACTACTTACTTTTAGCTATGTGTATAGTAATAATAATGATGCAAAATAATATTGAAGCAGAGTGCTGGATTGGGCTGGATTTAGGTGTGGATTTATCAAATCAATTTAGCATCACTATATGTGTAGATGAAATATTTTAATCAGAATAAATATGAAGGATTGAAAAATTATTTAACAACTTTTATCTACTTACATTGTGATATATAGAAACTATATAATATAACTTATATGTTAATATTCCAAGATTTTAAAACTATGGGAAGTTATTCAGTAAGCAACTGACTCTCCTTCCAATTAAAGACCCTTCAACTCCTCCGCAGTAAATATAATGCACCTGCTTCTTGCTTCACCGGATTTCACTCTTCACAACACACACACACACACAAAATCTATGTTTCTCGACAAGAAAAAGAAAAGATCGATCAAGAAAAATGTGGCCTTCACATCTAGGAGCTCATGGATGTGGTTCTGGCGCCTTCCCAAGATACTACTGCCACGATGATATAGTACTATCCCTCTTAATTTTCGATTTTTAGAGGTTTGAATGTACTCATTTAGATCGATGATCTACTGAAAATATGTGTTAAACTACTTGATGTATGAAAAGATAATTGTCTGATGTTGAATTGCTTGCTAATTGTCTTGTTTGGAGTGTTAAAAAGACATGATTTATGGTAAGGATGTGGTTTGGACTGTTAAACTACTATCCCTCTTAATCTTCAATTTTCAGGGGTTTTCATGTAAATATCTTTATCCTTGTATTAATGTTTGAATGTACTCATTTAGATCGATGATATGCATATGTGTTAAACTACTTGATGCATGGAAAGAGAATTGTCTGATGTTGGAAGAATACTAGTACAAAATTGCTTGTTAATTGTCTTGTTTGGACTGTTTATTAGACATTATTGTTGGCTCTTAGTATTCTTTGTAATCTGTTAGATTAGGCTGGTTTGTGATGGGTTTAAATGGGTGTAAAAGAGACGAAGAGTAGCATAATTATCTTGATTTTGGGCTGGTTGAGTATAAATCCCACAAATTCTCATGTGGACTCATATATTTGATAAATTTTATTTGTTGGATGTTTTATTAACTTGTGATTTTCACTACTCGTTTAGGACGGTATGCTCACCTTCGCAGCATTCGAGTGCACCACGGTGGCCGGTTCCAGGCTTGTTCGAGTAACCATGAGGCGGACTATGTTGGTGGCCACTATTTCTGGATTCATAAGATTGATCCCGGGCAGTTTCAACTCGGTAACCTCTTCGCGCTCATTGGAAGAAAGATTGGGGCTGGAAATCTGCCAGGTGAGGCCCGGTTTGCCAAGATTGATGAGGAGTGGCCTACTTGCATAAGAACTCTGCTTCTGATGATGATCCAAAGGCTCTATTTGCTGACCTCGATGCGAAGCGCCAGTTCCGTGGAGTTGTATATGTGCAAGATGATGCAACAGTTGATACCTTGCCGTCTCCACTGAAAGAGATGGGAACATTTGAATATGTTTACCTCTACCATCTTGATGACGCTGATGTCGAGGAGAACCTAGCAGGACTCCCTTTGACTCTCATTGCAAAGATGTTGTCTACCCGTGAGCTCCCGGTTATTAGCAAGAATTTCATGGCATATTATGATGTCTGATTGCAACCTGGTGTTCATTAGACTAAGCTTATTTAGTAAATCGTAGTGCTGCTCTAGATCTAAGTACTGCTAGTCTGTCATGATGTTTTGTGATGTTATCCCATGTTACAACACATTCGGAACCTGTTCTTAAATCTGAATGTTGCCTAGGCTTTAAGGTGTTAATGGCAGTGATTAAACTTGTTTCCGTAGTGTCAATTAGTTTTTCATATTGCTATTTTGTAATGTTGTTGATTTTCTTTATGAAGGTGTTGTGTTAAAAAATCGAAATCGAACTTAACGGCAAACCCGTAATTTTACAGAACCGAAAAACTCAAAAAATCACAATATGGACATAAACGAGGGCAACCGGCGTGCCTAGGTACCTATCCCGGGCGTGCCCGGGCGCCAGTACTGGGAGTGTGCCTAGGGCACGCCCGGGACAGATACCTGGGCACACCGGGTGCCCCCGTTTATGTCCAAATTGTGATTTGTTTGAGTTTTTCGGTTCTGTACATATACCTAAAATTCAAAATTTGACAAATTTTAATAAAATATTGTATTTGGAGTATAATTAGGATCATTTGGTAACGTATTTCGGACTCTGTGCGAGAGAAATCGGAAGAGAATGTGCTAGGTAGTTATAACTACCCATGTAGAAGTACCAAAATTCCTTTTAGCTCAAATTATTTGTTCTTGAAAGAGAGGACATTCTGGTCAATTAATATTTTTGAATTTTCCCTCCAATTTGTGTATGTTGGATTAGTTTTGATGGTTATGTTAAGCTTTACTTGTGCATGTGCACGCCAGGTGCCCTAGTTAATGTCCATTTACGCAAGACATCACAAAAGAATGGTAAATCGAGGCTCTAAACATGGAAAACGGCGTAGACGCACACTCTATGAGTGTCAGGTCAAGAAGAAACACTTATGTTCTTATTTCATATGTATCATCAATACTTCCATTCCACATTATGAGTCTCATTAGTCAATTTCTCTGTACCATCAAGCCATTTGTTCTTGTATTGCTATGTGTTATAAAGACTACTTACATTATTAATCGTTATGCCTCGCCAAGACTTACGCTCTTAATTTGCCAGTAGTGAACACTTACATTATAAATTCCTCTGTATCATCATTATGACTGACGTTCAACCATATGCGTCTCCACCGATGTTGCTCAATCAAGTGCAAGACGTGCTATGGAACCCACGATTTTTACCTTATACCCTATACCTTAAACCCTAAACCCTATACCCTAAACCCTAAACCCTATACCCTATACCATCAAATAATAACAACTACTAATACTAATAATAATAATAATATTTTTGTAAAGTAAAGAATAATTGAAAAAGGATAGGTTGGCAGTTGTGCCAATAAAAATTTCGTCCAACTCTTCAACTTCCTTATTTTCATCTTTGGTCCATTCTCTCTTCTCCGGCCGTCTTACTTCCCCTCTTCCTGAACGAACCCTTCTCCGTCTCTGAACCAACAATGGCAAACTTACAGTCGCATCCTTCCAAAGGCACTGTTATTTTTATAAGGACGATCACACCCGCCGACGAGATAGCCTTGGTAAGCTCTCTGTTCCGAATTGAACTTCACCCTTTACTATGTCGTTTCGAACTGTACATCATATCTGCTTGGGGTTCATAGTTATAAGTTACTTTATAACCACTTAAACTCAATTGCATGAATGATCGGACTATTATATGCTTAATTACTACCATGAATTAAAGATTAGAGAATTTGTGAGTATTTTAGAACTAGCATACTTCTTGATGTTGAAGATTAGAGAATTTTGTTAATCATCCAACTAGATCCTGTCAGTTGCTTGATTATTCATTAGAAGATTAGTGTGCTATACTAGGTTTTACTAGTAAGATCAATGTCTGTACTCTTATCTATTTAAATTTTTTGTTATTAGCATTGTGTACTCTGTGCAAAGGCTATGAAGTCTTGTGGGGATAATTTGACCACTGGGTGTTAAATTAGTATGTTACGAGTAGATACCTCTTTTTAGGTTGCAATGAGGTTGAATGCTCATTATCTGCTTAAAGTTTACCATTTATAAGGTTGTACTATGTTGCTTTGTGTTCCCCATTTCTATGCTAATATTCATGTGTCACATTTTATAGGCAATACCCCCATGATTTCCAGAGAATGTTTTTCGACCGTGTCACACGAATGCTATGGGTATGGGCAGAGGATATGATTCGGACTGAAGTTCAAGTTGAGTTGAGGGATGGCTCATACTACTTGGTTAAAGGTTGGTCAGAATTCATGGTACGGTATGGCATCCAGCTGCAGGAAAAGCTGACGTTCCACTGGCTTGGACGTGAGAACCTCTTTGTGACAGTGTATGGTCACGATGAAGTTAGGCGTGTGCTTGAGCGCTTGAATGATGGCTCCAAAGATGTTAGGAAACTTGTAATTTTGATGAGCAATTAACCATGATAAATTAAGTAAAGTCCACTAACTAGTACTCTTAAGGTCCATACGAATATTTTAAGGACATTGTAAAAGAGGAACGTTTGCTGAAAGACTTAGTGTAGGTACTAGTTAGGTTCTTAAGCTTACTGATGATGTACTTTGTTTTCCCAAACAAACTATTGAAGACCTAGAACCGCTCAGAAAGTGGAGAATTCGAAGACTTAGAAGAATTCTGAGAAAGGTATCTACATAGGCACATGTTGCCTCAGAAAGCGAGAATTTCAGTAACGGCTTGCATAAGTGAAAATCTATATGACAGAGTAGGTTGTGCTTGCTGAAACTAAGATAGCTCACTTGCTGACAATGTAAGAAAATATGGTCAGAGTTACCCCTAGGGTACGCAGCGGAATTTCAAAATATTTCTTAACATACAGGTTAATTGATTATGTATATGTCGTATATATTTAAACACGTCAATTAGAAGACTAACCTTACTTCCAAAGAAGCTTCCAAGTCTTCGTAATAATCCGGTGTATCTTCTCCTTCGTCGAAGTCGAAGACATCTGCAATACTTTGATTATCTGCAAGAACCTCAACCTTGGTATCCACGGATGAACAGCCTATCGGAAGAATGCTAGGATATTCTTTGTGTGACCAAGAAGATGGGGCGGCGATTCCTCCGGTAGGTGGCGCGCGCGTGTGGCTTATAGAGGAGGGGAGAGCTTTTATTTTCTCTAAGAAAACTGGGTAGAATAATTCTCTAAGAATTTGATTCTTCAACTGTGTGTAAAACTGTATCCAAAGCTCTCTAATAGTCTACAATATATAGTAGTCAATAGAAGCCTAAAGCATAAGCAATTAGACTTCGTAAAGGAATAAGAATCTAATTCTTATCGCACTAGGAAACCAATATCAAGTCTAGATTCATTCCCAATCAAATTAAAACTCAATCAAGAAAATCTAACTTATCCCTTGGACTTCTAATAGAGGAAGGAGTCGAACTCCTTCCCCTACTCAGCTCCTGCTCGCGCTCGCGCTCTCCCAAGGACAATAGGTGGGTCTCGATTTTGGGACCCACTCATAGTTCTAAGGCAATTCAAACTCCAAGTAGATTTTGCCCAAGTGCATATGTTAATTCTGAATTAACATATCCTTTCAAATCAAACCTATATTATATTTCCAAAATATAATCTTTAATTGTATTTACATAAAATACAATTAATTAGTCAATTCAATTAATAATTCCAAATCATTAATTGAGCCACTAAATATTATAATTAATTCCAAATCAATTATAATCCATCAATCACAATTAATTCCAAATTAATTGCGATTCCATCTTCAAGGATATTCTGATAGGCTGAATCACCACATAGTGTGACCCATAGGGCCTCATCGTATTAAGCAAGTCCTAGACTAGGCAACATGGAATGCCTAGACGGTTCCATTTGCAATATTAATACATGAGGACGTTTGAGAGGTTTCTCAAAGCTAACCCTTTCGTTGCGAAATCTGTTGCGCTCAACGCGGCGATGGTAACGTCCCTTCATCTTACTTGCTCGAATGTATCTAGGATCGATGAAGTGTCTATCCCAATAATACATCCACGGGCGTCTTCAGTGAGTTGCATGGTGAATCCAATATCTATTATGACCATCATAATAATATTGATACGCTGGCCAGCGGTTTTACCATCACAACTATGAACGACTATGAGCAGTGCTCTCCTGTGCTACACTTGAGAGATGAATCCTTCACAGAATCACTTATCATCCCCATTTGTATGTAGCCATAATCCTGGATTTTGTCTTAGGTCAACTGCTTATTCATAGCTGACATCGACGGGTCCACCAAGGATATGGGGCAACAAATGTGATGATAAAGTCCTGTAATTCCAAAGGACGACTGGCATCACTTCGACAACTCACAGGTTCCCATAAACACTTCGGTGTAGAGTATACATTGATGGGAGTGTCCGGTGGGTACTTCCATTGTTCGATAAAGCTTCTTCGAACAACTATGCGCAGTTATGGGAACGTTTCTCGATTGTCCAACAATCCGTTCCGTGGTCGTGGGATCGGCTCACACTTGCTCCAACAAGTATAACCTCCACGCATACTAGTCTTGTCTGGTTCATTCAGACCCCTACATCCGACATGAACCTCGACTAGGGAGAGTTTGGGATAGATGATAACTCACATAGCTCCCACTATCTGTGTGATCGGTCATCTATCCGAGGGGACATGTTTAATATCAATACAGATAGTAATAGAGATATGACATGTTGCATGCCCGGTGTAATATAAATATGAAAGCGATACTCAATAGTAAAATGCAACAAACATATATTATATTACGTTGACTTGTGTAATAGTACATATATGCCCTCTATAAGGGCACCATGCCCTTAGTAAGGACTGTCTCTAGGACATATACACTATCAATCTCCCACATGGACTAGAGCCAGTCACCTTTATGCCTAATACCCAGATTAGCATAATGTCTTAAGTGGACATCCACTGATAAGACCTTGGTGAAAGGATCTGCCACGTTGTCCGTGGTAGAGACACGTTCTATACTAACTTCTCCTCTATCAATAATCTCACGTATAACGTGATACTTTGTAAGTACATGTACGTTCTTGTTTGTAGATCTAGGCTCCTTAGTTTGAGCGACGGCGCCCGTATTGTCCCAATAAATCGTTATTGGACTAGGAGCAGGAACAACCCTCAATTCCTTCAAGAACTCTGAAATCCAGACAGCTTCTTATGAAGCTTCTGATCCAGTAATGTCTCGGCTTCTGTGGATGAGTCAGTAATCGTGGATTTCTTAGAACTCTTCCAACAGATAGCTCCCCCGTTCATTTTGAATACATATCCTGTCTGTGACTCAAAGTCATCAGGATCTGATTCAAATCCAGCGTCGACATAACCAGACATCTTTAATTATGGTTCTCCACCAAACACCAAGAACATTTCCTTAGTCCATCGAAGGTACTTAAGAATGTTCTTTACAGCAGTCCAGTGAGGTACTCCTGGATTCTGTTGGTGTCGACAAGTGACACTAAGCACATACGCCACATCGGGCCTTGTGCAATTCATTGCATACATTATAGACCCTACTGCCCAATCATCGGGCACACGACTCATTGCATTTCTTTCTTCATGAGTTCTAGGACTATCCTTAACTGATAAGACAATCCCATGCCTAGCTGGGAGAAAGCCTCTCTTTGAGTCGTCCATCTTATAACGCTTCAGTGTTTTGTCGATGTAGGTGGACTGTGTCAATCCTAACATCCTCTTGGATCTATCTCTATAGATCTTGATCCCTAGGATCTTGATAACCAAACTTTAGTCTCTTCTAGCATAGAGAGATTGTTTCCCATGATCAAAATGTCATCAACATAAATGATCATGAAAACGACTCCCTTGTCGCTGTGCCTAGTGTAGACACAGGGATCTTCCTTGCTTCTGATGAAGTCAAACCATTTGACAGCTTCATCAAAGCGGATATTCCAGCTCCTAGACGCTTGCTTTAGCCTATAGATGGATCTTTGTAATTTGCATACAGCAGTCGGCCTGGTTTTAATAATAAAACCTTCCGGTTGTACCATATAGACCTCTTCCTCAAGGTTGCCATTGAGGAAGGCAGTCTTTACATCCATCTGCCAGATCTCATAATCATAGTAGGCAGCTATCGCAAGTAGAATTCGAATGGACTTCAATTTTGCTACCGGTGAAAAGGTTTCATCGTAATCGATGCCATACCTTTGCGTGTAGCCTTTCGCCACAAGCCTAGCTTTGTGCGTTTGTACCTTGCCATCGGCATCTGTCTTTCGTTTAAAGACTCATTTGCACCCAATAGGTCTAACCCCTTGGGGAAAGTCTACCAAGTTCCAAACCTGGTTCAGGTAAGTGGAGTCCATTCCCAATTCCATGGCCTCTTGCCATTTGTCTGAGTCAATATCAATTATTGCCTCTTTGTAGGTCTCGGGATCTTCCCGATCTGATAAGCCGACATCAATTTCACTGATGTCTTCTATCATAAAGCTTTGCTTCTGAGGTTCTTTTAGGATCCTCTTCGACCTACGGAGCTCGACTGGTTCTAGTGCTTTTCTTTTCTGGCATCGTGTAACACGAACATTATCAGTGGGCACTGATGCAGCTGGTCGCGCCCCGCGACCCTGTTCCCTAGCGGGAGGCTGCTCTTGTGCAACTCGTTGCACAGTTTGATTGACAACGGGTTCTATAGGTGTGGTTTCTACTGTTGATATAATCACATGACTCCCACTGACTATGACATGCCTAGCAAGTGTCATATCATTACCCTTGTCTGCTTCGAAAGCTCCCACTGAACTTGAGTCCAAATCAGAAGATTTAGAGAACTCATGTTCGCGCGTGTCAAAGTCTTGAATTTCTTCAAGTTCTATCATGTCATCTAACCTCTCTTCTTCGAGGTATTCTGCTTCTAAAAACTTAACGTTTCTAGATACTATCACCTAGTGATCTTCAGCATGATAGAATTCATAGTCTCTCGTCTAACGAGGATAGGCTATGAAATATACTTTGACACCCTTGGCATCTAACTTATCAGTGAGCATCAGTTTGACTATCGCAAGATAGCCCAAAGGTCTAAGATAGCCCAGTGTGGGCTTCTTTCCCTTCCATAACTCATAAGGAGTTATCTCCACTGATTTAGATGGTACACGGTTCATAATGTAGATTGCAGTTTGTAGTGCATATCCTCATAGATGTTTTTGAAGAGTCGAGAATCCAATCATTGATCTCACCATGTCTAACAGGGTTCGATTCCTTCTCTCAGACACACCATTCAATTGTGGTGTTCCAGGAGGGGTCCATTGCGATTGAATTTCATTTTCCTTCAAGTAGTCGATAAATTCTTCACTGAGGTATTCACCTCCTCGATCTAATCGAAGAGTGACTATCCTTAGGTTCAATTCATTCTCGACCTCATTCCTAAACTCCTTGAATTCCCAAAGGTCTCGGATTTATTCTTCATAAGATAAATATATACATACCTTGAGAAATCGTCATTAAAGGTAACGAAGTAAGGATAACCCCCACGCGCATGGTCTTTAAAAAGTCCACATACATCGGTATGTATGAGCTCTAAGCAGCGAGTGGCACGAACACCTTGTCCAACAAAAGGTTTGTTCGTCATCTTACCCTTAACACATGATTCGCATGTACCATATGATTCAAAATCAAATGGTTCTAAGTTGTCCAACTACTTTAGTCTTTGAATCCGTGTTTCATTGATATGGCCTAGCCGACAATGCCATAGATAAGATGGATTATTCTTCCTACTTGAAGACGGTTGTTTGTTATGTATTTGAAATAAAGGTAGACTACTTTGCAAAATATATAAACCATTTACTAAGTGAGCTTTTCCATAATACTGGTCATTTAATGAAAAATAACAAGTATTAGGAAAAACCCAAATTGTCCAACAATGGAATGGAAATATTATTTCTGAAAATGGATGGAACAAAATAAACGTTATCAAGTTCTAAACATTGTCCTGATGGTAAATCTATCTTGCAGCGTCCAACGCATTTGGCTTCAGCTTGATTTCCGTTCCCAACATGCAAGTCGATTTCACCTTGCTTGACTAGCTTGTGTTCAATTAGCCCCTTGCACATTTTTACAAATGTGCGAGCCACAAGCTGTATCTAATACCCAACCATTGGAATCAAAAGTAGTCATGTTCGTTTCAATAACAAACATACTTGAGCTAGAAGTCGGTGGCTTCTTAGCTTGATCTGCCCTCAGCTTAGGGCAATCTTTCTTCCAATGTCCTTTCTGCTTACAGAAATGACATTCATCTGTGCGTACCGTTCCGCTCCTCTTGAACCTCCTTTTCTGGTTCAGACGCTTAGGCTTATCACTCGAAGTGTTAGCCTTGGCTCCCGACTTTCCCTTACCCTTAGCACCTTTGTTTCTCGGATTTCGGTTAGATGGTTGCCCAACAAACATGATCGACTTTTCCTTCTTAGGAAGAGTTTGATCATATGTCTTCAGCAGATTATGGAGTTCGGGCAGTGTTACGTCCTTCGCATTCATGGTGGTTAACGATGAACTGCGAATATGAACTCGGCAATGATTGAAGGACAAAGATCACCGTGATCTTATTCTCATCTTGAGAACATGTTCAGACATGTTCCCTCCTTCATTGAGCTTGCATCTGTGTATCTCTTTGATCAAATCAAATTCAACACTTCTAGCTGTCGTCTCAAAGACCGACTCAAGATGCTTCAGCATCTCATGCGGCAACATGCTTTCATGTTGCCTCTGCAGCTCATTGCTCATTCCCGCCAGCATAATACACTGCGCGAATCTAGCATCCTCATGATGCTTATCAGACCTTGCCTTGTTGGCTTGATTCCAAATCAGCAACTTCATCGGCAGTCTGATTCTCGGGACACACGGGATTAGCCTCGTCCAAGACGTACTCAATCCTTTCGTACCTCAGCACCAAACATATATTCCTGATCCAATCTAGGAAGTTTGGTCCAGTGAAAATTTGCTTTTCTAAGACAGCACGGAGCGAGATTCTCGCCATTTCGGTTTCCAAGAGAAATAATATAGAACGAAAACAATAAATCAACTATTGAAATATTATTTCTAAATACACAGTCAACATAACTAAACAACAAGGTCCTTTAGCTGTTTAGCTCCCACTATTTTCACATATGCTTGCCCCCACAACAAACATACGGGTAATGTCCAACAAGTTACCGTAGTGGCCAAGATCCAAATCCATACTATGCCATACTCCAACGGGGGCTGGTCGCATAGCATAATATGACCGGTAGGACTAGTAAGACTATCCAATTGCGTCACGCAACTCTTGGTTGTTAAATCTAATTTAACCCGATGCCCTACATATTGTACCAATCGAGGTCGCTAGATACAATATGCAGTAAGTCATAACCATAGGCTTACTCTAATCCGACGATTACTGCGAGTCTGTAAGACGAGGTCGCCAATACAAGAAAACGCAATGGAAGTTCAGAATTAAAGCACCCTATGGAAAGCATCTCAGAAATACATACATATATATATATATATTTCTGTACTTATATTGGTTGGGGCTTGTAGCTTGAGGGTTGTTATCAGTCATCTACAAACAAATAAGGGCGCCGCCTACCCATCATGCATAAGCGGTCTACACGTAATGGATGCCGCCTATCCATTCTAGTTCTAAACGCGGTCAAGCACATAATGGTTGCCGCCTACCCATACATAAAATATGCGGTCCGACATATAAGAGGGCGCCGCCTACCCTCGCATGCATAGCGGTCGAACGGAAAATAAAATACTTGGTATTTAAACATGCATTGTCAAACAATAGCATATCGAGCATACGAAAAAAGTAGTAGCCTATGTGGATGACAAATGACTTCATAATTTCATTATAATAATTATAATCCCATAATTATAATCTCTATGAGATAATTGAAAAATTTGGACTAGATTGAAAAATCGAAAATTCTATTGACCAAGTAGCCATTTTCGAAAACCCGAAGGACTTAATTGTAAATTTTAAAACCTTGGAGGTGTTAAATCTAAAATTCAAAAGTAGAAGGACAAATTTGCAATAAACAATAAATTGATAAATTACAAATAAGCCCTTTTACTTTATACTAATTAAATTTAACCCCTCTAGTTTAAAACAATTACAATTAAATCATATTTATATTCCAAATATAAAATTCAATCCTCAAAATTTTCAAAATTCGATTTTGGGTCCAACCCGAAAAAATATATATATATTAAAATATGGGACGGGACTAGCCGTGCCTGCAACCGCAGGCGTGGGTGCCGGCAGGCGCCCGGCGCCCTAGGCGCCGAGCGCCCGCCGCCTGCGTCACGCAGGTGGCCCGGTCAATATATATATATATATATATATATATATATATATATATATATATATATATATATATATATATATATATATATATATATATATATATATATATATATATATATATATATATATTATTTTTTTTAAAATATAAATTCTAAATTTATATAAAAATAAAACTTTTGAAAATCGAATTAATCATAGAATCAATTGCATCTACATATCTACAAAATCATACAATATATATACGTATATACGTAATCAATTAACCTGGCTCTGATACCACTGTAAGAAAATATGGTCAGAGTTACCCCTAGGGTACGCAGCGGAATTTCAAAAAATTTCTTAACATATAGGTTAATTGATTATGTATAGGTCGTATATATTTAAACACGTCAATTAGAAGACTAACCTTACTTCCAAAGAAGCTTCCAAGTCTTCGTAATAATCCGGTGTATCTTCTCCTTCGTCGAAGTCGAAGACATCTGCAATACTTTGATTATCTGCAAGAACCTCAACCTTGGTATCCACGGATGAACAGCCTATCGGAAGAATGCTAGGATATTCTTTGTGTGACCAAGAAGATGGGGCGGCGATTCCTCCGGTAGGTGGCGCGCGCGTGTGGCTTATAGAGGAGGGGAGAGCTTTTATTTTCTCTAAGAAAACTGGGTAGAATAATTCTCTAAGAATTTGATTCTTCAACTGTGTGAAAATCTATGTCAAAAGCTCTCTAATAGTCTACTATATATAGTAGTCAATAGAAGCCTAAAGCATAAGCAATTAGACTTCGTAAAGGAATAAGAATCTAATTCTTATCGCACTAGGAAACCAATATCAAGTCTAGATTCATTCCCAATCAAATTAAAACTCAATCAGGAAAATCTAACTTATCCCTTGGACTTCTAATAGAGGAAGGAGTCGAACTCCTTCCCCTACTCAAGTCCGGCTCGCGCGCGCGCTCTCCCAAGGACAATAGGTGGGTCCCGATTTTGGGACCCACTCATAGTTCTAAGGCAATTCAAACTCCAAGTAGATTTTTCCCAAGTGCATATGTTAATTCTGAATTAACATATCCTTTCAAATCAAACCTCTATTATATTTCAAAAATATAATCTTTAATTGTATTTACATAAAATACAATTAATTAGCCAATTCAATTAATAATTCCAAATCATTAATTGACCCACTAAATATTATAATTAATTCCAAATCAATTATAATCCATCAATCACAATTAATTCCAAATTAATTGCGATTCCATCTTCAAGGATATTCTGATAGGCTGAATCACCCATAGTGTGACCCATAGGGCCTCATCGTATTAAGCAAGTCCTAGACTAGGCAACATGGAATTCCTAGACGGTTCCATTTGCAATATTAATACATGAGGACGTTTGAGAGATTTCTCAAAGCTAACCCTTTCGTTGCGAAGTCTGTTGCGCTCAACGCGGCGATGGTAATGTCCCTTCATCTTACTTGCTCGAATGTATCTAGGATCGATGAAGTGTCTATCCCAATAATACATCCACGGACGTCTTCAGTGAGTTGCATGGTGAATCCAATATCTATTATGACCATCATAATAATATTGATACGCTGGCCAGCGGTTTTACCATTACAACTATGAACGACTATGAGCAGTGCTCTCCTGTGCTACACTTGAGAGATGAATCCTTCACAGAATCACTTATCATCCCCATTTGTATGTAGCCATAATCCTGGATTTTGTCTTAGGTCAACTTCTTATTCATAGCTGACATCGACGGGTCCACCAAGGATATGGGGCAACAAATGTGATGATAAAGTCCTGTAAGTCCAAAGGACGACTGGCATCACTTCGACAACTCACCGGTTCCCATAGACACTTCGGTGTAGAGTATACATCGATGGGAGTGTCCGGTGGGTACTTCCATTGTTCGATAAAGCTTTTTCGAACAACTATGCGCAGTTATGGGAACGTTTCTTGATTGTCCAACAATCCGTTCCGTGGCCGTGGGATCGGCTCACACTTGCTCAACAAGTATAACCTCCACGCATACTAGTCTTGTCTGGTTCATTCAGACCCCTACATCCGAGATGAACCTCGACTAGGGAGAGTTTGGGATAGATGATAACTCACATAGCTCCCACTATCTGCGTGATCGGTCATCTATCCGAGGGGACATGTTTAATATCAGTACAGACAGTAATAGAGATATGACATGCTGCATGCCCGGTGTAATATAAATATGAAAGCGATACTCAATAGTAAAATGCAACAAACATATATTATATTACGTTGACCTGTGTAATAGTACATATATGCCCTCTATAAGGGCACCATGCCGTTAGTAAGGACTGTCTCTAGGACATATACACTATCAGACAACTCATGGGACCTTGTTGCTGAAGAGTACTTGCATTTTGGCTCTAACGTTCATATTTGAATTTGATTCAAAGAACATTAAATGCAAAGTAAGCACGCGAAGAACATGAAAGACAAGAAGACAAATGAAGAACGTTGCTGAAAGTACAAAAGCCAAGATAGTGAAATCTTAAGGGTACAAAGCCTTAGAATTGAAATTTCAAACGGCTTCCTTGAGACACTATAAAATAGAAGACTTAGGATGCGTAGAATGGGTGTGTCATAACAACGTGATCAACACTCTCACTTGTTGATTTAACACTCAAATCCTTCTCTACTCCTTTACTTACCTAAATTTGATCCCATTCCAAGACTTAAGCTTGAATCAAATCTACTTGTGGAAGACAGAAGCATTGAAAGCTAAGAAATTAGTTAAGTGTCTTTCTTTTGAACAAGAAAACAAGTACATGACACCAGAACACAACTTTCTTACTGCAAAGTTACAAGTTGGTTTTTCTAGATTACTTGTTATAGCTTGTTAGGAAACTTGTAATTTTGATGAGCCAATTAACCATGCTAAATTAAGAAGTCCAGATAACTAGTACTTTAAGGTCCATCGGAATTTAGAATTTTAAGGAAGTGTGAAAAGAGGAAACGTTTGTGAAGACTTAGGCCATAGTGCTAGATAGGTGTGTTTTACCGCTTTATGATGTTATCTTGTTTTCTGCAAAGAAAACAACCCTATTGAAGCCTTGCTGATGATGTACTTTGTTACACAAACAAACTATTGAAGCCTTTAGAACCGTTCCGAAACTTGAGAATTCCGAAGACTTGAAGACTAGAAGATTCTTAAGACTGGTATCTACAAAGGCACATGTTGCTCAGAAAGGTGGAAACTTCAGCCAGCTTGCATAAGTGAAAATCCTAAACGAAGAGTAGGTTGTGCTGGTGAAACTGGACTGACCACTTGCTGAAAAACATATTGTGACCTCCTTGCTGATAGTATTGCCTTGCGCTCCAACGTTCATGTTTGAATCTCATTCAATGAAGATTAATGCAAAGCATGCACGCGAAGGACATGAAGACTAGAAGACAAATAAAGGACGCTGTGAAAGTACAAAAAGCAAGATAGTGACCTCTTGGAACAGAAAGCCTTGAATTCACAATTCAAACGGCTCCCTTGATTCAATATAAATCGAGGTTCATCGGCAAAGAGTGAAGTGTGTCAACACACGTGATCAAACTAGCACTTGTTGTTTAAAAAATCCCATACTGAGAATGTGTATTTTACACTTTCATTTGAGTCTTTTTCACCTATTTAGCTATCCTGATGAACGAACACCACCACACCAACAGATGTCAGATTCAGTCAAATAAATTTGTAATTAGCCAAAGGCAATCCACAACTACAACGAAACACCGTAGTGTGTGGAGAATGACTCGAGTGCGTTTCTCAGGACTATACTAGCTTTCTCAAATCTAATTAAGAATAAAACAGCAGATAGAAAGCAATAGGGTTTCAAGCAGATACTGGAGATTGGTGATAGTATTGTCCTTCTTAACATAATGGGTCGATAATCATGCATAAATTTCCTCGGTCTTGCATAGAGATCTTTGAATCAATCTTGTGTCGTGTTGCAAGTATTAAGCACTACGAAGATAATATGGGTCTGACTTGTCAACATAACGTCCTATTTGTTCCGTAATTATCAACACTACGAAGATTATTGGTCTGATGGTCGACAAGTGTCCAAGTGTGCATAATGTATCAATACACACATACGAGCATTTTGGTTGCAACTGATCAACGAAATAAAGCAATGACACGGAGTATAATGCGCGATATAGCCATTAGCCTGATTATCTTCCTCGCTAAAAATTCACATACTACCACCAACGATAAGTTTATCTACTCATAATTAGGCATGCAATCAATAGCAAATCATAGAGAAACATATTGAAAGAAAAATAATCGGAGTAAAAAACTGTAAGATACAAAGTTCCGAACGGTTGTCATCTTCGGATGATTGCCGATCCTACGCGCTCCAATCTTCTAGCAGTATCCCCTAAGCTACGGCAATCCCAGGAACAGGCCCCGGGAAGTTCC